>SJXQ01006082.1:428301-612321 GCA_006408695.1 Aepyceros melampus
ATGGAAGCAACCTAGATGACCATCAGCAGATGAATGGATGATAAAGCTGTGGTACATATACACAGTGGAGTATTACTCAGCCATTGAAAAGAAAACATTTGAATCAGTTCTAATGAGGTGGATTTTTTTTTGTTGTTTTTTAAAACATTATAGAAGAGAAAGAACATATCTGTTTAGTATTAAGCACAAAAGTAAATATGCATTTAATATGAAACCCTTATATGTAATATCATTCACACACACACACATTACATTTATACTAAGAATTTTACTAATATTAAAGCTTTACTTTTTTTTCTTTTTTATATATGAGAGATGCCTATCAAAAGCTTTTTAACTTTACCTTTAACTGAGTCCAAACAGATGCTGAATCATACAACCAAGGTGGGGATTGCTTTAAGTCTGTAGATAGAGTGTCTTGATATGGATTAGGGTGGGAGTTGTTTCACGTGGATGATAAATACTGGCAGTGCTCCTTGGTTCCTTTGTTCAACAAGAATCACCTCACAGAGTGGAGACCCAGCAGGGCTCCACCTGCCACCACCTCCTGCGACTTCCAGCCCACATCCTTCAGTTGTGTCCTCTCTGAAGATCTTTGTCAGAGACCAAAACTTGGGGCCCTTTGAGGCTGACTCTTTTCACATAGGATTGACTCACAGTGTTGAAAGGTCCATGATGCTCTACCATGTCAAGCAATTTTGAGAAGTCCTTGGTACATACTTCAGGTTATTTAAAGAGGAGTTGCTGCAGAAAGTTTTTAGAGAATTTTCAAATTATACACATTTGAAGCTGAAACCATATAGAGTTCTAAGAAGACCAACCTCTTAATTGAATTCAACAATGGCTTAATGAATCTCAAAATAATTGCAATGTTTTAATCAGTTGCTATACATCAAATTTATATATGTCACACATATCTGTATTGTTGGTCCATATGTATTACAAAAATTGAAAATGGGGCCACCCTATGTACTGACTAGAAAGAATCTTCTCATTTTATTTTTGCTTTGTGTTTTGTTGAATTTCATCAGGAGTTACTATAGACACTTTCCAGGGCATGTACGCATGCTTAAAAGCTCATAGTTCCTCTGGTTGGAAAGCAGCCTATTCTTAACGGTATAGTGACAAAATTGACTCTGTCTATCTTATTTACGTTAAGTTAAATTACTAGCACTGATATGTTTTTGTAAGGCAGTTCACTTAAGTTATTAAAATATTGTGTATTTTAGACCACCTTTAATTCAGTTTTGCTCTTTACATTTACAGTACTTTTTCATCCACAAACCTGAATGCAAAGATTAATTCTCTACCACTGTTTTTGTTTCCTGTCTCCTAACCAGCTATGTGTATGTTCAGTTCATAGCTCACAAAGAGAAGCTCTTCTTCTTCATGATTTTAGTTGCATTATCATTATATCATCATCATTAAAAATAAATGAATAAATAAAATTCCTAGAACTGAATTGGGTGGGAGACCAACCTAGGGACTATAAGAAATAAACATATAAAATCATGTACTTGTTTCCCTTGGAAAAATGTAAAGAAGTTTACATCTCTTAATAAGAATTTCATTTCATAATTTCCCCCACTGGTTGCAACTAGGCATTTATTCCAGTGAGACTTTTCCTGTTCTGGAACTCTGCTTTGATAGTTGTCCTCAATAAATTATTTTTAATACCTCCAAAGAGGATGACTTTTATCTTTAATTTGTATTTCATTATGTATCCCTTGAGGTAATATGCAAATGAGATCAGAGCCAGGGTTCTGGCTTCAAATTCCTGGGGTCCAGTCCCAGTTGCTTTAGATGGTGACTACATGACCTTGACAATCCCCAGCTTCAATTTTCTCACCTGCAAAATGAGCACATTAATAGTCAGCCCTGTGGAGTTCTATCGATTAATAAAAGGGGAACTGTGGAAAGAATGGCTGGTAACTAGTTAAAGTAAATACATGTTGGCTGCTATCATTCCAAGACAAGTTAGGTAATACTTGGTAGGTTCAGTAACACTAAGGCCAAATAAAGAAATATTTTATTTCAAATTGTCTTAGAGGGATTTCTTAAGAATAATTCCCCAAATGAATTTTGTGATTGGTATTAGAATACAGGCTCCCAAAAATATTTAAAAATCTGCTTTAAAATTTTCCTGTACATATACTAGATAATAAACTACTTTTAAAAATATTTTAATTACAGCTACCCATTGCTCGAGAGGCTGCTCTGCACTCTTGGAGTTGCCTATTGAGAAGGGATTTAAGCAAATTTGAAATGTTTAATGAAGGAGGTGAGTGTCTGCAATGGGTAAGTGATTAGAAAATGTGTATCTTTGGAAGTCAAAGAAGAGAAATCTTCACAATGTTTGACCCTTGACACGAAGTTTTCATAAATTTGTTTAACAGCAGATCTGGACAGTTCTCTTACATTCCATTTTATCATAAATGTTACTCTAGTATTTTGCTTCTCTCTGGGCATTTTGACAGCCGAATGGAAAATTCCTCCACCCTCCCTAATGGGCATCCACAAGACAGTTTTCTTTAATACACTCTGGTCCTAACACCATTGGCACTGTTTCCTGCTGTTTTGAAAGTTCTTTGGTCAAAGGGGTTGCTTATTATTTGCTTAACCCCCTAGAAACTGTGCACTTAAACAATAAAATCCCTCTCTTCCAAACTGAACCTCACACTGTGACCTGAGCCAAAGGCCTGGAAGAATTTATCATGGAAAATATGGAAATGGAAATGATATATCATGCATTTAAATATGAACCGACACAGATATATAATATGGTTTAGTAGAAGTAGTTGCTGCTGTCTGAATGATAACTCTTGACCTGAGAAGCTCTGTTGTAATGAAAGGGGGTAAATTTGCATGATTTGTGCCATAAGCAATATTTATAATGTAAGAGTGCTTTAAAGATTAATACATTCCCAGAGCAGCACATGAAAGAGACAGGAAAGGTTATTCAACGATCATCCAAACGAGCTATTTATTTGCAATACTTTCATCTGGAAGACTTTCTTAGTTCTTTTTTTCTTCCCCTTATTACTTTAATAAACAAAGAAGACATTAATAGCTCCCTGACTTCAAAATATTTTCTGCAAGTTTAACTCTTTCAATCAAGGAGAAAAGGCTGTTTAAAAAAAAATAGTTAATCAAATGCCCCTCAGTAGTTAAAGGCTTACAGTACTTTGTACGTTCTTATACCATTAACTTCTCACTTTGAGAATCAAAAACTGGAAGTATTTTTCACAAAATAGTTACATTATTTTTTATCTAATTAACAATCAGTTCAGTTCAGTTCAGTCGCTCAGTCATGTTTGACTCTGCGACCCCATGAATTGCAGCACACCAGGCCTCCCTGTCCATCACCAACTCCCAGAGTTCACTCAGACTCATTTCCATTGAGTTGGTGATGCCATCAAGCCATCTCATCCTCTGTCTTCCCCTTCTCCTCCTGCCCCCAATCCCTCCCAGCATCAGTAAAAAAAATAGTTAATCAAATGCCCCTCAGTAGTTAAAGGCTTACAGTACTTTGTACGTTCTTATACCATTAACTTCTCACTTTGAGAATCAAAAACTGGAAGTATTTTTCACAAAATAGTTACATTATTTTTTATCTAATTAACAATCAGTTCAGTTCAGTCGCTCAGTCATGTTTGACTCTGCGACCCCATGAATTGCAGCATGCCAGGCCTCCTTGTCCATCACCAACTCCCAGAGTTCACTCAGACTCATTTCCATTGAGTTGGTGATGCCATCAAGCCATCTCATCCTCTGTCTTCCCCTTCTCCTCCTGCCCCCAATCCCTCCCAGCATCAGGGTCTTTTCCAATGAGCCAACTCTTCACATGAGGTGGCCAAAGTACTGGAGCTTCAGTTTTTAGCATCAGTACTTCCAAGGAACACCCAGGATTTATCGCCTTTAGAATGGACTGGTTGGATCTCCTTGTAGTCCAAGGGACTCTCAAGAGTTTTCTTCAACACCACAGTTCAAAGGCATCAGTTCTTTGGTGCTCAGCTTTCTTCACAGTCCAACTCTCAAATTAACCAATTATAATTGTAAATTGATTCATAAAGCTCTGAAGAAAATATACTTACACAATTCAGTCATTAAAGTACTAAAGTCTGAGACAGCACACTTTTTCTTTAGTGTTTCTATAAATTGAGATTTCTTTCTTGTTTCATAACTCTTTTCTTCTTTCAGGTACAGAATACTACAGTTTAGTACAGAAAGAAAAGTAGCATAATTCTCCATCAAAGTAAAATAAAATCTTTTCAAATAAGCATGCTCAGCTTCTACAAGAGGAGCCTGCAAGAAATCTCACACAGTCAGTTGGAATGTGAAAACATATCAGAAAAAAAATTGGGGGTACATATAGAATATTTCTTTAAAAATTAACACAGAATACAAGCTCCCTAAGTACAAGCTCTATATCAAATTGAGCTTTTAGAAAATAACTTTGTTTATTCGTGTACCCTTGACTGTGCTTCGTCTTCGTTCCTGCGTGCTGACCCTCTTCCAGTTGCCGGCAATCAGGACCCTCCTGGCACATGGGCTCAGTAGCTGTGGTCCATGGTACCCATTGCCCCGTGGCATATGGAATCCTCCTGGGCCAGGGACTGAACTCGTGTCCCCCGCATTGGCAGGTAGACTCTCAACCCCTGGACCACCAGTAGAGCACATTATCAATTGAAATGAATCGCCAGTTCCGGTTTGATGCAGGATACAGGATGCTTGGGGCTGGTGCACTGAGATGACCCAGAGGGATGGTATGGCGAGGGAGGTGGGAGGGGGATTCAGGATGGGGAACATGTCTACACCCGGGCCGAATCACATTGATGTATGGCAAAACCAATACAATATTGTAAAATAATTAGCCTCCAATAAAATAAATAAATTTATATTTAAAAAAGAATAACTTTTTCCAAAATTAATTGTTGGCATATGGAATCCTCCTGGGCCAGGGACTGAACTCGTGTCCCCCGCATTGGCAGGTAGACTCTCAACCCCTGGACCACCAGTAGAGCACATTATTAATTGAAATGAATCGCCAGTTCCGGTTTGATGCAGGATACAGGATGCTTGGGGCTGGTGCACTGAGATGACCCGGAGGGATGGTATGGCGAGGGAGGTGGGAGGGGGATTCAGGATGGGGAACATGTCTACACCCGTGGCCAAATCACATTGATGTATGGCAAAACCAATACAATATTGTAAAGTAATTAGCCTCCAATAAAATAAATAAATTTATATTTAAAAAAGAATAACTTTTTCCAAAATTAATTGTTATGCACTTCTAATTTTCCATCTAAAAATACAGGAAGTTTTCAAAATGACCTCGTACTCCTTACTTTTTTTTTTAATCTTAAAAAATCAAATGGGTTCAATGTTAAAATTAAAAGCCTTATGGGAGAGGATTAAAGTGAGTGCTCGGGAGAAAGTTCAGAATTAAATAAGGTGTTGTATCTATGTATTTTGCAATTTTAATTGTTTTGGCAAATGATGTTTGAGAGTATAGTTGTGTCTGCACCTTTCCAAAGCAATTGAGTCTAATCAAAAAGCAAAGAATTGTATCAAACATGAGGTTCCCTTCATAGAGCCAAGTTGTTTTCACTGGAGACACAGAGTATATGACGTTGACTCTGGAAATGTGGACAGGGATGGAGCAGGCAATATAACAAGACAGGCTCCAGCATCAGTGCCTAACTAGCAGCTGCCGCTTTGGGGCCACTTTCCTGCCCTAGTCTTCTTAAATAGCTCTATTCCTATTTTTGGCAGATTGAACCTCAATCAGAAAGAAAATATGGATATTATGATTCATATATAATATTTCTTTGAGAGAGGAATAAAGAAACTCATTCCCTCTTATCTCGTGTCTCCTGAAGCATGATCTAACATTATTGCCATTTTACAAAAGAGAGGGATTGTTTAGGAAATTTAGCCAAGGTAATAGAAAAAATAAGCAGGGCCAGACAAGAGATCTCCCAGTTCCCCAATTTCTCTCACATCTTTCACAGTAATTTTTCTCTGGGATCAGTTGCAGAATTTTGAAGAGAATTTAGGGAAACATAGTTCTATTTTTCCTCTGACAGGCACACAAACACTACAAAAATGACAAATGATTGAGAGTAATCACTTGGATCTATTCTAGATTTGTTAATAACAGTAAGATTTGTACATCAAACATAAAAGTACATTCGATAGTTAACAGTTATTAGAGCAAATTAAATCCATCTGGACTAAATTGTCTTCCAAGCATTAAGGTCTTGACTTTACAATCAAAGACTACTTTACCCCCTTACTCTCTCTTCCATCCTAGTAGCTTTCAACTTAGGCGTGCTCACTGCCACTGTGATGATCCATTTTCAGCTGAGCACCAGACTGAACTCACTAGATGCATTTACATTCTACTTGGTTTCCTTCGTAACTAATGGTATGTGCTGTAGCTAAAAGTTCAGGCTAAGGAGTCAGTCAAGGCTCAATCCCAGTTCCAATACTGTGTTTTTCAGCTGCAAATTAGGTATATTGCTGCTCTCTTAGAGCAAAAACATCTCTGCTTCTATAAAACAATGATAATATTGTTCTCATCTTACAGAATTATTGTTAGAATTCTCATAATAGGATGCATGACAGAATCCTTGGCTTGTAATAAGGAGTCAAAATGTCTATATTATTACTTTCCCAGTGTTCTCCTATGTCCTGTAGGCAAGTGTAGAAGGCGTTAACATTGCCAGGGGGAGGTGGAAAAGTGCATCAAAATCTTATCCTCTGTGTTGTCTTCTCCCAACATCTTAGGCATGAGATGTCTTCCATTTTAGAATAGCCATGACTATTATTTGCTCATTAACTTAACATTGACTTGAGTTACTTTTTATCATAACCATGCACAATGTCCTATTACTTCAAGTCTGCAGTAGTCTTAAGGAGGGATATCCAGACTTTTATTATATATGAATGTGTATTCTATGTGGTGATGGTGGTGGTTTAGTTGTCAAGCTGCGTCCAACTCTTGCAACCCTATGAACTGCAGCCTGCCAGGCTCCTCTGTCCATGGGATTTCCCAGGCAAGAATCCTGGATAAGGTTGTGATTTCCTTCTCCATTACATTCTATGTATTAGCCTATAATATATAAAATATATTTTGAATCTAATAGACTCTCAGAAAATATTTCTTTGAAAGAATAGGCTGTGCCCATAAAGGCAGGTGACTTTATTTCCAGTCGTGGTTCCTACTCTCAGCTGGTTTTGCTGAAGCAAGTCATGTGTTCACAAGGAGCCTTATTGCCACTCCCTATCCACTACTTAGAGTGACGTGTGGATCATACAAGATAATGCAGATGAAAGCACGTGCCAAGTTAAGAAGTTAAAGCTCTAGCCTGAAAATAAGACTGAGACTGGCTTTTATTATGTCCCGGCGCATAATGATGTAACAGGTGCACTTAGATACTTGAAATGGCAATGTGATTTAGAAAATACACTTGAATACAGTAATTTGCAGATGAATGTGATCTGCTTATAAATAAGAACTACTGCTAACAGAGTCCTATGTCCTCTGAAATCTCTTGTTGCATGGCACGGAGATACAAGCATAAATGCAAAGAAACTAATCAGGGAGAGGTCATCACGTGCACAAATGTCATGTTGCCGACATCACGGATCTCCATTAGAAATGAGCAGTTTTAGCCTGAAGAACTGAAGTGGGGTGAGAATAATTTTTATTATTTCTTTTCACTCTCACACTGACCTTTCACCATCCTGGAAGAACAGTCTCAAAATTCAACCTTTCCTTCTAAGACTTTATTAAAGAGAGACAAGGTCTGTTTCCATTTCTTTCAGAGACTGGAGTGAGAAATGTTGAAATACCACATGAAAGACCTTGCTTGTAGGGTTTCCAGCTGAGACTGGAGGCAGAAGTGCTGGAAATTCTCACAAGGGATCCAGGCTTCATGACATTTCCAGACAAACCCTGTGGCCCCAGGAGACAGTGGGAAACGTAAGGTGAGTGTCTGGAGGCCTGGTACACTCAGTCCCTTCAATTTTGAACCATTCAAACAGTATTGATGGAGAGCTAAGACAGGCTTTCTTCATAATGTTTCGCATTGCTGTGTTATTGTTGGTGAGGATCACTGTGCTCTGAATAGGAAAGGAATGGCTATTTTTCCACTTAATGTCAAATGTTAACTACTTTATGGAAAGTGCAGCTTCTCCATTTTTTTTTTTTTTTAATATGACCTCTCCTCAACAAGAGGCCTGTGGAAAATGAAGCATTACCTGTATTAATAGGTTTCACTCTCCTGCCCAGGCTGCTTCAGTGATATTTCGGAGTCTATTAAAAAGGACTCAAAATTGCACAGCAGAAAGGCACTGCCGAATTGTTTCCTTTAAGTTCTGTTTTCTAGATTATCAAAAAGAAAAGTAGAAAATGCATTATTTATTAGAAGTTTTTATTTTGTTGATGTTGATGTTGTTGCTCTATTGATGTAAAAGATACTATTCCCTCATAACAAATTATTGCAATTACTGACAATGCATGCAACTAATTAGCCATAAGGAATAAAGAAATGAGACTGAAGTGCAGTGCTGGTCATAAAAAGCAGTCTTAACTTGAAAAGTAAAGTATTACATTGTAACACTCTTTTCACATGTTTTAGTAATTTTTACAGACATCTAGACAACTATGCCTGAGTATCTATTTTATTTTCATCTGCTTATACAAACTTTTGAAAGGAATGAAAGTCAACTACTACTCATTTCAAATGGTTGAAATCATTTTAAAATAATGTAAGAAGCAAAATATGAGCATGATTTTTTCATATTCAAAATCTGTTGGACTGCCTGTATTTTTGCATCATGAAAATTTTTACTGATACCTGATGCACTATCACCCTATATGTCAACTTCATTATGTGCAGAGCTCTTGAGAAAAACAGAATTTTCTCTTATCAGTCATGTTTTGGATATGAAGTACAATTTATTCAGAAAAAAATCTTAATGAGTATTTGTCTTTGAGTGAAAGTAAAAACACAAAATGATGGTATAGACGTGCATAAGCACTAATTTCCATATGAATATTCATTGTAAAATCTCTAATCAAATAGTGTGTTTTGAAAGATTATTTCTTTCCATAATATGTTGCGTTTATTTTACTTTAAAGGAGAATTCTGATTTTACTTCTCTTGTACTAAATTAAGCAGAATAAACATTACAATGTTTAAACCATATCTTCCTGTTACTCAGGCCAAAATAAAAATAAGTAAAAGGACAGAGAATAATGCCACAATTGTTTATATGCATATGTTTAATGATGATAAAAGAATCTCTCCTTGTTTTAAAGTTTCTTTATATTCTTCCCAGGATGGTTGATAACTAAGTGAGTTTTGGCAAACAGATATACAAGTGGAAGTGGTTTATTGAATAAACTGGTGCAGGCAGAAAGCAAATTTATTTTTCTTATGACTTCATCTTTAATCCCATCCTCTTTATTCATTCTCCGACCTCACATAGCCTCACCATTCATAGCCCATTGGTTGAAATTCTAATTATTATAGCCTTTTCTGTTTATTTTATTTAACAAAATACCCATACAGTTTGGGTGACAAACAGTTCAGCTTCGCCCAAGACAGAAGAATTTTTCTGAGGTGGAGGACTCTCAGTGCTAAAGCCTGGAATGTCCCAGACTTTACTGGTGGGCCAATGGTTAAGACTGCACTAATGCAGGAGGTACAGCTCCATCCCTGATCAGGGATCCCACATGCCATGTGGCCAAAAAGTTTTGATTAATTAAAAGATAAATAAAACTTTGAATGTTCCAAACAAATGGAGATAACTTGTCATCCTAAGGGAACAGTCTAGAAATCATGTGACTCCAAGGCACCTCAGATTAACTCAGACTTAATTCTGCGGTGCAGCAGTCTCTTACTGTCAGATTTTGCACCATTTCTCAGTTGATTTTCTATTTCTCCATCCTCATGCACGAAGCTGCATTTGTCTGCTCCAGGTTTGATTTAGAAAGAGACAGAAATGTAAACCAACATGAATGCGATGAAATCTATCTCAATAATTTCAATAAGTTCAGAGGGGACTTTGCCTTTTCTTACATCCTTGAAATCAGTTACTTCCCTTCAGCCTATCAAGAAATGATTTCAAGTCACGCAATAGCCTATTCTTATAATTAGGAGACACAGAGCAAATGAACTTTATATCAGTCACAAGTTGTGCAGCTCTTAAATGAAATCTGATTTCCAAAATAGCAGATACCAGATGGACATATATCTTCACAATCACTGAAATTATTTTCTTGACAAGTTCTAATCAATATTTTGAAAATTTTGTATTTCTTGGGGAGAGAGGGAGACAAGGATCATTGGGGGAAAACCTATGGGCTTCCAGGTAGGTTTCTTCTCTTAACAAACAAGAGATAATCCTGGATAATAGTTCTGCTGTCTTTGATTGGTTGAGAAATGTCTATAACTAATAAATAAAGCTTTTCTTCTAGACCCATTATAAATTACTAGCAGAGTTTGTTAATTTTCTTTTTTTTTTTCTGGATTGGCAGACAATCCTGGAAACTCATCAACTATGGAGAGATTCATATTTTAAAACATAATTTAAGCATCCATGCTCTAATCTCAGGATAAATTTCCCTGGAACGGAAAAAGAAATATTTAATTCCAGATTTCAAAGTCCCCTTATTCTTCCACTTTTGTTCACTTTTGTACTGAATTGTTTTATGATTTTAGATTTCCTATTGATTGCTTATATCACTTTCCTTTACAAATCCAGAATACTTTCCCAAACGGTCTGTATTAGCACATGAGAATGAATCACTTTGAAAAGTCAACAATGTCTATGAGTGAATGAAATATGAAATGAATATTTACCTCTATCCATGCAATGGAAAAAGAAATAAAGCTACATTTCACTTAATTATTTTGGTGGTATTTATATCTAAATTGACTTCAACCCAGGTTTTGACTAGTTTCTGTATTTATATAATTTTAAATCATCATAAAATATTTCCTTTACTGTAATTTAAATCACACTTTAAGAAAATAAACTGTTTTTTTTTCTGGTTTTCTTTCTTTATTTATTTTTATTTATTATTATTATTATTATTATTATTACTTTACAATATTGTATTGGTTTTGCCACACATCAATATGAATCGCCATGGTTGTACACATGTTCCCAATCCCGAACCCCCAACTATGTTTTGAAATAAAAGTATAGACCTCTGATTTTGATGTCATTTGCTTTGAACTATTCAATTCTTATCATTCAATGTGCAGGAATTATCTTTGGTCAACAGAACTGCCCTATATTTTAACCTATGAAATAAGCCTGAGATTACTAGAATGATAATTTAATTTTTCCCTATGAACCAAGTCAGTTTTGAAATATAAAGGAACACTAAAATTATTTACAATCAAATATTTTTTAACATCTATTGACCAAAATAATAGTTTTCATATATTGGTAGATCTATAGAATCATCCTAATAAAATTTTAATTTGAGAAATAAACATTTCAAGAATACCATATATATATATATATATATATATATATATATATATATACTTTGAAGAAATACAGATTTTTATGGGTGTATTTCTATATAATAATGTGTTATGTTCTCAGTTGCTCAGTTGTATCTCTTTACAGCCCCATGGACTATAGCCTACCAGACTCTTCTGTCCAAGAAAATTTCTGGGCAAGAATACTGGGCTGGGTCTCCATTTCCTACTCCAGGGGGTCTTCCCGACACAGGAGTAGAACCTGCGTCTCCTGCATTGGCAAATGGGTTCTTTACCACTAACACCACTAGGGAAACCCGATAATATATTCTATATCATTACATATTACATTACTACTATAATAATTTCATATATTAATATTTTATTATATATTTACATTCTTTAAATTGATTTTATCAACATTTAAAAGTAAGCAGACCACTATCAGCTCTTATTTCTATATGTAAAACACTCTTTTAGCTATATCTTAGTTTCTTAGCCACTCCAAAACATCTCAATGATAATTTTCTAATTTATGCACTTCAATAAGATTTTATTATTTTAATGTTTTTATAAAATTCCCTGTGTTTTTTTCAAAATTGCACTTTATGGACAATACATACATACACACACATATATTTTTTCTAGATATACACAGATAAATTTTCAATTATTTTTTCTGTAGACCACAATGTTTTAATTCAGAAAATATTCAGTCTCTAGATGCTAAGATACTTACTTAGCTTAGAGAAAATTTTGCTAAATGGAGAATAGTCTCCATTCTATGTTTTTATACAAATTTAAAAATAATTCAGTTCAATGAGGTTACTTTTTGCCTCCAATTAGAGGATATTAATCCAACAATTTTTTTACAAGACAAAGCTTGTAGAATGAATTATCATTGTTTACTATTCATTTGAAAACTTTGCCAAATATACCCTTGTGCAATACTAAAGATCTTCTCAGTTTTATTAGAAAGACAAGCAAAAGAATGAGAAAATATGTATGTATGATCTGAAATAGCTTTTGGCACTTAATATCAGCTTCATCCAGAAATTTTGTATAGTTGTAATTCTAATTTATGTATATATATATGTGTACATATATACTTATACACATATATCCATACATATATGATATTTTTAAGTATGGAAAGCTGCATTTTTGATTATTAGAATATCACAATTTCTCTGAACATAATTAGGTTATATTTGAATGAAATTCAATGCTTAAATACATTTCTGCTCCAAAATAAATAACTTTTTGAGTTTTTAGAACTTTAAATAAAATTAAATATGCATATTGTCACTTCTAACCCAAATAATTTTATCATCTTTTGAACTTTTTAACTGAATCGTGAAAACATTCCCAATAATGTTAGATGTTTTGTCTTTAACACCCTGTTACACTGTTGGTGGGAATGCAAACTAGTACAGCCACTATGGAGAACAGTGTGGCGATTCCTTAAAAAACTGGAAATAGAACTGCCTTATGACCCAGCAATCCCCCTGCTGGGCATACACACCGAGGAAACCAGAATTGAAAGAGACACATGTACCCCAATGTTCATTGCAGCACTGTTTATAATAGGCGGGACATGGAAGCAACCTAGATGTCCATCAGCAGATGAATGGATAAGAAAGCTGTGGTACATATACACAATGGAGTATTACTCAGCCATTAAAAACAATACATTTAATCAGTTTTAATGAGGTGGATGAAACTGGAGACTATTATACAGGGTGAAGTAAGCCAGAAAGAAAAACACCAAAAACAGTCAGCTACTGTTTCCACTGTTTCCCCTCTATTTGCCATGAAAAGCCTCTTGATGAAAGTGAAAGAGGAGAGTGAAAAAGTTGGCTTAAAGCTCAACATTCAGAAAATGAGGATCATGGCATCTGGTCCCATCACTTCATGGGAAATAGATGTGAAAACAGTGTCAGACTTTATTTTGGGGGGCTTCAAAATCACTGCAGATGGTGACAGCAGCCATGAAATTAAAAGACACTTACTCATTGAAAGGAAAGTTATGATCAACCTAGATAGTATATTAAAAATCAGAGACATTACTTTGTCAACAAGGGTCCATATAGTCAAGGCTATGGTTTTTCCGGTGGTCATGTATGTATGTGAGAGTATAAAGAAAGCTAGTGCCAAAGAATTGATGCTTTTGAACTGTGGTGTTGGAGAAGACTATTGAGAGTCCCTTGGACTGCAAGGAGATCCAACCAGTCCATCTTAAAGGAGATCAGTCCTGGGTGTTCATTGGAAGGACTGATATTGAAGCTGAAACTCCAGTACGTTAGCCACCTCATGCGAAGAGTTGACTCATTGGAAAAGACTCTAATATAGGGATGGATTGGGGGCAAGAGGAAAAGGGGACGACAGAGGATGAGATGGTTGGATGGCATCACTGACTCGATGGACATGGGTTTGGGTAGACCCTGGGAGTTTTTGATGGACAGAGAGGCCTTGTGTGCTGCAATTCATGGGATCACAAAGAGTTGGACACAACTTAGCAAGTGAACTGAACTGATCTTGGCTGAATAAAGGTGTAATATCAAGGGGTGGTTATATCTCAGGTCTCCTGACTGAAGACCACAGGACATGAGGAATTTTTAAATTTTTATTTAATTTTATTTATTTATATTTGGCTGCTTCAGATCTAGTTGTGACACATGAGGAATTTTATTTTTTTATTTTTAATTCCTCTTTGGAGAGCACCAAAATACTCTTGGAAATAACTCAAAATTACTCCAGGCTTACTAACTATGCTTTAAAGTGTTAGAAAAAGATATATAATTAACATTTGCCAAAATAATCAATTATTGTTTGATGTTTGTTCAAATAGTTTTACCATCTGTCCACCTGTCTATTATTTATACCCTTACTAACAACATTCTCTCATTGTATGAAAGTAGCTCTATTTTTGAGACAAACATGTAATAGGAATGATTTGTATTTCTTTGTATTTTCAAAAGAAATTGATATTAAAAACAGATCATAGCCCAAAATCTTTGTCAGCTTTACAATAGCTTCTAATTTTTGAGAATGTCTTTACTGGTAAAAGAAAAAAAGAAAGAAAAAAGAAAAGAAAAAAATTGGTACAAGATTTCTTACCACAATGAAATATCTGGAAAAATATTATCTATATAATATGTGCAGTAATTCACATTCCTCTTTACTCCTTAGCCTGGTGAACCTTTGTTGGCAAAGTGATGTCTCTGCTTGTTAATATGCTGTCGACATTTGTCATAACTTTCCTTCCAAGGAGCAGAAGTCTTTGAGCTTCATGTCTGCAGTCACCATCTGCAGAGGTTCTTGAGCCCAAGAAAATAAAATCTGTCACTACTTCCACTTTTTCCCCATTTGAGTTTGGTATACTCCTAGATTTTCCACATAGTCTCCATTAATCATTTATAAGAGTCAGATGCCCTGAATTCTCACTTTAACAGGTGAAAATGAGCCCTGAAACTCATCGGAAGGAATGACGCTGAAAATACTTTGGCCACCTGATCCAAAGAGCTGACTCAATGGAAAAATTGATGATGAATGATGACTGCATATTTTTTGTAAATGTCAATGTTTTCCTTCATCCATGAACAGTGTGGTGATATCCACTGTCACTTGAAATCTAGAATATTCACCTTTTCTTCTATGTAACAAATCAGTAGTTGTTTCTCAGACCCAGCCTCTGAGAAGCTACTGAAACCCCCACTTTCCCAGAGATTTCTTCCTCCTATTCTCATTCACAAAGAGTCCTTTTCATACAGGGGTTGGTCAGTGAGACAAACAGCAAAAGTGATGGCAGGTCACATTCAGTATTAAATTAGAAAGGGTGTGATTTTCTTCTTGGATTCTTGCTTGTTTTCTCTCTTTGTCTTCTTGCTCTTGGGGGAAACAACTGCTGTGACAAGGCCCACATGGAGAGAGACTGAAGCCTCTGGTCTACTTCCAGACCAGAAATCATAGTCTGCTAACTACCATGGAATTGAGCTCGGTAGCAAATTCTCCAGCCCTGGGTGAGTCTTGAAGTAGTCTCAATCTCTGCCAACAGCTTGATTCAAACCTCTGAGAGACCCTGAGCCCAAAAGACCACCCAGTTAATTTATGCCTGGATTTCTGACCCTTAGAAACTGAATAGTTTAAACTTGAATTTTGAGGCAAAAATTATGCAGATAACTAATACATTGTTTAATGGAGACTATGATAAACAAAATTATTTATGTATATAGTTACAGAAAATAAATTTACTTACCATTCTAGGAAGCTTGCATTTCCTTGGTGATTCCGAGGGTAAAGGATCTGCTTGTCATGTGGGAGACCTTGGTTTGATCCCTGGGTCAGGAAGATTCCCTGGAGAAGAGAATTGGCAGCTAACTTCAGTGTTAATACCTGGAAAATTCCATGTACAGAGGAGCCTGGTGAGCTATAGTCCATAGAATCACGAGGAGTCAGACACGCCTGAATGGCTAATAATTATACTGTTTGCTACTTCTAGGAATCATAACATTTCATTTAAGTCAGCTGCCTGCTCTGTCAAATTAACTTCTCTTATTTTCCATTTCAAGTTTTCCTGTGAAGCAATATTTCTGAATTTGTTAGGTTATTAGTGGAAGAACTCTGCAACTGGTAAATATATCAGCTTTGTGTCACTGTACAAGAAGATTTAAATCAAAAGCTAAATTTAACAATGATTACATTTTTGAATTACTGTGTGGATCACAATAAACTGTGGAAAATTCTGAAAGGGGTGGGAACCAATCACCTGACCTGCCTCTTGAGAAACCTATATGCAGGTCAGGAAGCAACAGTTAGAACTGGACATGGAACAACAGACTGGTTCCAAATAGGAAAAGGAGTACATCAAGGCTGTATATTGTCACTCTGCTTATTTAACTTATATGCAGAGTACATCATGAGAAATGCTGGGCTGGAAGAAGCACAAGCTGGAATCAAGATTGCCGGGAGAAATATCAACAACCTCAGATATGCAGATGACACCACCTTTATGGCAGAAAGTGAAGAGGAACTAAAAAGCCTCTTGATGAAAGTGAAAGAGGAGAGTGAAAACACTGGCTTAAAGCTCAACATTCAGAAAACTAAGATCATCACATCCAGTCCCATCACTTCAGTTCAGTCACTCAGTGGTGTCCGATTCTTTGCAACCCCATGAATCGCAGCACGTCAGGTCTCCCTGTCCAACACCAACTCTCGGAGTTCACTCAGACTCACATCCATCGAGTCTGTGATGTCATCCAGCCATCTCATCCTCGGTCGTCCCTTTCTCCTCCTGCCCCCAATCCCTCCCAGCATCAGGGTCTTTTCCAATGAGTCAACTCTTCGCATGAGTGGCCAAAGTACTGGAGCTTCAGCTTCAGCATCATTCCTTCCAGAGAAATCCCAGGGTTGATCTCCTTCAGAATGGACTGGTTGGATCTCCTTGCAGTCCAAGGGACTCTCAAGAGTCTTCTCCAACACCACAGTTCAAAAGCATCAATTCTTCGGCACTCAGCCTTCTTCACAGGCCAAGTCTCACATCCATACATGACCACTGGAAAAACCATAGCCTTGACTAGACGGACCTTAGTCGGCAAAGTAATGTCTCTGCTTTTGAATATGCTATCTAGGTTGGTCATAACTTTTCTTCCAATGAGTAAGCCCAAAAAAGTAAAGTCTGACACTGTTTCCACTGTTTGCCCATCTATTTCCACTGCTGTTTTAGATTTCATATCCTTTAAATATTTTTATATAACTATCTTTTCTTTATGTGAAGTGATGCCTTTGCGTTCTGTATAGTAATTATTTCACCTTTAAATAACTTTTCCAAGGCTATGCCTTGTTTTCCAATGTTGGATATGCCATCTCTCATCTTAGAGAACTTTGCAGCTTTAATGTGGTTTAGTATAGCAACCTTTCCTTACATGATTCATACTTCATGTGTTTTATTTTTGAAATCCTCGAAGGTCATAAAAACATTCTCCTTTGTTATCTTCTGAAATCTTAATATTTGAATACGTGAATGGAAATTGACATTTTACCCTATATGGTAAATAACTCCCCACAGGTGTGGATCCTATCTAATCTCTTGTTAAGGGGAACTGCCTCTAGGACTTTTCAATAGGGTGGTGTTGGAACAGGTGTCTTCTTTAGGGTCCATAGCTGGTCCTCAGCGAACCACATGGACAGTGACTGTGACTCCTTTCACGTTCTTTGGTGCTTGGTTCTGGTGACAGGACCAGAGCCAAGCAGAGCTGTGCCTAAGTCTTGCCAGGATTCCAGGTCTCCTATCTAGATCCCAGAATGTCCATAAAGGCACTTTGGTCTGTGGATGGCTGCCGAATTGTCATTATTGAAGGAGGGTATTTTATTATTCTGTCCAGATATCATTCCCCATACATCTCTCACTGATTCATCCACCCTTTTGTTAGCCTTTGTGTATACATGGGTATTCGTCTATTAGCACTTGCACATATATTACTATATTACAGGCTAGATTGCATTTCTGGATCCTTTATTCTTTTACACTGTCTCTCCTGAACTAATACCTTTCATTTTATTTTTTTTAATATAAATTTATTCATTTTAATTGGATTCTAATTATTTTACAATATTATATTGGTTTCGCCACACATCAACATGAATCTGCCACGGGTATACACGTGTTCCCCATCCTGAACCCCCCTCCCACCTCTCTCCCCATACCATCTCTCTGGGTCAATACCATTCATTTTAAAGCACAATAAACTTTTTAAAATCTAATAGGCCATCACGGTGCACCAGCCCCACTCATGGTGGATTCATGGTATATATGGCAAAACCAATACAATATTGTAAAGTAATTAGCCTCCAATTAAAATAAATAAATTTAAATTTAAAAAAATCTAATAGGCTATCACAATGCTATTTTTTCATGGTCTTTAGTAACCCTAACCCTTTATGTTTTCTACTTGGATTTTAGAATCAACCATACAAATCCCTGTTGAAATATTAAAATTGGGATCACATTAAATTAGAATGTTATTCAGAGAAAAGTGTGCATTTATGTTGATCATTTTCATCTATAAACACAATGATTTTCATTGATTGCCTTATATATAATTATCTTTTTTTTCAGATAGAACTTTCAAGTCTTCTGTTAGATTTATTATTAGTTTATTTATAGATGACTTTCCATTGTGGAAAGAGCCTACTTTAAATCACATTTTCTATTTATTTTAATTCAGCTTGATTTTTACATATTGATCTTGCTACTAACAACCTTGTTGAACTATATTTAGTCTTAGTTTCTGTAGATTCTATGGATGTTTAATGTTAATCTTTTTGTTTTCTACTAATGCTAGCCAAACTGTTTCTTTCCTGTTCAATTCTATTATTGGTAACTTTACTCACTGCCCCCCACCGACACACACTTTCTTACTTCACTGGCTAGAACTTCAAAACTACAAATATAATATTAATATAGTGGGAATTGGATTTTTTTCCTCAGATTATTTAAATATTTTACTAATTTTCCTCAGATTATTTAAATATTTTACTAATTTTCCTCAGATTATTTAAATATTTTACTAATTATATAATGTTTGCCATATTTTTTTGCTATAGTATCAAAGCAATCTTATTTTTATAATGTTAAAATATCTCCCTGTATTCACTTTAAACAATCATAAACAGCTCTTGAATTTTGTGAATGCTTTTCTCCATAGACAGCAATGATTTTATCAACCTTTCAGTGTTTTGTTACCATTTCTGAATTTTGTTTCCTATAAGTTAGCATTTTAGGATTTTCATATTATGTGTGAAATGTTGATGTCTAGCTGATGCTAATTCACAGAGATTTGAGGAAATGTTCCTTTCTTTTTATTCTCTGTGAGAATCTGGACTTAGCTAATTCTTTAAAAAGTGTCTCTATAACTCTTAGTGGTTTTATATATCTCTGACACATTCAACCAAGTATCTTCTATATACATGTCTACATTTTTAAAAATTTCAACAGCAAAAATATTTTCCTGGATTGTCTAATTTACTGTTATCTAGAAATTTGCGTCTAATTCATACTTCTTTGTTGAATTCTCATATGATTTTGTGAAATTTTTTCAACAAATTTTAATAAATTCATTTTTATACATATTGTTTTAATTTTATAATTGTTTTAATTTTATTTAAATTCTTGAATAACATTCTAGTTGGATACTAAATTCTAGACTGATAGAGTTATGATTACTTACTATATGATTGTCGATGAAAAGTCAGCCATTTATCTCTCTCTCTCTCTCTCTCTCTCTCTCTCTTTCTTTTTGTAAATGTCTAATTATATAATGTTTGCCATATTTTTTTGCTATAGTATCAAAGCAATCTTATTTTTATAATGTTAAAATATCTCCCTGTATTCACTTTAAACAATCATAAACAGCTCTTGAATTTTGTGAATGCTTTTCTCCATAGACAGCAATGATTTTATCAACCTTTCAGTGTTTTGTTACCATTTCTGAATTTTGTTTCCTATAAGTTAGCATTTTAGGATTTTCATATTATGTGTGAAATGTTGATGTCTAGCTGATGCTAATTTCACAGAGATTTGAGGAAATGTTCCTTTCTTTTTATTCTCTGTGAGAATCTGGACTTAGCTAATTCTTTAAAAAGTGTCTCTATAACTCTTAGTGGTTTTATATATCTCTGACACATTCAACCAAGTATCTTCTATATACATGTCTACATTTTTAAAAATTTCAACAGCAAAAATATTTTCCTGGATTGTCTAATTTACTGTTATCTAGAAATTTGCGTCTAATTCATACTTCTTTGTTGAATTCTCATATGATTTTGTGAAATTTTTTCAACAAATTTTAATAAATTCATTTTTATACATATTGTTTTAATTTTATAATTGTTTTAATTTTATTTAAATTCTTGAATAACATTCTAGTTGGATACTAAATTCTAGACTGATAGAGTTATGATTACTTACTATATGATTGTCGATGAAAAGTCAGCCATTTATCTCTCTCTCTCTCTCTCTCTCTCTCTCTCTTTCTTTTTGTAAATGTTTTTAATCTCCCATTGACTTTCTTTACAACTATTTTTTTTTCATACTTAAAATATGCCATTTTGCTATTGAGGTGTAGGAGATATATATTTCGGAGGTTAACCCCTTATCAGACATGTGGTTTGGAAATTGTTTCTCCCATTCTGTAGGTTTCTTTTTTACTTTGTTGATGGTTTTCTTTGCTGTGCACAAGTTTTTTTTTTAGTTAGATATAATCCCACTTGTTGATTTCACTTCTGTTGCCTGTGCTTTTGATGTTATAGCTGAGAGATCACCACCAAGACAACATCAAGAAATCAGAATCATCTTGGGTTTTCTTCTGGGATTTTTGCAGTTTTATATCTTATATTCAAGATAAAACATTTTGAGTTGAATCTTGTGTACAGTGTAAGGAAGGAGTCATCATTGGATCAGCTGACTGTATTTGCATCAGCTTATTTGGGGATTTTCTGTTTGATTTCAGTCTGTTTGATTTCAGTCCAGCATTACCAACTACATTTGCTGATAGACAATTCATATATACTTATCTGAAATCTTCTTTAGTCACAATCATCATAAATTTATTGCCCCTGTCACTATGACATGCAACTTTTGGAAAATCTTGCATTTTCTCTTTCTTTGGATACAAAGGTGTGGCATTATTATTTATATCAACACCATCGCAATAGCATTGGCATTATCAGCTTGAAATAAGATAGATACCTGTAACAGTTAACACCCTCTGAACTGCAAATCCACACTAACCTTCCATTCTCTTGTTGACTTTTCTGTCAATGCTTGCTCTTTTTGGCTTGGTCTTGTGATGACTTGTATTCTTTCTAGTCAACAGCTCAGCTCTCTCTGTGGGCTTTCACTCTTGCTGACTTGCTCTCATTCTTGGTGATGGGAGCTGGCATTTGGGTCATCTTTTTTTCTTTCAATCACCAGTCTTGGCTTGTCAATACTTTATTAATTTTTTTATAGACACACCATTCTCTTGCTCTCTCATTAACTTATTGTTCCTATCCCTACTGTGACTGTTTCAAGGCAACAAAAAAACCTTAACAATGCCCCTGGCAGTACAAGGCTTTACTTAAGTGTGTATTTTTGTTGTTATTGTTTTACTAAGTTGTGTCCAACTCATTTTCAACACATAGGACATTGCTGGAGCCCATCAGGGTCCTCTGTCCATGGGATGTTCCAGCAAGAATACTGGAGTGGGTTGTCATTTCCTTCATCCAGGAGCTTAACTCACATCTCCTGTGAGCATTTCCTGAACTGCAGGCAGGTTCTGTACTACTGCGCCACCAGGGAAGCCCATGGATCCAGGCTTGTCATGGAGAAGGGGCTCGCAAAACTCAGTGAAGCTATGAGCCAAGCCATGCCGGGCCAACAAAGACATATGGGCCGTAGTCAAGAATTCTGACAAAATACACTCCATTGGAGAAAGAGGTGGCAATCTACTCTGGTAGGCTTACCTGGAGAGCCCCACAAACAGCATTAAAAGGCCGAAGGACATAACGCTGGAAGATGAGTCCCCAGGTTGGAAGGTGTCCAGTAACTATTGGGGAAGAGCAGATGGAAATTACTAATAGTTCCAGAAAGAATAGGGACGCTGGGCCAAACTGGAAATGACACTCAGATGTGGATATCTCTGGTAGTGAAAGTAAAATCTGATACTTTAAAGAACAATAATGATGTGGATGTGTCTGGTGGTAAGTAAAGCCTGATATTGCTAAGAAACCTGGAAGGTAAGGTCCACGAATCAAGGTAAATTGGATGTTACCAAGCAGGAGATGGCAAGACTGAATATCAAGATCTTAGGAACCAGTGAACTAAAATGGACTGGAATGGGCACATTTAATTTAGGTGATCACTATGTCTACTACTGTGGGGAAGAATTTCTTAGAAGAAATGGAGAAGCCCTCACACACAATAAAAGAGCCCCCAGTGCAGCACGTGTCACCTGCAGCACATAAATGACAGAGTGATCTCAGTTTGTTTCCAAGGCAAACAATCCACCATCTCAGTATTCCAAGCTTAAGCCGCCATCAATGATAACAAATAAGCTGAAGCTGACCAGTTCTAGGAAGATTTAAATGATCTTCTAGAAGTAACACCATAAAAAAGATGTCCTTTTCATCATAAGGAATGTTAGTGCAAAAGTAAGAAGTCACAAGGCACCTAGAATAACAGGCAAATATGTTCTTGGGTATAAAATGAATCAGGTCAAAGGGTAGCAGAATTCTGTCAAGAAAACACTCTGGTCACAGCAAACAAACTTCCAAAAACACAAGAGGTATCAGTTCAGTTCAATTCAGTTCAGTCGCTCTGTCGTGTCTGACTCTTACAACCCCATGAATTACAGCAAGCCAGGCCTCTCTATCCATCACCATCTCCCGGAGTTAATTCAGACTCACGTCCATCAAGTCGGTGATACTATCCAGCCATCTCATCCTCTGTCATCCCCTTTTCCTCCTGCCCCCAATCCTTCCCAGCATCAGAGTCTTTTCCAATGAGCCAACTCTTCGCATGAGGTGGCCAAAGTACTAGAGTTTCAGCTTTAGAATCATTCCCTCCAAAGAAATCCCAGGGTTGATCTCCTTCAGAACGGACTGGTTGGATCTCCTTGCAGTCCAAGGGACTCTCAAGAGTCTTCTCCAACATCACAGTTCAAAAGCATCAATTCTTCTGCACCCAGCCTTCTTCACAGTCCAAGTCTCACATCCATACATGACCACTGGAAAAATCATAGCCTTGGCTAGACAGACTTTTGCTGGAAAAGTAATGTCTCTGCTTTTGAATATGCTATCTAGTTGGTCATAAATTTCCTTCCAAGGAGTAAGCGTCTTTTAATTTCATGGCCGCAGTCACCATCTGCAGTGATTTTGGAGCCCCCAAAAATAAAATCTGATACTGTTTCCACTGTTTCCCCATCTATTTCCCATGAAGTGTTGGGACCAGATGCCATGATCTTCATTTTCTGAATGTTGAGCTTTAAGCCAACTTGTTCACTCTTCCCTTTCACATTCATCAAGAGGCTTTTGAGTTCCTCTTCACTTTTTGCCATAAGGGTGGTGTCATCTGCATATCTGAGATTATTGATGTTTCTCTCGGCAATCTTGATTCCAGCTTGTGCTTCTTCCAGCCCAGCATTTCTCATGATGTACTCTGCATATAAGTTAAATAAGCAGGGTGATAATATACAGCCTTGACATACCAGTTTTCCTATTGGGAACCAGGCTGTTGTTCCATGTCCAGTTCTAACTGTTGCTTCTTGACCTGCATATAGGTTTCAAAAGAGGCAGGTCAAGTGGTCTGATATTCCCATCTCTCTCAGAACTTTCCACAGTTTCTTGTGATCCACACATCCAAGGGTTTGGCATAGTCAATAAAGCAGAAATATATATATATATTTTTTTCTGGAAATCTCTTGCTGTTCTGATGATCCAGTGGATGTTGGCAGTTTGATCTCTGGTTCCTCTGCCTTTTAAAACCACCTTGAACATCTGAAAGTTCATTGTTCACATATTGCTGAAGCCTGGCTTGGAGAATTTTGAGCATTACTTTACTAGCATGTGAGATGAGTGCAATTGTGTGGTAGTTTGAGCATTCTTTGGCATTGCCTTTCTTTGGGATTGGAATGAAAACTGACCTTTTCCAGTCCTGTGGCCACTGCTGAGTTTTCCAAATTTGCTAGCATATTGAGTGTAGCACTTTCACAGTGTCATCTTTCAGAATTTGAAATAGCTCACCTGGAATTCCATCACCTCCACTAGCTTTGTTTGTATTGAGGCTTTCTAAGGACCACTTGGCTTCAGGTTCCAGGATATCTGGCTCTAGGTGAGTGATCATGCCACCATGATTATCTGGGTCATGAAGACCTTTTTTGTACAGTTCTTCTGTGTATTCTACCACCTCTTCTTATAATACCTTCTGCTTCTGTTAGGTCCATACAATTTCTGTCCTTTATCGAGTCCATCTTTGCATGAAATGTTCCCTCTGTATCTCTAATTTTCTTGAAGAGATCTCTAGTCTTTCCTATTCTTTTCTTTTCTTCTATTTCTTTGCATTGATTGCTGAGGAAGGCTTTCTTATCTCTTCTTGCTATTCTTTGGAACTCTGCATTCAGATGCTTATATTTTTCCTTTTCTCCTTTGCTTTTCACTTCTCTTCTTTTCACAGCTATTAGTAAGGCCTCCCCAGACAGCCATCTTGCTTTTTTGCATTTCTTTTCCATGAGGATGGTCTTGATCCCTGGCTCCTGTACAATGTCACAAACCTCTGTCCATAGTTCATCAGGCACTTTATCTATCACATCTAGCCCCTTAAATCTATTTCTCACTTCCACTGTATACTCATAAAGGATTTGATTTCGGTCATACCTGCATGTCTAGTGGTTTTCCCTACTTTCTTCAATTTAAGTCTGAATTTGGCAATAAGGAGCTCATGATCTGAGCCACAGTCAGCTCCTGGTCTTGTTTTTGCTGACTCTATAGAGCTTCTCCATCTTTGGCTGCAAAGAATATAATCAATCTGATTTTGGTGTTGACCATCTGGTGATGTCCATGTGTAGAGTCTTCTCTTGTGTTGTTGGAAAAGGGTGTTTGCTATGACCAGTGCATTTTCTTGACAAAACTCTATTAGTCTTTGCCCTGCTTCATTCCACATTCCAAGGCCAAATTTGCCTGTTACTCCAGGTGTTTCTTGACTTCCTACTTTTGCATTCCAGTCCCCTATAATGAAAAGGACATCTTTTTTGGGTGTTAGTTCTAAAAGGTCTTGTATGTCTTCATAGAACCATTTAACTTCAGCACTACTGGTTGGAGCATAGACTTGGATTACTGTGATATTAAATGGTCTGCCTTGGAAACGAACAGAGATCATCCTGTCATTTTTGAGATTGGATCCAAGTACTGCATTTTGGACTCTTTTGTTGATATGATGGCTACTCCATTTCTTCTGAGGGATTCTTGCCCACAGTAGTAGATATAATAGTCATCTGAGTTAAATTCACCCATTCCAGTCCATTTTAGTTTGCTGATTCCTAGAATGTCGATGTTCACCCTTGCCATCTCCTGTTTGACCACTTCCAATTTGCCTTGTTTCATGGGCCTAACATTCCAGGTTCTATCACCAGTTATATCCACAACTGGGTATTGTTTATGCTTTGGCTCCATCCCTTCATTCTTTCTGGAGTTATCTCTCCACTGATCTCCAATAGCATATTGGGCACCTACTAACCTGGGGAGTTCCTCTTTCAGTATCCTATCATTTTGCCTTTTCATACTGTTCATGAGGTTCTCAAGGCAAGAATACTGAAGTGGTTTGCTATTCCCTTCTCCAGTGGACCACATTCTGTCAGACCTCTCCATCATGACCCACCTGTCTTGGGTGGCCCCGCAGGGCATGGCTAGTTTCACTGAGTTAAACAAGGCTGTTGTCTTAGTGTGATTAGATTGACTAGTTTTCTGTGATTGTGGTTTCAGTGTGTCTGCCCTCTGATGCCCTCTTGCAACACCTACCATCTCACTTGGGCTTCTCTTACCTTGGGCATGGGGTATCTCTTCATGGCTGCTCCAGCAAAGTGCAGCTGCTGTTCCTTACCTTGGACGAGAGGTATCTCCTCACCACCACCCCTCCTGACCTTGAACGAGAGGAATGGACATTACCAAATCATCAATACCAATATCAGATTGATTATGTTCTTTGCAGCTTAAGATGGAGAAGCTCAGCAAAACCAAAGCCAAGAGATGACTGTGGTGCAGAACATGAGATCCTTATAGTAAAAGTCAAGCTTAAGTTGAAAAAGTAGGGGAAATCACTGCTGCTGCTGCTGCTGCTAAGTCGCTTCAGTCATGTCCGACTCTGTGCGACCCCATAGACAGCAGCCCACCAAGCTCCTCCGTCCCTGGGATTCTCCAGGCAAGAACAATGGAGTGGGTTGCCATTTCCTTCTCCAATGCATGAAAGTGAAAAGTGAAAGTGAAGTCACTGAGTCGTGTCCAACTCTCAGCTAGGCCATCCAAAAATGACCTAAGTCAAAACCCTTGCAATTAAAACAAAAAAACAAACAAACAAACAAAAAAACCTTATGATTACACAGTGGAAGTGATGAATGTATTCAAGAGATTAGATCTGATAGACAGTTCCCGAAGAACTAAGGATGGTGCTAAGTCACTTCAGTCGTGTCCGACTCTGTGCGACCCCATAGATGGCAGACCACCAGGCTCCCCCATCCCTGGGATTCTCCAGGCAAGAATACTGGAGTGGGGTGCCACTGCCTTCTCCCACTAAGGCTGGAGGTCATAATATTGTACAGGAGGCAGTGACCAAAACCATCCCAAAGAAAAATATATACAGGAAGGCAAAGTGGTTGTCTGAGGAGGCTTTACAGATAACTGAGGAAAGAAGAGAAGTGAAAAGTAATCAAGAGGGGAAAGATAAAACCACCTGAAATGCAGAGTTATAGAGAATAGCAAGGAGAGATAAGAAAGCCTTCTTAAATAAACTATGCAAAGAAATAGAGGAAAACAATGAAATGGGAAAGAACAGAGATCTCTTCAAGAAAACTGGAAATATCAAGGGAACATTTCATGCAAGGATGAGCATGATAAAGGAAATAAATGGTAAGGATTTAACAGAAGAGATTAAGAAGAGGTGGCAAGAACATTAAATTAAGAAGAGGTGACAGAGAACTATACAAACAGTGTCTTAATGACCCAGGTAACCACGATGATATGATCACTCACCTAGAACAGAATATCCTGGAATGTGAAGTCAACTAGTCCTTACGAAACATGCTATATACGAAGCTAGTGCTGGTGATTGAATTCCGGCTGGTCTCAATAAGTCAGCAGATTTGGAAAGCTCAGCAGCGGCTACAGAGATAGAAGTCAATTTTCATTCTAATCCCAAAGAAGGGCAATATCAAAGGATGTTCAAATTACCATACAGTTGTGCTCATTTCACATGCTAGCAAAATTATGCTCAAAATCCTTCAAGCTAGGCTCAGCAGTATATGAATTGAGAACTTCCAGATGTACAAACTGGGTTTAGAAAGGCAGAGGAACCATTGATCAAATCATCAACATTCATTGGAACATGGAGAAAGCAAGGGGATTCCAGAAAAAACATCTACTTCTGCTTTATTGAGTATGTGAAAGACTTTGACTGTGTGGATCACACCGGTTGTGGAAAATTCTTAAAGGGATAGAAGTAACAGACAACTTTCCCTGTCTCCTGAGAAATCTGTATATGCATCAAGAAGCAAAGTTAGAACTGGGAATGGAACAACTGATTTGTACAAAATTGGCAAAGGAGTGCAAGAATGTTGTATATTTTCACCCTGCTTACTTAAGTTATATGCAGGGTACATCATGTGAAATCCCGGCTGGATGTATCAAAATCTAGAATCAAGATTGCCAGGAGAAGTATTAATAACCTCAGATACGCAGATATACCACTCTAATGGCAGAAAGTGAAGATGAACTAAAGAACCCCTCGATGAAGGCAAAAGAGGAGAGTGAAAAAGCTGGCTTAAAACTCAACATTCAAAAAACTATGATCGTGGCATCCAGCCTCATCACTTCATGGCAAATAGGTGGGGAAAAAGTGGAAGCAGTGACAGATTTTATTTTCTTGGTCAGCGTAATCACTGCAGATGGTGACTGAGGCCATGAAATGAAAAGATGATTGTTCTTTGGAAGAAAAGCTATGACAAATCTAATTAGCCTATTAAAACGAATCACCACATTGCCAATAAAGGTCCAGGTAGTCAAAGCTATGATTTTCCTGGTAGTTATTTAGGGATGTGAGAGTTGGAGCATACAGAGGGCTGAAGAACTGAGGCTTTTGAATTGTGGTGCTGGAGACGATTCTTGAGAGTCCTTTTAAATACAAAGTGATCAAGCCAGTCATTTCTAAAGAAAATCAACTCTGACGATTCATTGGAAGGACTGATGCTAAAGCAAGGTTCCAATATGTTAGACACCTGACGCAAAGAGCTAACTCACTGGAAAAGGCCCTGATTCTGGGAAAGATTGAAGCCAAAATGAGGAGGGGGAGGAAAAGGATGAAATGGTTTGAGAGCATCACCAACACAGTGGGCATGAATTTGAGCAAACTATGGTAGATAGTGGAGGACAGAGGAGCCTGGCCTGTTGCAGTTCATGGGATCACAAAGGAACAGACAGTTAGAAATGCTTCACATAAGTTCAACACTATCTATCTACCCAGGGTGTCTTGTCTTTACAGAACTATCACACCCTGTCCTCAACTTGTCTGTACTGTGCTCTCACAGACATTCTCTGCACTCTGAAACCTTTTTCCTCTAAGCTATCATCCTTTTCCTAACATATTTCCTATTCAGCCTAAAGAACAAAGACTATATTTAGTTGGGAGAACAAAATCCAAATAAAATTATTCAAGTAAAAATTGATTGTCCTTAGATTATATAGTACAGAAAGTTATTGACTTTGACGACAAGATGAAGGTGATCAACTGAGTTTCAACACGGCTCAATTCAGGCACTCAGGGCATCAGAGCCTTATCTCTCTTTCACTCTCTCTCTCTCTCTCTCTCCATTTTTTATTTCAATATCTCACCTTTTCTAGGTATACGGGTTTCTGGTTTAAAAAAAAAAAAATGTGTTTCCTAATCTCTGCAATTGCCTCAGCACCATTCATAACATTTGTCTCCTGGATTAACTTAAGGTGGGCTGATACTTTTCATTTTTTACCACCCTCAAATTTGAAGTTTTCTAAACACATTCTTCCTTCCTTTCCTTCAGCCTCAGAGGTTGGGATGTATTGCTGCTTGTTTCTGCACTTGTCAGTAGTCACCCATCCTATCTGGTTGCTCTTCTGCATTTTTGTTTTAGGGTTTGCTAATGGCACTTCCCTTTACTTTATATGCATTCTTAAACTTAAAACAAAAAAAACAGTCATGACAAATTCTTCCTTTCACTAGGCTACTGCTGCATTGCTCTCTTTCCCTGTTCAGATGGGCTTTTAGAAAGCTGTCTCACCATTCTCCATGATTCTTCACTTCTCATTTCCTTTATAACTTATTGCATTATAGCTTCTGCCTCTACTCTATTGAAATTGTTTTGGCAGATATTGTCAATAAAGTCCTTATTGCAAAATTCAATTGATAAATTTTAGCCCTTATGTTACTGGAAGCACAAGTTTGTTCTCAAATGCTTTTTTTTTTTTTTTTTTTATTCCTCAGCCACTAGTAAACTTCTTTTACTTTATTTCTACTTTTCTAGTTTTTTCTGATCTTCTTTAAGGAAATTCCTAAATGTAGGTCTTCTCCATGGTTCTCCCTCTCATCTGTTATTGTTTTATTCTGAATATGCTCCTTGGGAAGACTTATCTATATATTAAGCCCTAAGGATCCTCTTGAATTTGGGTTTTTTATCCAATACTTGCTTGGCCTTCTCTCCTCAAGTATGCCCCACAAATGCTCCAAATTCAACATATCTAAACTTAACATTTTTCCCTTGACCTCACCAGTGTTATTGCTCTCTTTCAAACAAATAAAGTTATTGTTTTAACTATTAATACTACTGTTGCTATCATCACTTATTATTGTATTTATACTTTTGGACTACATTTTAGTAATGAGCATACCACAATAACTTGAAAAATAATTCATGTTAATACATTTTTTCTAACTTGTAAGCAAACCTCTCAAAGGACAGCATTATTTTAGACCCTTTTTTAGACCCTTTTCTAAGCTAGCCTACAAATGCTTTGAGAGAAAGATCATAACTTACTGTTTACTTCAGCTTTCTTCACTGTGTCTGCCACCTAATTGAGTTTAGTAAATTTTACTAAATAAGATAAACGAAAATTTTACTGCTAATAAGTCTTAAACTGTAGCCTAATTGGAAAGGATCCTTCTTTCATTTTATTTCTTGCCTTTGTGTTTCCTCTAAAATCACCCACTATATCAATTTACTAGGGCTGCCATAATAAAATACCACAAGACTGGATGGCTTAAACTAACAACAAAAAAATATTTTCTCAGTTATGAGTTCTTTAAGTACAAGTTCAGTTGGTAGAGTTCGTTTCTTCTGAGGCATTTCCTAGGCTAAAGGATGACCACCATCTTGATGCTCCTTTGCAAGGCTGTCCTTCTGAATATGCATACCTTTGGTGTCTAAGTCTCCTAATCTCTTTTATAAGAATACTGATCAGATTGGATTAAAGCATATCTTAAAGCCCTCATTTTAAATTAATCACAAGTTTTTGGGTCCTATGTCCTTCAAGGTGCTGGGGTTAAGGCTTCAACATATAACTTGTAGAGCACAGTTCAGTTTGTAACACTCATTCATTTGGTTTCGTCACCTTTTCCTATGATAAATACCTTCTATCACTGACAACTCCCAAATTTTTGTTTCTAGCCTGTATCAATCCTCATGATAACCCCATCTCTTTAGGGTTTTTGGGCAAATGCTTCTCAGTTCATCAGTTTCTTTCTCATCCTTATCCAGTTTCCTGGCAAACTCTTAGCCCACCTTCAGGCCACATTGAGATTCTGACCAGAACTTCTCTTTACTTCCTCTGCAAGCACTGCCCTGGAATCAGTCAATTCATATTCCCTGTAATGTTGTGAACGCCTTCTATCTCCCTCTGGCTTGAGCATCTACCTAAACCCAGTTTTTATCTTGCTAGTCTTTCCATAGCACAATAGCCAGAGTAATCCTTTTACAAACTAAATTGGTTCATGTGACTTCAAGTCAAAGATTTCCAGTAGCTTTCTATCTCATTTAGGGTAAAAGCCAACAGCAACATTGCCCATGAGTCCACAAATGATGGTCCTGCCCCAAGCCACTGTGTCTTTGGCCTACTTTTCTGTAACTGCATTGCTCATCCACTCTGCCCTTGCCAGGTAGGGTTCATTCCTTTCCTCTACCACATCCAAACATTTCTGTCTTGAGGACATGTCAATTGCAGTCCTTTCTGCCCTGGAATACCCCTCCCCCAGGTGTCTTTGTCGTTTATTCCCTAGCTTTCTTGTGACTCTTCAAACATTCTCTTCTCAGTGAGGGAATCTACTTCCACACTTAAAATAACAGAAAAACCCTTATCTCCCACAGTCTGCTATCATTTTTTGTTCTACTTTCTCCCAATGTACTTGGAGGAAACACTGTATGTTTTAGGAATTTATTTATCTTACATCTCATCTGCTCCCCTCCACCAGCCACATATATACCCACTAGAATTTGAGTTCTGCAGGGGAAACTTTTATTTTTTTTCCCTAATGTATTCACTGCTCTATCCCCAGGACCAACCCTTAAACATTGATGGTATGAGCACATGTATATGAAGCCACAGGCAACTTTCACATTATTTAAATAGCTGTAGGTGAAATGGACTTTCATGCAGTATAACTGATTTTTTGAATGGAAATCCACTGAAGAAAGAAGAAACTCTCCTATGCTGAGAAATATGCAAGGAGACATAGATTGTTTCAGAAATCTAACTTTCTTCTGCTTTTCCACAGTTTGGGTTTGTCTATTCATATTGTTTTTCTACTGTGAGGTTTTATAAAATTTATTTATTTGTCTTTGTTCTTATTTTAGGAATGATAAGTAGCATTTTTCTACAACGAACAGCCCTGCTTGAAGTCAGAGAAAAAAGTGTCTGCATTCTCAAGTCATCTTTGCACACGATAGACCTGAGAAGTAAACAGACATGCTTGCCAGCTCCAGCGATGACAAAGGGCTTTTTTTACTAAAAGCCAACAAGTATAGAAAAGTGAATATAATAGAAAGCAAAGTAGTAAAACACTTTTTTTTTTTTCACAATCTAGAAGAAAATGAAAGATTGGGTTTGCGGCCAGCAGTAATAATGTTATATGAATTCCTGGAATTTTAAGTATTGTTGAAGATATTCTAAAGACATTGTTCAGTCACTAAGTCATGTCCAACCCTGTGACCCAAAGGGCTGCAGCTTACCAGGCTTCCCTGTCTCCCAGAGTTTGCTCAGACTCAACTCTGTTGAGTCCTTGATGCCATCTAACCATCTCATCCTGTTATTCCATTCTTCTCCCGCCTTCAATCTTTCCCAGGATCAGGGTCCTTTCCAATGAATCAGCGCTTACTTCAGTTGGTCAGTGTGTTGGAGTATCAGCTTCAGCCTCAGTCCTTCCAAAGAATATTCAGGGTTGATTTTCTTTAGAGGCTGGGCTTTCCTTTTTGCTAATGTTAGTGAAGATACTTTCTGAGTTTTCATGCCAAAATGTAGATTAAGTGTTCTGTAAATGCTACATACAAATGATGACAATATTACTATCTGATCAAGAACACACCAAATACTGTTATATTTCTTAGTTTTCTGAAAGAATGAAACATGATTACTTAAGGAAACATGATGTTTAACTGGCATCTACATAGATGTCAAGGTTAAATCCTAATTACAAGCATGCTTGTGAAACCACTGGCTTTTTTGGACCCAACTAACAGAGTCTAGCTTACCTATCCTGTGCTTCTTGGTATCTCTGTCTTATTGCTATTCATTTGAAAACACCCACCAAAGAACTAAATTCAACATTTGTGAAAGCAGGAGCCCGTTTAATGCTCGCCTGACCCTTCTGTTGGGGAATAAGCTATATTGAAATCATGAGTGCCTGCAATGAGCCGAGACATGCGGAGTGTTGAACATTACTTCTGGGTCTTAAATTAGCTTATTATTATTATTATTTTCAGTTTGAGTTTCCAACCTGCCTGGGAGACATGAAAGGTAAATTTATCTTTCCTAAAGATTTCAGGATGAAAGTGAAAAAGTGAAAGTGAAAGTCACTCAGTCGTGTTCAACATTTTGTGACCCCATACAGTCCATGGAATTCTCCAGGTCAAAATACTGGAGTGGGTAGCCTATCCCTTCTCCAGTGGCTCTTCCTGACCCAGGAATTGAACCAGGATCTCCTGTATCACAGGTGGATTCTTTACCAGCTGAGCTACCAGGGAAGCCCAGAGTTTTCAGAATATAAATCCTTAATGCCCAGAAATAGTCCGTTTCAGTCCTTAGTAATCTTTCTGCTTCAATTACTGCAAATATCTTTCTGTCCCGGTGAATGGTCCCTCAGGCTTGCTAGCTTTCTGGCTTCTATGACACACAAAGAGCCTAGGAACCATAGGCAAGCCTGAATCCAAGTAAACACATCACTCTTGATGTGACTTCTCCCAGGGCAAAGACAGGGAGCGTGAGAGAGACAAAGAGTAACACAGACATTTCTTGATTAGGAAACATCTTTCCTTGCCTCCTCTTCAGACTTCTACCTTTTTAGCTCTTTACAGGACATTCAATATAATCTTAATGCCTTGAGGTTTTGGGGAAAAACAGATGCTGTGAAGGGAGTTGTCTGTAGACAACTTCTACTTTCAGTATCGTTGCAAACCTTCCCTGGGGAAAGAAAGCATACAAACCTGACCCCTGCTTGAATGAAAAGCAAAAGGGGAAAACAAGAAGGGAAAGAACACATAGAACACATCTTTAAAACATTATTGCTGCTGATTTAATTATATTTAGAGTTTATTTTTTTATATCACCTAAAAACAAAAAAACAAACAAAAAAAGACAAAACATTAATAAATGAACAAAGTGAAGTTTTTAGGATCTCATCAGAAATAGTTGAGAGGAATAGAAGTGTTTACTCTTAGAAAATGGAAAATGTTACAAAGGTATCTTGATTTCTGTTGCTCTGTAGGGAAGAAATGAAGAGAGGCATGTTTTGGTTTAACACGAAAAAAGGAGTATCAAAGTTTGATGAATATGATGTCATGAAAATCTGGATTTGTTCCCAGTTTCTCAACTTTGGGTCAAGTCAAATAGTATATGAGCTTGTTCCTTTAGTCTCTCTCTCTTGATCTCTCTCCATCCTTGTCTGTCTCTGTCTCTTTCTGTCTGTCTGTCTCTCCTTCACATGTTCAAGAAATGTTTCTACAGTACCTTCTGTGTTTCAGGATTCAGAGCACTGGGATCAGTTATTTGCATCAATGATCAGGAGGGTCTAAACATTTTGCTTCAGTGGCAGTGACCATTGAGTGAGAGAGAGAAGATCGGTCAAGCAGCAGCTTAGCTCAGTGTAGAATGATAATGGTAACAATGGCACTAGGAGCAAGAGAGGACACAGACATCCTGAGGATGCTGAGGAATGGGGCTGAGGGAGATCTTGGGAGGTTTCAGAATACATGTGGTTTCAGATACCCAGGCAAATGGGATGGATTCCATAGCTACAGTCTTTGCACAGGGAAGGGACCCTGAAACCCTCTGGGAACAGAATGAAGGTTGGTGTAGACCGAAGGTTAAAGGTAAAGGAAAGGGAGACGAAAAGAGAAGCTCAAGCTGTATACAGGTTTAAAAAGTGTGAAAATTTACCCTAAGACTAATAAGTCAGCATAGTTTCATTTGAGTCTATAGGGTGCAGGCCTAATCAAATTTGTAAAGCGTCTGTGAGGAGCCATGTGGGGCCTTTTGAGCACTGAAATAACACTTAAAAGGAATTCAAACTCATATCAAAGGTGTTTGTAACAATCACAACTTTGCAACAAAGCTGATTATAACAACTGCAAGTTCCTGTAAGTGTTGCTTTTGAGGTAGTGATTTCTATCTTTGTACACATTTAAGAATAATTTAAATGGCCATCTCTTTGGAATGTCTTTTGAGGTGGTTTTGCCTTGGAAGAGAGTTTGCGATTCAAGGGATATGTTTTGTTTTCTAGACCCCAAGACTTCCCTTAGGGACTCCTGAGGGGAATCTCGTCATGAAGACTTGCATTGGGAGCAAGTCTGTGCTTTCACAGTGATACAGGAAGACACTCTCATTTTGTGCTTCTGTGTCTGACAGTACTGTTGGGAGGAATACAGACTCTCACATTAGTGGAGAAAAGTGAATGGGTGGAAAAGATTTTATGGAGCCTGAAGCTCTAGAAGCATAAGTTTTATCTGAGTATATAGTTTTTCAAAAGGGGGAGTCAGGACCTAATTATTTCCTGTCTTCTTTTATCAATAATGAGCAAAACAAGTGGCAAGACACCAGAAATTATGGGAAAGTTTTATAGTCTTTATAGTAACTTGAATCAAGGTCTCATATGCAACTATTACCTAACAAAACTGATTTTCTTACTCCTTAAATTTAGCTTAGATATACAGGGATAATGTTGAGCCACGGAGAAGGCATGCACGCCAGATATTGTTTCGTTTGGCGGGCGCTGCTGGTGTCTCCTAAGTCTCTCTGGAGTGATGTTTACAGATTAGATGTGGTTCCCATGCCCTAGTAGCCATAGGTGCTTTGACTAATGGCTCATTGACTGACGTCTACAACTTTTTCCAAAGGATTTCCTTTGGGTTATTTACCGTACCTCATGGGGAACATAAAACTCTCCCTCTCCCTCAAAACAGGACACACTCTGCCATAAGCGTTAGTTCCAAAACTCCCTGCAGGATAAGACACAAAACCAGTTTCAGCTGACACTATATTCATGTGTAAATTATTTCCACTTTCTGTTTAGATTCTTTTGCTCCTACAGGGGTTGAGCCCAAGAACACTACTCTGAGTAAATCATATACAAAGTAATCCCAGCCCCAAGCTCTGCTTCTGTGGATTCCAAGGTAAGACACATGATATATTACTCTGTAATCTCTGGGAATTCCTTTCCTTCATGAAGAAAAAGTGCTTAAGTGTTTTTAAAAAATAATGTGAGAATTGAGATAAATGGCATTAAATGTGCAAATATGCACTATGCATAAACACACACTACACACTATAAAGAAACTATGAAAAATGGAAGTTGCTCACTTGTGTCCAACCCTCTGGGACTCCATATGGACTGTAGCCCACCAGGCTCCTCCGTCCACGGACTTCTCCAGATAAGAATAATGGAGTGGGTAGCCCTTCCCTTCAGGGGATCTTCCTGACCCAGGGATCGAACCTGTGTCTCCCGCAGCACAGGCAGATTCATTACCATCTGAACCACCCTGGGATTGGGAACTCATGTACACCCGAGACAGATTCATGTCAAAGTATAGCAAAATCAATAGAGCAATGTAAAGTAAAATAAGGTAAAAATTAAAATTAAAAAAAAAAAATGAACTCAAGTAAAAATATCATTAGGGGAAAAAAAAAGGCCCACCTTTTCTCTGTTGATTGCTTCCTCTGCTGAGCAGAAGCTTTTTATTTTTAGATACTCCCTCCCGTCTTATTTTGCTTTTGTTGATTGTGCTTTTGGTGTCATAGTCAATAAAAATCATTGCCTACCAATGCCACAAACATTTTGCTCTATGTTTTCCTAGAAGAACTTTATAGAGTCAGCTCTTATTTTAAAAATTTAACCCATTTTGAGTTAATTTTTGTGTGTGGTATAAAATAAGAATCCAGTTTCATTCTTTTACATGGAAATAGCTTGATTTCTTAACACTATTTGTTCAAGAGACTTTCTCTCATTAGGTATTCTCGAGATACTCGTTGATCAGGTAAACATATATGCATACATTTATTTCCCAGGCTCTCTATTTTTTCCATTGATCTATGTATCTGTCTGTTTGCTGGTATCATATACATTTTTTTTTTAATTGGAAGCTAATTACTTTACAACATTGTGGTGGTTTTTGCTACATAATTACATGAGTCAGCCATGGATGTACATCATTCCCCATACAGACCCTTCCTCCCACCTCCCTACCACACTTTTTAAACACTGTAGTTTGTAATATATTTTGAAAGCAAAAAGTGTGATACCTCCAGCTTTGTTTTTTTATCAAGTTCATTTAGGCTACCTGAAGTCTTTAGTGGTTCCATATGTACTTTGGGATAGTATTGATTTCTATTTCTACTTAAAATTGCCAGTGGGATTTTGATAGAGATCACATTGAATCTGTATATGAACATTTGATAACGCTAATTTTTCCAGTTCATAAACACAGGATCCCTTTTTAATTTATTTGTGTTTCCTTTATTTTGTAAAATCAATGTTACATAGTTTGCAGTGTACAAGTCTTTTCCTTCTTTGTTAAATTTATTCCTAACTATTGTATTGTTGTTGATACTATTGTGAGATTGTTTTCTTAATTTCCTTTCTGGGGAGTGTCTTGTTATGTATATAAACAGAACTGATTTTGTATGTTGCTTTTATATGCTTTAATTTGCTGAATTGATTGATTTGTTCTAACAGGATATCTTACTTTGAGTCTTTAGGGTTTTCTACTTGCAAGATCATATTATCAAGAGTCTTTAGGGTTTTCTACTTGCAAGATCATATTATCAACAAACAGAAATAATTTCACATCTTCTTTTTTTACTTAAATGCCTTTTAATTGCTTTTTCTTGTCTAATTGTTCTGGCTGGGATTTCCAGCACTATATTGAATAGAGAAACATTAGAGAGTTTTTATCATGAATGATACATTTTGTCAAATTCTTTTCTGCAAAAATTATAGGATTATGTGATTTTTTTCTCTTCTAACTTGTTAACATTATAGATTATATTAATTTAATATTTTTTAACATTTATTTCAAATTTCATTACTTTTTTCCCATATTTTCTATGGCTATCATAGCAAAGGATCATACACTGTAGAAATGTAATAGAAATTGAAATTTGTTGTCTCCCAGTTCTGAAGGTGAGAAGGCCAAAATCACGGTGTAAGCAGCGTTGGTCCTGAGAGCTGTGGGGAAGCCTGGTTCAGGCCACTCTCTTTGGCCTGTGGATGGCCATCCTTAACCTGTGTTCCTTCCCATCGTCTCCCTATATGTGTGCCTGTGACCAAAGGTCTCCTTTTTTAAGGATGCCAGTCATATTCAGTTAGGGCTCAGAATAACCACACTATTTTAAGTTTTATCACCTCTAGAGAAACCCTTTCGCCTTACAGGTCACATTAGAATGTCAACATGTCTTTTTTTTTTTTTTTTAAGAAAACACAACTGTACTTTATACGATTTTCACTTAGTGATTGTTCTAGGTATTGTATGCTTACAGTTTATGGGGGTCATGTTATTTTATTTTTTATTTTCCATTGATGTGTACTCGATTTACAATGTTACATCAGTTTCACACATATGGCAAAGTGGTTCAGTTATACACTTACATGCATCAATTTTTTTTTCAAATTCTTTCCCGTTTAGGTTATTACAGACCATTGAGCCATGTTCCCTGTGCTATATGTCCTTCTTGATTATCTGTTTTAAACATAGAAGTGTGTACATGCCAACCCCAAACTCCCAACCTTGAAAGTTTTGTGTTTTGTTAAGCTGCCCCTTTCTTGTCATCTGTTCAGAGAGAAAGGATTTTTGCGGGATATGTTTTATCTGCACCTGTTGGCATTTCCAGCTTGCCTTCTTCATCTGCTCTAAGACCAAGATCTAAAGACATAAAGCAATCCCAAGAATCCCTGCCATGGCATTCCTTGGTTCCTGAGTTTTGTGGTCAGTTCAGTTTCTTTTCTATATATCTCAGAATCTATGTTTGTGTTACATTTAATGTCCAGTGGTTTTAGTTTTTAATGAAAGGAGAATGGAAAAATATGCTTTTTCCATCTTCATGGAAGCAGAAGTGATGACTGTGATTTTAATGTAAATAACTGACCTTGCATCTGTTAGAACAGTTGTTATCAATAAGATTAGAAATAACATGTGTTGTCAAAGATGCCTCCACACTTGTCCACTGTCGGGGTCTATGTAAATGGATGTAGGGGTGTGGTTTAGTTGCTAAGTCATGACCCACTCTTGTGACCCCATGGACTATAGCCTTCCAGGCTCTTTTGTCCATGGGGTTTCCCAGACAAGAATATTAGAGGGGGTTGCCATTCCTTTCTCCAAAGGATCTTCCTGACCCAGGAATCAAACCTGGGTCTCCTGCATTTCAGGTGAATTCTTTACCAACTGAGCCATCAGGGACGGCTACTGCTAAGTCACTTCAGTCGTGTCCGACTCTGTGCGACCCCATAGAGGGCAGCCCGCCAGGCTCCCCCATTCCAGGCAAGAGTACTGGAGTGGGGTGCCATTGCCTTCTCTGGAGCCATCAGGGAAGCCCCACGTAAACTGATGTAGTCACTGTAAAATATAGTGGGGAGAGACCTCAAAAAGCAAAAGGACCATTTGATCCAGAAATTCCTTTTCTGGGTATTTATTCAAAGAAAACAAAAAGACTAACTCAAAAAGATATATGAACCCTAATGTTTATTGTAACACTGCTTACAATAGCCAAGATATGGGGACTACCTGTGTCCCATTGCTGAAAGAATGGATGGAAAAAGATAGATTTCATATTCTGGGCTTTATGGAGATGTTCACAAAAAGAAAGTTCTTCAGGCTTCACATTTCTGGTTTGTACACTTTTCTGTAGGTATATTATACATTAACTAAGATAAGATGTGGAGGGCACCAATGTATACACCACTGTACTATTTTGATACTACAAGAGAAGATGTTCTTTACAAAAGGAGAAACTAATGGTAGAGACATATTCTTCACTAAAATTATGTGTTTAAAAAATTATTCATTGTTTCATTGCTATTTTAACATAATACTTTCTCAATATTAATCACTAGCAAAAATCTCAGGAATATGTATTTTGCAGACCGAGGAACAATGTTCTTTATAACTTTAATGATTTTCTGGTACAAAGTCCTACATTTTGTGGAAATGCAGTGACCAGAGGGAGGTTAATATGTCTGAAATACTTTAGTAATTAATTTTGATTCATTTAAAATAAAATGATCAGTACAATGTTGGGTCACAGGATGTTAATAGGATTCACTGGCTCTTTGAAAAAAACTTCATAGTGCTGTCATTGAAAAGCCGATTAATAGCATCAATGTGACATGGTGGGCCAGGTGACTTCGGAGTCACTTTTTCCTTCTCTGTGGGAGGAAACAGCATCAGTGCTCAGGGAGTATAGTATGGTTTGAATTAAGAAGTCTAAAAGCTGGGGAGAGAATCCAAATCTGAAATTTCCAAATGACAGCTTAGATATAGAGTGCCAAATTTTATCCTCTCATGCTATGCTACTGAAAGCCAAGAAAAACTAAAATTCAACAAAGGGACTTTTCATGCTATCTGTAGTGCTCCAAATCAAGAAATCTATTTAGACTGGAGGCCATTAAGCCAAGAGCCACACGCTATGCCATGAATAGGCTCAGCCCAGACTCTACCATACCACACTCAATATACACATTAGATCAACTGGTGTGCTTCACCATCCTTGATTTGGAAAAAAAAAAAAAGACGCTAAAAGAAGAAGGTGCTAGTTTGACTTGCTATATTTATGGGATCATAATATTTTCATTAAATCTGTATGTGTAATTCAGTGAATATGTTCACACTTGAAGACATCTGAACCACATTAAGGGATAAACTACAGGTTCAGCATTGACTAAGCTTGCCAGAATGGTCAACATATCCAGATTATTTTGTTAAAACCTTAGTAATGAGCCTGAATACCTCCAAACATCTGTATATTTGTAAATAGATGTAGGAACAACCTCATACTTTGGCATTCAGTACAACTGATGGATTGATCATGATCATTATTCCTTGGGAACTTTGACCCAGGAACGGCAATGTTACAATTTCATAGATTATTTCAATTTCTATTGTGTTTTATATTTTTAGAATATTTTATTTGCCCTATATGAGACCATTTTCAAAAAAAAAACACAGCCTGTTTATTTGTTTGTTTTTAGAAGAGGTGGGTGAAGTGTAGCATACTGGCTCCACCAGCATCACATTTGATTACACAAGGGGAAAATCCATTTTTTTGAGAATCCATTTACATTAAAATTTATCACTTCTTTTTCTCACAACTATGATACTGTAGAATTGAGTGAACAGTATGCTTATTTTAAAATGCATCAGCTCAGTTCAGTTGCTTAGTCGTATCTGACTCTTTAGGACCCCATGGACTGCAGCACACCAAGCCTCCCTTGTCCATCACCAACTCCTGGAGCTTACTCAAGCTCTTGTCCATTGAGTCGGTGATGCCATCCAACCATCTCATCCTCTATTGTCCCCATTTCCTCCTACCTGCAATCTTTCCTATTATCAGGGTCTTTTCTAAGGAGTCAGTTCTTCACATTAAGTGGCCAAAGTGTTGGAGTTTCAGCTTCAGCATCAGTCCTTCCAAAGAAATGCATAGATCTATTGAAGTGGAAAACCCAAGAGCATATCTTGTGTCTTTTCGCCACTTGTGAATTACCAGGCACTCCTCCAGAGGTTAACACTATAAAGAGTGCCCCATAGCACAATTAGACAGCAACATTTCTATGGACTAAGAATAGAGAACTTTTTTGAGCAGAAAGAAGCCTACCAATCACTTCTTGAGATATAAAGAGAAACGAGTTCAAATAAGCTTTGTAACCTATTTGAAAGCACATGGTATACTCAGAACTGGTAGTGGAAGTAGTTCAGTGGTTAAAGACAGTTATCTTTTCAAGATACTATGTATTGAATTCTTCAGTTGAAAAAATAAAAAATATATATAGATACATAGCATGAGAAGACTCAGAAAATATTATCGACTCCATTTGTATTGACTCTTTCCTAACATTATTACAAAAAGATTTAGCCACATTTTAGAAAAGTTTTGCGATTTTCTCTGTTTCAATACAGCTGAACAGCAGCCTTGCAATGGTAACATCTGTTTACCCTTTCAAATAGAAGCTAAGACCAGTGGCACCTTATCCTAGAAATAGTGTTTGTTGTAATAATTAGGGGATAACATTTATTTACTTTTCTCCATGAATCTTACCTAAATCACTTCAGCTCAATTATTCACCATGGTGCTTATTTTATAAACTTCACACCTTTTCAATATAAATCAATATTTTTCCTTAAATGAAATACCTCCGTGGGATGTGAATTTGATTTTAGTGCATAAATAAGAAAGCATAAAGAATTATTTAAGCCTCAGAGGCAAGTTATGTGAAGAGCAAAAGTATAAGAAATGAAAAGTGTTCCTGATTGCAAAGTAAACCTATATTTTATGGGGCTTTATCAAAATTTTACTTGTAAATCAATTCTGTATTTTCAGTACATATTTATAACTCCACATTTATAAATATATGTATGTACATGTATATACTAACTCCTTCTCTACTCAGTTTAATTAGTTACTCTGATATTTATAGGTGAACATTATTAATCCAATACTAGTAATTGCATAATCTATAAAATGGTATGACATGTTCTCAGGGCCATAACATTAATCTATGTAAAAGGAAAATATTTCTTGGTTTAGTATGCATTTGTTAATCTAAATGCAGCCAAGAGCCTCAGTTTCTTCTCACCTGTTTTCTGAAGTGTACTGATTCCTTTCTCTATATGAAAATTGGTACAGGAGAAGCCACACCCTGATTCTTTCCTCCTAAGAGTTGCCACACAAAAGAAGTTTTATTATAGCATATTCATAAGACTAGTTCGAGTAGAAGAAAATCATTTAATTATTATAAGGTGACTTTTTCACATCCCCAGCCGTATTCACTTAAATACAATAAAAAAAATATATTTTTAATTTAAATATGAGACTACCTAGGTGGTGCTAGTGGTAAGGCACCCTCCTGTCAATACAGGCCTTATAAAAGAAGCTGATGGGATTCCTATGTCAGGAAGATCCTCTGGATAAAGTCATGGCAACCCAGTATAGTACTCTTGCCTGGAGAATTCCATGGCAGAGGAGCCTGTCAGGTTACAGTCCATGGGGTTGCAAGCAGTCAGACATGACTGAAGTGATTTAGCATGCATGCACAATTTAAATATGATTTAACAGCTATTCAGTTAAAGATTTCGTCCAATTAAACCCTTTTTATAAACTTTCTTGAAATGATTGGTTTTAGGTCTTAAAATTTAACTTTATAAATGAATTGAATTTTTGAAAATGGAAATCTCAACATAAGCTGATTTTAGTCTGCATACTTATATTGGGTTGACCAAAAATTTTGTTTGGGCCTTTCTGTATGACGTTATGGAAAAATCTGAAAAAATATTTTGGCCAACCCAAAATATGAGTTGCTTGTGGGTGTATGTATGTATGTACACGTATGGATATAATGCCTTTAAATGTGCACAAGTTGCTGCTGTGATATAAAGGTGCACGTGCATGAATTGATGCAATTTTCTCTGCTACCCTTCTTGGTAGAACGAATATATTTGGCTAATTTCAACTATTACAATTTCTGCATATATTTCATTTCATTAATATATTTCTTTTAAAGATTAATCTTGGTCCTATTCTTTTTATTTTTTGCAATTTGTACTTATTGATTAATCTTGCCTATAGCTTATAAGAGATTTATTGATTTATATCTTTTATCATAAAGATAAAACAAGATTTTTACTTTAATAATAAAAGGGACCAAGTAAACTTTATCTTTCTGTCACAACATATTGTATTTCAGAATATGATATAAGTTAAAATGTTTCATCTGATATTATTCTGATAAAATATAGACCATGTATTTTGTTAGTGTACAAATTTTATAGATGAACAAGCTGGGTTTAGGAAAGGCAGAGGAATCGAAGATCAAGTTGCCAACATTTGTTGGATCATGGAGAAAGCAAGGGAATTCCAGAAGAATATCTACATCTGTTTCATTGACTACTTGAAAGTCTTTGACTGTGTGGATCACAGAAAACTGTGGAAAATTCTTAAAGAGTTGGGGATACCAGATCATATTAGCTGTCTCCTGAGGGAAGCCAGTATGTGGGTCAAGAAGCAACAGTTAGAACTGGACATGGAACAACTGATTGGCCACAACTGGGAGAGGAGTACAACAAGTCTGTATATTGTCACCTGCTTGTTTAGATTATATCAGGGAGCATCATGCTAAACGCTGGACTGGATGAGTCACAAGCTGGAATCAAGATTGTCAGAAGTATCAACAACCTCAGATATCCCATTACCACTCTAATGGCAGAAAGTGAAGAGAATCTAAAGGGCCTCTTGATCAAAGTGATGAAGAAGAGTGAAAAAGTTGGCCTAAAACTCAACATTCAAATAACTAAGATCATGGCATCTGGTCCATCACTTCATGTCAAATAGACGGGGAAACAAAGAAAACAAAGACAGAGTTTATTTTCTTGGGCTCCAAAATCACTGTAGATGGTGACTGCAGCCATGAAATTAAAAGATGCTTGCTCCTTGGAAGAAAAGCTATGACCAACCTAGACTGCTTATTAAAATGCAGAGTTATTTTGCTGACAAAGATCTGTCTAGTCAAAACTATGGTTTATCCAGTAGTCATGTATGGATATGAGAGTTGGAATATAAAGAAAGCTGAGGGCCAAAGGATTGATACTTTTGAACTGCGGTTTAGGAGAAGACACTTGAGAGTCCCTTGGAGTGCAAGGATATCCCACCAGTCCATCCTAAAGGAAATAGATCCTGAATATTCATCTGAAGGGCTGATGCTGAGGCAGAAGTCCAGTACTTTGGTAACCTGATAGTAATAGCTGGCTCACTAAAAGAGACTGATGCTGGGAAAGTTTGAAGGCAAAAGGAGAAAGGGGTGGAGAAGGACGAGATGGTTCAGTTCAGTTCAGTCACTCACTTGTGTCTGACTCTTTGTGACCCCATGAATCGCAGCACGCCAGGCTTCCCTGTCCATCACCTACTCCCTGAGTTCACTTAGACTCAACGTCCATTGAGTCAGTGGACGGCAATCTTGATTGGTATCAATGACTCAATGGCCATGAATTTGAGGAAACTGTGGGGTATAGAGGAAGACAGACGAGTCTAATTTGCTGCAGTCCATGGGTTGCAAAAAATCAGACATGACTTAGCAACTGAATAGCAACAACAGCTTTGCAAGTGATTTGGACTTCTTTCTCAAACTTCCACATATGTATAATAGCTACTGATACGTCAGTTCAGTTCAGTTCAGTTCAGTCACTCAGTTATGTCCGATTCTTTGCCACCCCATGAATCCCAGCATCCCAGGTCTCCCTGTCCATCACCAACTCCTGGAGTTCACCCAAACTCTTGTCCATCAAGTTGATGATGCCATCCAGCCATCTCATCCTCTCTTGTCCCCTTCTCCTCTTGCCCTCACTCCCTCCCAGCATCAGAACCTTTTCCAATGAGTCAGTCTTCATATGAGGTGGCCAAAGTATTGGAATTTCAGCTTTAGCATCAGTCCTTCCAAAGAACATCCAGGACTAATCTCCTTTAGAATGGACTGATTGGCTCTCCATGCAGTCCAAGAGACTCTCAAGAGTCTTCTCCAACACCACAGTTCAAAAGTATCAATTCCTTGGTGCTCACTTTCTTCACAGTCCAACTCTCACATCCATACATGACCACAGGAAAAACTATAGCCTTGACTAGAGGGACCTTTGTTGGCAAAGTAATGTCTCTGTTTTTCAATATGCTATCTAGGGGTGGTCATAAATTTCTTTCCAAGGAGTAACCATCTTTTAATTTCATGGCTGCAGTCACCATCTGAGTGATTTTGGAACCCCAAAAAATAATGTCAGCCACTGTTTCCCCATCTATTTCCCATGAAGTGATGGGACCAGATGCCATGATCTTCATTTTCTGAATGTTGAGCTTTAACCAACTTTTTCACTCTCCTCTTTCACTTTCATCAAGAGGCTCTTTAGTTTGTATTCACTTTCTGCCATAAGGGTTGTGTCATCTGCATATCTGAGGTTATTGATATTTCTCCCGGCAATCTTGATTCCAGTTTGTGCTTCTTCCATTCCAGCATTTCTCATGATGTACTCTGCATATAAGTTAAATAAGCAGAGTGCCAATATACAGCTTTCATGTACTCCTTTTCCTATTTGGAACCAGTCTATTGTTTCATGTCCAGTTCTAACTGTTGATTCCTGACCTGCATATAGGTTTCTCAAGAGCAGGTCAGGTTATCTGGTATTCCCATCTCTCTCAGAATTTTCGACAGTTTATTGTGACCCCCACAGTCAAAGGCTTTGGTATAGTCAATAAAGCAGAAATGGATGTTTGTCTGGAACTCTCTTCCTTTTTTAATGATCCAGCAGATGTCAGCAATTTGATCTGTGGTTCCTCTGCCTTTTCTAAAACCAGCTTGAACCTCTGGAAGTTCACGGTTCACGTATTGCTGAAGCCTGGCTTGGAGAATTTTGAGCATTACTTTACTAGTGTGTGAGATGAGTGCAATTGTGTGGTGGTTTGAGCATTGTTTGGTATGGCCTTTCTTTGGGATTGGAATGAAAACACCTTTTCCAGTCCTGTGGCCACTGCTGAGTTTTCCAAATTTGCTGGCAAATTGAGTGCAGTACTTTCACAGCATCATCTTTCAGGATTTGGAATAGCTCAACTGGAATTCCATCACCTCCACTAGCGTTGTTCGTAGTGATGCTTTCTAAGGCCCCCTTGACTTCTCATTCCAAGATGTCTGGCTCTAGATTAGTCATCACATCATCATGATTATCTGGGTCGTGAAGATCTTTTCTGTACAGTTCTTCCGTGTATTCTTGCCACCTCTTCTTAATATCTTCTGCTTCTGTTAGGTCCATACCATTTCTGTCCTTTATTGAGCCCATCTTTGCATGAAATGTTCCCTTAGAAAATTGGAGATATCCAATTTTCTTGAAGAGATCTTTAGTTCTTTTCCTCTATTTCTTTGCATTGATCACTGAGGAAGGCTTTCTTATCTCTCCTTGCTGTTCTTTGGAATTCTGCATCCAGATGCTTATATCTTTCCTTTTCTCCTTTGCTTTTCGCCTCTCTTCTTTTCACAGCTCTTTGTAAGGCCTCCCCAGACAGCCATTTTTCTCTTTTGCATTTCTTTTCTTGGGGATGGTCTTGATCCCTGTCTCCTTACAATGTCATGAACCTCCATCCATAGTTCATCAGGCACTCTATCTATCAGATCTAGTCCCTTAAATCTATTTCCACTTCCACTGTATAATCATAAAGATTTAGGTCATATCTGAACAGTCTAGTGGTTTTCTCTACTTTCTTCAATTTAATTCTGAATTAATCAATAGGTGTTTTAATTTTTGTTAACTTCTACACAAAGCAAGTATTTAGGGCTGTATGTGTCTCCCAAATGGGCCAACCTCTCTATTGGTGAGCTTATTTTTTAGCAGGTGTTAACCAATGCAGTTGTTTTGTGTTTATTTATTTAAATGTCACTTAAATTCCATCAGAAACTAGATTAACTAAATAGCAAGAAAAGTAAAGGAATTATTTCAATATCATGTATCAGCATTTTTTCCTGTTTTGTTCTTTGTCAGGAATGAGATATTGACATGTTTGATGGATACTTGATTTTGCTTTTTGAAGTGAAATAAAAACAAACAAAGAAAAAAGCAGAGTTAGTTATCTACCATTGATGAAACTGTGTGTTGGTTAATTTTTGAATATTAGTTATTTAAATAATTTTTCAGCTTTCAAATGATCTCTCTTTTTATCAGAATTGGTAAGGTATCAAGTTATCATATTAAAATTAGTAACACTAGAATCAGTGTATGCCATTTTCCTTTTCATTCATTTATGCCTGGAATTTAACTGGATTCTTGAAATTCCCGCTGGGGTTCTGTACAATGCAGAGGTAGAATCAGCAAACACTGAAGTAAGTTCCATGTAAGGGTTGGACCAAATATACTAAAGTATGCATTAGCTTGATGATTTCTATAACTGAGCATACAACTTGCCACTTGGAATACATTAAAAATTAATAGGTAGAATTTGTGGTTTATCAGCTGAAATGCTTTTTAGTGATTCATCACTGTGGATTCATTCATTTTATTGTAATACCTATAACATAGAATAAAGTATGAGAAAGTCTTATATTTGCATGTGGTTAGAAGAACAGATATTTAACATAGTATATCATGCTGTGATATTTGTTTGAGATAATTTTTGCTTCAATAAATAAGCATTACTTAATGCCCCAATCTTGTCTCTTTCTCCAAGAGGTAAGAGAGTCCTTACAATTTATGTCTTTATAGGTAGGCAACTCCAACAACATTTTTTTTTTTTGCTTTAAGTTATTTACAATAAAATTAATACAGTATATGTCATTTTGCTCCTTGCTTTTCTTTTTCTTTAAAAGTATTATTTTTAAGATGTATACACATGTAATATTTATATATATTATATATATATGTAAGTATATGTGTAGTTAATTTAATTTAGAATTTCGTTATGAATACACCATCATTTATTTATATATTCTCCAAATGCTGCATGTTTATGTCATTGCCAAATGTTCACTGATGATGCCACCCTAACATTGAAGGTGAATAAAGTTTATTGAGTATTTACTTGGAATTAAATTTTTTGATGGTAAGATTTGTATATCTTAATTTTAACAGACTTAAATCATGGATTCAACTCTCTGCTCAGATTAAAAAATAAAGCACTTGGAATATTTCATTAATTCATATTGAATGAGAAGAGGTAGTAGATAATTTAAAATAGATCAGTCATACAGAACTAAAAGCATTTTAATCTGATCCACCAAGGCCGTGTGCCATCTGAAAATCAAAACTCTTGTTTGGAAGGACACCGTGGGCAACACATGGAATCCAATTGACAGAAGTTAGATAACACTACTGTCTGACGCCTGACCCCAGTCTCTCCTATTCTATCTCTTACTTATTTCCAGGATTATCTTCAAAACAGAAATATGCTCATGCCAAGCCCTAGTGAAAACCGTTGATAGTCTTCCAATACGCCAACATATTTCTAACCTACAAGAGAAAATTAATCTTTGTTCCTTATTTTTTTCACCCTCTTCTCTTTACACTAAACCCCACTCAAATCTTTAAACTTTGAATTATTTGTAAGGCCCGGCATGAGACATGATTTCTTATATCTTCCAGGTCTTTGGATGTATTTTTCCTCCTGTCCAGAAGGCAGTTCTCGTCCTGCAGTGTAATGTCCGTAAGAGACGCCTCTGATATTGCCTTTTCTAGGAAGGCTTCCTGGTGCTCTCCCCAAGGAATATTAATCCTTCCCCATCTGCATTTTATACATATATATATATAATTTATATTTTATTATATTATTTATTATTTGTTTTATATTTATAAAATTATATATATATATATATATAGAGAGAGAGAGAGAGAGAGAGAGAAACATTTGGTACATGTCTTTTTTCAACCCTAAAGTCCTGAATGCCAAAGACAGCTTGACAAAACATAATTTTAAAACATTAAGAAACAGATTATAACTAACTTATATCTGCAAATTAGTGGTATTCAACAGATGTGTGCTCAATATATAGATGAAATGTACTGTTTATTATGTGTTTTATGTTAATTAAACATATATTGAGGGAATCCGTATGATGTACTAGTTTGTGTTCTACCTGATGGAAATAAAACTTTGAGCTCCTTTCCCAGGGGAAAAAAAAAATTAATTGCGGCACTTGAACCCCGCCCCGACACCTCCCCGCCACAGATTGTTGCCTGTGGTTTGCATCTCTGAGTCATGGGTTGTCTTTGACCAGAATACACAGTTAAACTAAGTGACCTCTCCTGAAATTGAACTAATGGCAAGCACCTCGTTTGGACAGTGTTCTAAACCACTACCTGGACAATATTTTCATGTGTAAGGGGTGAGTGGATGAAATTTATGAAAAGATTGTCTAATTTGCCTCCTGAACTCCACTAAAATACCTTGAATGGATAACATTTTGAGGTGAGGAGTAACCTTGGAAAACTGGCTCCCAGCCGTTAAAGATGGAGCACTGCTTGAGCTATTTCATTTCACCTCATGCTATAATTTAGTCTTGCCCTTTGCAGGATCTCCAAATACCACACAAACATTATATTTATGACAGCAGAAACTGCAACCAACATTCTACAAGCACTTGTATCATAGATCCTTCCACTCACAGAAAAAAAAATGAAAATTGAAATCATGTTCTCTTGGACAGACTACAAAGACCTGATCACAGTTCCCTTGTCATTTTTCTCTTTTTGAGAAATATAACTTTCAACTACTTTGAATTATGTGAGAGGAGACAGTGAATATTTTCTACTTTAAAAGCAATTTGAGGTGGAGTTCTCTGGCACAAAGGCAATTTAAAAAGCTTAAGAGTTGAAACTCCCCCTTGTATGGTACATATTGAATAGAGTTATTAGCAATCAGAGCTGTTTTCAAATGCTCAGTACAAAATTGCAAGAGTGTTTAGGTTTATAAATGCTTTGCAGGCAATGGAAGTGTCAAACTGAGGGTACTATTTGTTCAGTTAGAATTTTGAAAAATGATGAGCTCTTCAGTGCCAGCCATTTTAATTGTTTATATCTTAGAAAAAAAAACAGAAATTAAATGTAATAAATGAAGTAAGACATCTTGATATTTCATATGAAGTATAATTCTATTACCTTACTTGTAATTTACTGAAATGCTCCACATGATTCAGAAACATACTAATGTAACATTAAGATCAAGAGCTTTGGACTCAGGAGGTAATTGGTTTAATCCTCATCCTCAACATTTATATGTTTACTGTGAGAAAATTCCTTAACCTACCGTGCTTACTCAGTTTGCATGCATGCTAAGTCACTTCTCTGTGACCCCATGGACTGTATCCCACCAGGCTCCTCTGTCTGTGAAATTCTCTAGGCAAGAATACTGGAATGGGTTGCTATCCCTAAAGCAGAGATATTACTTTGCCAACAAAGGTCCATCTAGTCAAAGCTATGGTTTTTCCAGTAGTCACGTATGGATGTGAGAGTTGAACTATAAGGAAAGCTGAGTGCTGAGGAATTGATGCTTTTGAACTTTGGTGTTGGAGAAGACTCTTGAGAGTCCCTTGGACTACAAGGTAACCCAACCAGTCCACCCTAAAGGAGATCAGCCCTGGGTGTTCATTGGAAGGACTGATGTGGAAGCTGAAACTCCAATCCTTTGTCCACCTAATGCAAAGAATTGACTCACTAGAAAAGACCCTGATGCTGGGAAAGATTTAAGGTGGGAAGAGAAGGGGACAACAGAGGATGAGATGGTTGGATGGCATCACTACTCGATGGGCATGAGTTTGAGCAAGCTCCAGGTATTGGTGATGGACAGTGAAGCCTGGCATGCTGCAGTCCATGAGATCACAGAGTCGGACACAACTGAGTGACTGAACTGAACTGAAACTCCAGGGGATCTTCCCCATCCAGGGATCATGCCCATCCATGTTTCTTATGTCTCCCACATTGCAGGCGGGTTCTTTACTACTAGCACCACCTGGGAAGTCCTACTTATCCATGAAATATTTGTACATTTTTTATCATATTAAACTTCTTAGGTTGGTGGAAAAGGTCCATGTTCCTTGAGAATATCCAATGTTCCCATCTCAAACTTAATTAATAGCTTTTAAAAAGATAAATTGCTTTTCTCACATTATAAATGAGATCCAGGCAGTGAAATATTTTGAAAATATTTTTAAATATCCCAGGTCTTCCATAAAGTAATAAGTTAGTGATCAGACTTTGAATTTATATACCATACAGATAAGCAATTCACAGAAAACTTTTGTGCACAGCATTGTCACCGAAGTTCCAACTCAGATGTTAGTGTAACCTGTGTGGGTAGCTCTGCACATATATTCAAGATGCAAGGAGTTCTTAAGGGGCAAGACAAAATTCCTCTATCCAAATATCAAGATGGCTATTATCCTGACAGATGGCATATTAGAGAAAAATTAAAAGCATTTAAAGTTCACATTACTTTTAAGAATGGGAAGCATGTTGCTGTATCACTCGGGAAGTCATGCATAAGACAAGCAAAATGAAGATGAGTTAGAATTGAAAGCACACGTATAACTAGATGAAGGAGGCTGGGCAGGCAATAGGCAAATGAGGGGATGCGCATGTGCACAGATGGAGATATGAAGAAATGGCTCACAGGGGCCTCAGATCAGGGAAGCTGCCAGGTTCTTGAAAGAGATGTAGAAGATGCAGCTGAAATCCAACCTCTAATGGCACCCCTGAAATAGACGGCTTAAGGAAATGTTTATTAACGCCATTGATGAACTTAGGCTTCGTTAAGTTGGAAATTCTGAAAGAGATGGGAATGCCAGACCACCTGACCTGCCTCTTGAGAAATCTGTATGCAGGTCAGGAAGCAACAGTTAGAACTGGACATGGAACAACAGACTGGTTCCAAATAGGAAAAAGAATACGTCAAGGCTGTATATTGTCACCCTGCTTATTTAACTTCTATGCAGAGTACATCATGAGAAACGCTGAGCTGGAGGAAGCACACGCTGGAATCAAGATTGCCGGGAGAAATATCAATAACCTCAGATATGCAGATGAAACCACCCTTATGGCCAAAAGTGAAGAGGAACTAAAAAGCCTGTTGATGAAAGTGAAAGAGGAGAGTGAAAAACTTGGCTTAAAGCTCAACACTCAGAAAACTAGGATCATGGCATCTGGTCCCATCACTTTGCGGGAAATAGACGGGGAAACAGTGGAAACAGTGTCAGACTGTATTTTTTGGGGCTACAAAATACTGCAGATGGTGATTGCAGCCATGAAATTAAAAGACGTTTACTCCTTGGAAGAAAAGTTATGATAGCATAGACAGCATATTGAAAAGTTATGATAGCATAACCTAGATAGCATATTGAAAAGCAGAGACATTACTTTGCCAACACAGGTCCATCTAGTCAAGGCTACGGTCTTTCCAATAGTCTTGTATGGATATGAGAGTTGGACTGTGAAGAAGGCTGAGTGCTGAGGAATTAATGCTTTTGAACTGTGGTGTTGGAGAAGACTCTTGAGAGTCCCCTGGACTGCAAGGAGATCCAACCAGTCCATTCTGAAGGAGATCAGCCCTGGGTGTTCTTTGGAAGGAATGATGCTGAAGCTGAAACTCCAGTACTTTGGCCACCTCATGCGAAGAGTTGACTCATTGGAAAAGACCCTGATGCTGGGAGGGATTGGGGGCAGGAGGAGAAGGGGACGACAGAGGATGAGATGGCTAGATGGCATCATGGACTCGATGGATATGAATCTGAGTGAACTCTGGGAGTTGGTGATGGACAGGGAGGCCTGGCGTGCTGTAATTCATGGGTTGCAAAGAGTTGGACACGACTGCGCGACTGAACTGAACTGAATTGAAGGTCTACACAGGATAGAATATCTGTAGAATGCTATTTTCTGAAAAATTTAAAAATATTAATGGGGAAAATTTTGATGTAACAGCATAAAATCATTTAAACTATGATAGAGTGCTACTATTTAGACTTCTGGAGAAGGAAATGGCAACCCACTCCAGTATTCCTGCCTGGAGAATCTCATGGACGGAGGAGCCTGGTGGGCTACAGTCCATGGTTTGCAAAGATTTGGACACGACTGAGTGACTTCACTTTCATGATAATTAGTTTAATTATATTTTACTCATGATTAATAATGCTGCTACCCTTTTAGATTGCTTCACTGTCATTTTATTTTTTGCATAATGATTTTATTTGTGAAGTGTCTCTTCAGATTATTGTCAATCTATTTTTATTAGGCTGTCTTTTTTTTTTTTTTTTGAGTTTTGGATGTTCTTTGTATATGTCAGTGGCTCATTCAGTTGTGTCCAACTCTTTTGAGACCCTGTGGATTGTAGCTCACCATTCTCCTCACTAGGAATTTCCCAGGAAAGAATACTGGAATGGGTTGCCATTTCCTTCTGCAGAGGATCTTCCTGATGGCAGGATCGAACTTGCATGTCTTACATTTCCTGCTTTGGCAAGCAAACTCTATGCCACTGAACTGCCTGGGAAGTGGTGCTTTATATCTTTATATAAGTTGAATATAAATTAGTATCAGAAGGTGCATTGAAAATGTTTTCTTCTACTATGTGGCTCATCTCTTTTACTCCTTAAAGATTTATTTTAATGAATAGAAAATAATTTAATGAAGCTTACTTTATCAATTTGTGTGGTTCTCATATTTAAGTCAAGAAAATTTTTCATTAATGCAAACAAATATATTTTTCTTATAATTTCTTCTAGATATATATAGTTTTAAGTTTTATGGTTAAATTTATGTCTATTCTTAATTTGACTTTTTATATGGTGTAAGATAAAGTATGAAATTATTTCTTCTTATCTTCAAATGATTATTCAATTGCTATGGCACAATTATTGAAAGTAATTCCCATTTTATTTTTATTCCACTTCTTATTTTGATACCTTCCTAAAATTCGATGTGCCATTTAAGCATGGTAATTTGAGATCTATATTCTCTTTTTTTAATAAAACGCCAGTGCTTCTATGTTTTATTTGGGATTCCCTGGTGGCTCAGCTGGTAAAGAATCTGCCTTCAGTGCGGGAGATGGGTTTGATTCCTGGGTTGGGAAGATCCGCTGGACAAGGGAAAGCTACCCACTCCAGTAGGCTTAAAATAAATCCCAAGTCACTCAAGTAGTAAAGAATCTTCATGCCAGTGCAGGAAATGTGGGCTTGATCCACTGGTCAGAAGGAAGATCACTGGAGGAGGAAATGGCAACCCACTCCAGTATTCCTGCCTGCTGAACTTCATACACAGAGGAGCCTAGCAGTCTACCGCCCATGGGGTCACAGGGAGTGAGACATGGCTGAGTCACTGAGCACACACACAAAATAAATCAAACTCTTATCTTGTAATTTTCTTCAGGGACTATTATTTTGCTATTCTATTGTGTGCCTTATGTTTCCAATAAATTAAGAATTCACTTGTCAATTTCTAAAAAAAATAAATAAATAAAAGTTTCCTATTATTTCAGATGAAGTTTTGTTAAATCTACAGATTAAATTTGGGAAAGTTGTCTTAACAGTATGAATCTTTCAGTTTGAATTAGGTATTATTTAAATTTTCTCCATATGGTTTTTGTAAAATTTTAACTCTAATAGTCTTTCTTTCTTTTAATAAAATAATCCTTACGTGTTTACACTTTTTGATGCTATAGTACATGGTATTTTCAATTTTCATGTACTAGTTCCTAAGAAAACAATCATCTTTTTTTAATTTAAATCTATTTATTTTAACACTTTATATCTGTGGACTGGTCAAAAATCATATATAGGTTGCAGTAGATTTTTGTGCATACCACTGAATTTTAATGTAAACAACCATGCCAATTGTACAGGAGAATTTGATTTTTCCTTTTTAATGTTTATACTTTTATTTCTCTTGCTTTTTGCCTAAAAGGTGAGGAAATAGATTCATGCCTTGTTCCCAAACTTAGGGGAAATATGTCCATTGTTAAACCATTATGCAAGTTGTTATCTATAGGCTCTTTGCAGTTGCCTTTCAACAGATTGACAAAAGTGTCTCTCTATTCCTAGCTTGCTTCAAGTATCCTTTATGAGTGTGTATTGAGTTTTCTCTAGTGATTTTTCTGCATCTCTTTGGACGAACATGTAAATTTTCCTGATTTTTTTTATATTAAACTATCTCTGTCTTCCTTGGTTAAATTCTTCATGTACAGGATGGATTTGATTTGTTAATAGCTTGTGAAGGCTTTGCATCTGTGTATACAAGAAATAGCAAATTTTATTTTACTTTCTCACAATTTTCTTGTCATGTTTTGATTTGAAGTTTGTTTTCCCTTCATAAAAATAGTTGTGAATATTTTTTTCTTTTTTGCATTCTGATAGAATTTGACAGTATTCAGAACAGAATTTCAAAATACTCTTACTCTGCAAAGATGGGACAATTGGAACATCAAAAAGAAAATTATTATAAGGAATCAAAAAACATTATTTGTGAGTTTAAAAATCATTGATAAACTTTGGAGATAAGAAATGTTATTAAAAAAAAGAAACAGAGATAAAAATTTTAAAGTGTCTTTTCTATATGAACTGTACCTTAAGTAGACAGGAGAGATTTATCTTTAAAGACGCATTCTATCTAACAAGCAAAAGATATGACAGAATTAGTGTATCAACATTTTCAAGTGCCTTACTGGATTTGTATGTTTATCCAAAGTTCATTAGTGGCTGCAAACATCTCATAAAGATGATATGGTACACACACACTCACACACACAATCACAAAGTCACACAAAATGTATACCATCCAATTTATATACCTTGATGACTGTTTGTGAAGTAGCTTAACCAAAATAAATCTGAATCTCAGTTTGACCAAGATTCTAATGTAACTCCCAACTATAGAAAATACATGGAACAGATAATGTTAAAGTATACTTAAGGTACGCAATTGGCAGTCTCCAGACTGGGCAACAACACAAAATAGCAATCTGGTTTCATCAATCAAAAAGAAAAATAAATGTTAAGGAGAGGTATTTATAGACGCTCAAGAGATATATCCTTCATTGAAATATGTAACACTATTTGGGAACCGAATTACAATTATATAAATAATACATATGGTGGCATGCATCCATACTATACAATATAGCAGACTTCCCTGGCAGTCCAGTGATTAAGACTTTGCCTTCCAATGAAGGTGGTGCAGGTTCCATCCCTGGTCAGGGAGCCAATGTCTTACATGACTGATGGCTGAAAAACCAAATGATAAAGCAGAGGCAATGTCATAATAAATTCAATAAAGACTTTAAAAATGATCCACATAAAAAAACATAATAGACAAGTATGTTGTTTATTTCTACTTTTTTTTTAGTAAGTTCGCACATTTCTGTAATTATTTTAAAATAATAAGTGGATAAAATAACTAAATAATGCATTCTTCCTAATATGATTAACTATGAAATCCATGGCATCACCCATGAACTATTTGTGTTTAACTCGCTAAATCTAATTTTATCAAAGTTCTGGCTATGGCTTCCAGTTTAAATAAAATGCTAAGGCTAGAGGGACAAACTGAGCAGTAATAGAGAACACAATAGGTCAAAGCCGGACGGTGAAACTATTCAGGAAAACTAAAAGTCAGTCAGAATGATGACAAGGGGAGGGCCAACATTCTAAAGAAAAACAGACTGAAGACACAACATCCAAATAAAATTTATGTGAAACATTTAGATCCTGATTAGAGCAATCATACAGTGAAAAGATATAGGGTGGCAGCAATTGATGAGAACATGGATAGTAATGATACTTAAAATATATTAATCTTATTAGATATCAAAATGGAGAAGGAAATGGCAACCCACTTCTGTGTCTTGCCTGGAGAATCCCAGGGATTGGTGGAGCCCAGTGGGCTGCCGTCATGGGGCTGCACAGAGTTGGACATGATTGAAGCGATTTAGCAGCAGCAGCAGCAGCAGCAGCAGCAGATGTCAAAATAGTATACTGATCATGAAGGAATACATTGTATATGTAATTTTATAAAATATTTTTAATTTATATTTTTCATTGTCAAAATATGATAACATGTTGACAGGAGACTTGAAAAATATAGAACAAGGTTACATATGATTTCACTACACATTTTATGTTTCATTAATTAGATAAATACAAGCTGGAATCAAGATTGCCAGGAGAAATATCAATAACCTCAGATAAGCAGATGACACCACCCTTATGGCAGAAAGTGAAGAAGAACAAAAGAGCCTCTTGATGAGGTGAAAGAGGAGAGTGAAAAAGTTGGCTTAAAGCTCAAAATTCATAAAACTAAGATCATGGTATCCGGTCCCATCACTACATGGCAAATAGATGGGGAAACAGTGGAAACAGTGACAGACTTTATTTTTCAAGGCTCCAAGATCACTGCAGATGGTGATTGAAGCCATGAAATTAAAAGATGCTTACTCCTTGGAAGGAAAGTTATGGCCAACCTAAACAGCATATTCAAAAGCAGAGACATTACTTTGCCAACAAAGGTCCATCTAGTCAAGACTATGGTTTTTCCTGTTGTCATGTATGGATGTGAGAGTTGGACTGTGAAGAAAGCTGAGTGCTGAAGAACTGACACTTTTTAAATGTGGTGTTGGAGAAGACTCTTGAGAGTCTTTTCCAATGAGTCAACTCTTTGCATGAGGTGGCCAAAGCAATGCAGTTTCAGCTGCATCATCAGTCCTTCCAATGAACACTCGGGACTGATCTCCTTTAGGATGGACTGATTGGATCTCCTTGCAGTCCAAGGGACTCTCAAGAGTCTTCTCCAACACCACAGTTCAAAAGCATCAATTCTTCAGCGCTCAGCTTTCTTTTTAGTCCAGCTCTCATGACCACACATGACTACTAGAGAAACCATAGCTTTGACTAGATGGACCTGTGTTGGCAAAGTAGGTCTCAGCTTTTCAATATGCTGTCTAGGTTGGTCGTAACTTTTATTCCAAGGAGCAAGCATCTTTTAATTTCATGTCTGCAATCACCATCTGTAGTGATTTTGGACCCTAAAAAATGAAGTCTGTCACTGTTTCCACTGTTTCCCCATGAAGTGCTGGGACCAGATGCCATAATCTTAGCTTTCTGAATGTTCAGTTTTAAGCCAACTTTTTCCTTCTCCTCTCTCACTTTCATTAAGAGACTCTTTAGTTTTTATTCACTTTCTGCCATAAGGGTGTCATCATCTGCATATCTAAGATTATTGGTATTTCTCCTGGCAATCTTGATTTCAGCTTTTGCTTCTTCCAGTCCAGCATTTCTCATGATGTACTCTTCATATAAGTTAAATAAGCAGGGTGACAATATACAGCATTGACGTACTCCTTTTCTGAATTGGAACCAGTCTGTTGTCCCTGTCCAGTTCTGTTACTTCCTGACCTGCATACATATTACTCAGGAGGCAGGTCAAGTGGTATGATATTCCCATCTCTTTCAGAATTTTCTACAGTTTGTTATGATCCACAAAGTCAAAGGCTTTGGTGTAGTCAATAAAGCAGATGTCTTTCTGGAACTCTCTCACTTTTTTGATGATCCAGTGGATGTTGGCAATTTGATCTCTGGTTCCTCTGCCTTACCTAAATCCAGCTTGAACATCTGGAATTTCATGGTTCATGTACTGTTGAAGCCTTACTTGGAGAATTTTGAGCATTACTTTGCTAATTAGCGAGATGAGTGCAATTGTGTGGTAGGTAGTTTGAGCATTCTTTGGCATTGCTTTTCTTTGGGGTTGAAATGAAAACTGATTTTTTCTAGTCTTGTGGCCATTGTTGCACTTTCCAAATTTGATGGCATATTCAGTGCAGCACTTTCACAGCATCATGTTTAGGATTTAAAATAGTTCAACTGCAATTCCATCACCTCCACTAGCTGTGCTCACAGAGGTGCTTCCTAAGGCCCACTTGACTTTGCATTCCAGATGTCTGCTCTAGGTGAGTGATCACACCATCGTGATTATCTGGGTTGTGAAGATCTTTTTTGTATAGTTCTTCTGTGTATTCTTGCCAGCCTCTTCTTAATGTCTTCTGCTTTTTTTAGGTTCATACCATTTGTGTCCTTTATTGTGTCCATCTTTGCATGAAATGTTCCCTTGGTGTTTCTGATTTTCTAGAGATCTCTAGTCTTTCCTATTCTATTGTTTTCCTCGATTTCTTTGCACTGATCGCTGAGTAAGACTTTCTTATCTCTCCTTGCTATTCTCTGGAACTCTGCATTTAAATTGGTATATCTCTCCTTCCCTCCTTTGTCTTTCTCTTCTCTTCTTTTCACAGCTATTTGTAAGGCCTCCTCAGACAGCCATTTTTGCCTTTTTGCATTTCTTTTTCTTGGGAATGGTCTTGATCACTGCCTCCTGTACAGCGTCACGCACCTCTGTCCATAGTTCATCAGGTACTCTATCTATCAAAATCTAATCCCTTGAATCTATTTGCCACTTCCACTGTATAATCACAAGGAATTTGACTTATGTTATACCTGAATGTTCTAGTTGTTTTCCCTACTTTCTTCAATTTAAGTTTGAATTTGGCAATAAGGAGTTCATGATCTGGGTCATAGCCAGGACCTGGTCTTGGTTTTGCTGGCTGTATAGAGCTTCTCTATACAGCCAAAGCTTCTCTTTGCAGCCGTCTTTGGCTGCAAAGAATAAAATCCATCTGATTTCAGTACTGACCCTCTGGGGTTGTCCATGTGTAGATTCCTTTCTTGTGTTGTTGGAAGAGGATGTTTGCTATGACCACTGCATTCTCTTGGCAAAACTCCATTAGCCTTTGCCTGGCTTCATTCTGTACTCCAAGGCCATATTTGCCAGGGACATTAAGCAAGGTGGAAAAATTTCATGGTCTAATTATATCAAAATAATATAGAGTCTGTTCTCTTATCATTGTGGAATTATGTTAGAAATCAATATCAAATAATGTTTGAAAATGATCCACATATTTTTAAGGGAAATTGACATTCACAAAGAAAGACGTTTGACTTAGCCATCGAAAGTCTTCATAAAATTATACTATAATATGTAATACTTATTGTGTTTGATCATGATATTAAGATCAATTAAGAAAATGTTATTCTTTCATAATTGTATTCTGAACTATTTGGGGATGAATTTTCTCGGAATTATTTTAAAATAACATTTCAGTAGAGAAAAGAAAAATATAACAAGCAAATATGACAAAATGATAATTCTTTAATTGAAATTTTGGGTTTATTATGTTATCAATATTTATGGATGTTTCAAAATCTCATATTATAAAATTTTGCTACAATATTAATAATGATAATAAAATGCCTTAGCTTCTCATCTACCATCAGATTATTAATGTTCATTAAAAGTTGCTATCTCTTCATTTAAACTCATTTGGTAGTATATATTTACTAAGAAATATTTTGCTAACTATTCAGCTTTATGAACCTATATGTATTCTTGAAAGTTGTAAAATGTGTGATTCTTAGAGTGTCATCTAGCTTAATTCAGTCAACTCCTAACAATCCTCAACAGTTATGGATTTATTTTAATAAATATTTAGATTTAGAAATCACTTTTAAAAAAGGAAACAAAATTATATACTGATATCTACATATCATTGGTGCATAATAGTCTCTTTTTTCATTCAATTATTGCTTCCTAATATAGACAGTGAGAATTTTTTTCATTGCCTATTAAAGACTTTCCCAGAAAAGTTAGAAAGAAAATATAAAATTCATAGCATCCTGAGTCATGCAGTCAGTAATTACAGGTACTGTAAAAGAAAGTCATCTTGCTAAGATTTCTTGAAAAAGAAGGTAAAGTTATGGAGATTGCTGCATTGCTTATAGCAGAAAATCAGTATAATAAATTACATATTTTATATCCACCTAGAAATGTGATAGATACATTCTGATCATTCCCCACATTCTTGCAACTTTCCCTAATGCACATTGTTTATCTTCCTCTATTAACAAAGACTTTCCAGATAGCTAGTTAACCACATATCAACTATAATCTTTTACATGATATAAATTTGCATCTAAATCATTCTTCATGTATGAATTTCTAGTCACATTCAAAATTAATTGGAAATCTCCCCTAAAGCTTATACCATATAAAGGTCAGTAAAGAGGTAGCAGCAATTATTAAAAGTAAAATGGAATAGAAGGTGAGGACCTTAACTGACCACTTTGTCTAGAGATATTTCATACAAATATGATTTTATGCTGTAAGTTCAGAATAAATAAGTCTGATAACTTTTAAATTATCTCTAGCTAGAGCAAGAAACAGCAAGGGTACTTGTTATGTGGACTTCAATTACTCGTTTTATTAATGGTAACAGCAATTTGAAGATTCAAATGGACATGGAATTGCATGGAAAAGGGGAGCCAGGAAGAGGGAAAAATACATTCTTATTTGAAATAAGTCAACATAGGCACAAAGAAGTCAGATCAGTTTCTTCTTATAAAGTTGTTCTTAACTGCTTGGAAATTTTAATCCAAATTTTCCCATCTGTGCTGGGAAATGTATCTATCATCTTTGATCTATAACCAGCCTTTGGGTTCCTTAAGGGTCACTGAGCCCTTACTTCCCAGGTTCATCTCCTGGAATGAACATATAATCTATCTTCCAAAGCAGAACAGGATTTGAGAGGGCAAGAATGAATTTTGAACAACTGCACTGCTCTAATAAGCATCAATATGAACAGCCCTGGACAGACTGGAGCGTCTGCTTACCCTCTGCGTGACCCCTCTATTCTTTTCTCTGCATACTGATTTTATTTTTTGGCTTCCCATATGACACTAGTGGTGGTAAAGAACCCGTCTGCCAATGCATGAGGCATAGGAAACAGGAGTTCATTCCCTGGGTCAGGAAGATCCCCTGGAGGAGGGCATGGCAACTCACTCCAGTGTGCTTGCCTAGAGAATCCCATGGACAGAGGAGCCTGGCAAACTACAGTCCATAAGGTCTCACAGAATTGGACACAACTGAAGAAACTTAGCACGTGCACGCTTTTATTTTTTCTCACTTTTTTCTTTGGCTATGTAGGGTGTTAGTTGCAGAGGGTGGAGTCTTTGCTGCATCCTGTGGGATATTTCAGCGTGCAACACAAACTCTTTAGTGGTGGAATGGGCTCCATCACCCTATGGCATGTGGGACCTCTTGGCTCCCCAGCCAGGGATGGAACCCTTGTCCACTTACCTGCTGAACCATCAAGGATGCTCCCTCTCTTCTAATCATAAACAATAATTAGAAGACTGTGGGATGTTAATCTTTACCCTAAAATCTTCTGGATCTCAGGAAGCCTGTCAGATGCTTGCCCAATGTGGAATTTACAGGACAGGCTGGACCCAACAGTAATTCAGAAGAGCACACAGATTAACTGTCTCCTTGTTTTGAGTTCCTTCCATATCCCTAACCTCAACGTATCCCTAACCTCATTCTTGGGGTTATATACTTATCCCTCTTTCCATCTCCCCTTTTCAGTTTGAAGTCTTGTCACCCAACTGAGAATAAGCTGGCATCAGATCAAACCTGTTACTTGAATTCTCTCCTGAGATACGTGTTCTCAATCACAGCATCTCAGCACAAGTGGTAAAGAATCCACCTGCCAGTGCTGGAGATGCAAGAGACATGGGTTCAATCCCTGTATCTGGAAGATTCCCCTGGATGAGAAAATGGCAAAACACTCCAGCATTCTTCCCTGGGAAATTCCATGGACAGAGGAGTCTGGTGGGCTACAGACCTTGGACTTGCAAAGAGTTGGACTCGGCCGAACAGACACACGCCACAACTTAAATGTAATGATGGATTTCAGAGAATGCATGGCACCAGCCTTCATTCCTCCGTTTTCTTGCTGATTACAGGAAGGCCTGTCTAAACCAAGATGTTGCATTTACATGCATCTACTGAGCACTCGAAATTGTCTAGTGTAAATTGAGATGGAGTTAAAGTGTAAAATACACATTAGATTTGCAAGCTTTGGTATGAAAATCATAATGTAAATATTTCATTAATTATTTTATATTGATTACATTTCAAAATGGTATGATAACCCTGTGTGCAAGATAGCAAAAGAGACACAGATGTATAGAACAGTCTTTTGCACTCTGTGGGAGAGGGAGAGGGTAGGATGGTTTGGGAGAATGGCATTGAAACATGTATAATATAGTATATGAAACAAAATGTTAGATATATGTGGTAAAATAGAATATTTTATTAAAATTGACTTGCTTTTCTTTTTTAATATTTACCAGAATATTTTAAATTATATATACAATCTTCTTTTAGCTCACATTATTTTCCTGTTGGGCAGTTCAGGTAAAAATTTGCCCTGCTTTGCCTTCTGTTGATTATGGAGTGCCTTGCCTTTTTCTGTCTTTTATATCTTATGGCATCCGTCAAGACTGAAGGAAATAGTATTTTTCAGTCCACATTTAACCTTTTGCAGCCTGTTGAAAAAATGTTGCTATGCCAAGCACTGTGATATGCTAACAATCTAGAACCTCTTATGGTATCAATAAGACTTTCAAAACAGGAGCCAGTGCTTCCTGTGGTCCTGTTTAGACACATTTTCAATAGCTTTTCAGCAGGACCTAACACCCAGCACAGCCACCAGCACTACCTTCTACTAGCAGTGCATACCATAAGATACTCCAAATGCAAAATGTTACATTTTTATATTAATTTAAGGATGCATTTCACATAACCTTGATTGTTATTAAATCAAAAAGAACGTTCTTCCTGACTGAAATTGCAAGATGCGCAATCACCTGCAACCCGCTTCCTTATATAGGTCGCCTCAGCCACAAATCAGTCTCTTTCGCTGCAGGATTTCTTCTTCCTTACCACCCGTTGCCACTGGCAAAGGAAGGATATTTTCCTGCTCTAAGAGAATACAACAGTTGTTCCTTATTTATAGTCAGGAAGCACATACAATTTTATATCTCCTAGTCTGCCTCCTATATGTTAGCAAAGATATATATGTGTGTATATGTGTGTTTTTATGTGTGCGTGTGTATACATTTAAACTATATTCTTTGCATCCACTGTTATCAGTTAGTTATTCATAAAAGCTACTTTCATGGCATTCCATACTTTGAGATGACCATTCACAGATGTCAAAGAAATAAATTATCATCCATGGTAATCTGGCAGTTACTTAATGTAACTAAATCTTTGCTGAATATATTAATGCATGCCTCTCACACTATACATTCATAAGACTCAGGAAAAAATAAACCTCTGTCCTGATTTATGGATGGAAAATTGACTTCCAAATTTACTATCCACTACCAATAAATAAAATGATTTTAAACCTTGTTAATTCTTCACTCTGCTTACATTAGTTTTCGATCAATTTAATCCATCCCAGGAAATACACTTGGCATAAATGTGGCTCAGAAGAAATGAATCATTGAAATTCATTCCCCCACAAAAAAAAAAGGAACTGTGCAGAGATGGCTCTGAATAACTACCCAACATTATCTTCCCCTTGTAACTCATTTTTTGGTTTCATTGTCTGTTCCTAAGAAAGCTAAAAACATCATTTGGAAAACTGCTGATGGCTTGGAAGATGGAACATCTCAAGATATGGCTTGAAGTCCAAATGCTGTATAACAATGGAGTGAATAAAAAGATACAGATAGAGTGAGTTAAAATGTAGAGCCCATTTACCTGTCCTTTAAGCTATGCAACTCTTATATGTGAATTTATTTCACATGTATATGTGTTAAGAAAATATTTGTTAAGCAGGGAAATATAGCTGGGATTTGGCACAAAATGCATTAAATAGTTATCAAGCATCCTTTATGACCCAACACACTCAGAGGTTAAAGTGTCTGCCTGGAAAGCAGGAGACCCAGGTTCGATCCCTGGGTCGGGAAGATCCCCTGGAGAAGGAAATGGCAACCCACTCCAGTACTGTTGCCTGGAAAATCCCATGGAGGGAGGAGCCTGGTAGGCTGCAGTCCATGGGGTGGCTAAGAGTCGGACAGGACTGAGCGACTTCACTTCACTTCACACTAATACATGTGACTTGAACTGTCTCCAAAATTGACAGCTGAAAATAAGTTGTCACATGTGTGGTTCAGGTGCCATAGAATTTCAGAAAGCAGGGACAGCTGAGAGTTATGAATTATCAGAAAAAAAAAAACTGTTTATTCCCCTTAGCAATGATGAATGAGAAGTGGGAACATTGATGGACACCGTAATATGTCATTAAGCTTTTCCAAATACACTGACATAAACATGGAACAAAAAGGCTATGTTTTTTCTCATATTTTGGCTTTTCAATTCAACATTGTTTTCAGTTTTTAAGCAATTTAAAGTGTGTTGTGACAGTTAGAGGTAACATACATAGAGTGACTGCAGAAGTTTTTATTCCAGTTGTGCTTTTACACCTTACCATCGTAGACATTTATTAATAAAGGGAAAATATAACGAGCAAACTTTGCAGACACTCTGCAGATATGTGATGCTATTTCTTTTTAATAAGAAATACCACATACCTGTATAAACATAAACTATTATCTGGACATTTTTTGAAGCTACAATTAATTTCCCCATTATTTCTTTCAGAAACAAATTGAGGGGATTAGAATACATCATTTACAGAAATGCCTGTTAATTCTGCTGTAATAAATTTCTATTTACAACATTATGGAGTCCCAACTGATTAGGTAGGTGTGTGTTTCGAGAGGGAACTAAGAGATAAAACTGTGTAGCACAAGAGAGAATGCTACTCCTTTGTACCAGTTGTTTTGGAATTAGTCAGACAGAAATTTATACATGAAATAAACAGGTGTATTTATCCTTTTTCCTTATTTTTTTATACACTCTTTCTTCCAGCTCTGTTGAATTGGATTCAATTCAGTGGGTGAAGATTCTTCAAAAGCTGAACAAATTATAGTCTCAGGAACTCAAATTGAAGGCATTTTTTTGTTGTTTTGATTAACCACAAAACAGTAGAAATGTAGACAATGGTCAAGCCATCAGGGATCAAGCTAAAAACATAGAGAATATTCACAGTGTTAAGAACCATGGAATCTGCCGCTGAGGCTAAACTATGACTGACACATCATTTTGCTGGAGTTGATTCTTCTCAGTCTTTTTCAACTAGCCTTTTAAATGAGTTCCAGAGCTTAATTAACAAAGGCTCTGACAAGTAAGTCCTTAGAAAAAGAAAAGTCAACTGCAAAAAAAAAAAAAAAAAAAAAAGGCTATGAACTGCAGTTTGTATCACCAAACAGTCGGGTAGCAAAATTAGAACTGAGAATACCTAATGTGGATGTCGGCTTTAAGGTCCCTCTTAATTCAGATCACAGACACAGAAGAACAATTATACTATTTTTTCAATATGTTTTAACATCTTCTGGCCAAATCTCATTCTTACGTTTGACTATTAAGGTGAAAGGTACTAATGCAATGTAGGCAGAAATGACGTCTCTTTACAAATCCCATCGAGGTCCCTTGAGAAGCTATTTCTCTTGTTGAGAGGTAAACTGCAAAAGTGAACTCTGGGACTTCTTTGGTGGTCTAAGTGCTAGGACTTGCGCTTTTAATGCAGGGGCTATGAGTTCGACTCCTGGGTGGGGAAGCTCTGAGTGCCTCAAGGTGTGACCAAATTAAAGAAAAGAACTCTGGAATATGGTAGCTAACACCATATATTGAATATTTTATTACATTTGATATCAAATAATGTATGAGCAAATCAATTAAAATTAGGGTTCTTTCTCTCAAACATATATTTAACATGTGATATAAACATCACATTCAAAAAATGGAGTAAAATTTATGTGTGACTGCGTGAGTGTGTGTATGTGTATGACATGCTCACTTAAACAATATTTATCTATTGTAAAAGCAGGTTTAGAGAAATGATTACTCCATTTTCCTTTGAAAATGACACAAGATAATATAACCTCTTAATTATGTGGAAAATGTGTGCATACATTTAAACCTAAATGTGGCTTTATTTATGCTTTTTTTTTGTCAAACATTTCCAAAACATTTGCATACAGGACTAGGTGAGATATAAATGCAAAGTGAAATTAGTGGAAGCTTTATGCATTCCGCACGTACGTTTAAAGGGGAGTGCTATTGGACAGGCAGTTCAGTCATTGCCTGTTCTTCGCACACGATGGACTGCAGCACTCCAGGCCTCCCTGTCCATCGCCAGCTCCCGGAGCTTTCTCAAAGTCATGTCAATCGAATGAGTGACGCCCTCCAACCGTCTCATCCTCCGTCGTCCCCTTCTCCTCCTGCCTTCAGTCTTTCCCAGCATCAGGGTCTTTTCCAGTGAGTTAGTTCTTCACATCAGGTGGCCAAAGTATTGGAGCTTGAGCTTCAGCATCAGTCTTTCCAATGAATATTCAAGACTGATTTCCTTTAGGATGGACTGGTTTAATCTCCTTGCAGTGTCAGTGTGATATAGTAAATATGTTCTGAACTAGAAATCAGAAAACTTTTGAGTTCTGATTTTATCATTAACCAGTTATGAGCCCATGATTCCAAACTTTGAAAATTAAAAAAAAAAAAAAAAACTAGGCCAAATATCTCAAAATATTTTTTTCTCCCTGAATCCTCTCTGACCTATATACCTGATGTAATCCATTTTTTCAACAAACCCTTATGAGTGCCTGCTATGTTTTTGCCAGCTTTCCTTTCAGGTGTAAGGAAAATAATCATAACTCCATCCAACAGCATCTCAGATTTAATAAATCCAAGTCAATGAGAAGCTATGAGTTAATGGTGTGTGTTATGAAAAACACAAAGTGTGGTGCTACGCAAAATAATGCCTGGGGTTACTCTTGATGAACTAATAAGGGAGGGCCATTCAGAGGGTGCTACTCAGAGTCAAAGCTAAAGGACAGGGAAAAAAGATCCAGAGGGAAAGAATTCCAAGGGAAGAATCAACAAGTGCAAGAACTGAGAATTAATCAGAAAAGAGCAAAACAACAACAACAAAAACACGTTAGTAGGCCTGGAAACAACAGACCAGGGGGATTTGGCGGCCACGCCATCAGAGAGAAGATCTTGGAAAGAAAGTGAAAGTGTTAGTGACTCAGGCATATCCGATTCTTTGGGGCCCCATGGACTCCATGTGAGCCCGCCAGGCTCCTCTGCCTGTGGACTTCTCCAGACAACAATACTGGAGGAGTGCTCTTCTCTTCTCCAGGGTCTCTTCCCCACCCAGGCATCAAATCCAGGTTTCCTGCATTGTAGGCGGGTTCTTCACTGTCTGAGCCACCAGAGAAGCCCCATCAGCATTTGGTTTCAGACGCCTGATAATGGCATGCCCTGATTGACATTTCTAAAATGATCACCCTGGTTGTTCATGGGGATGGGGCGTGGGGGGAATTGTTAAGAGGATTTCTTAGTTTGAGTTGCTAAAACAGAATGCCCTAAACTGGGTGGCTTAAACAACAAAAATGTATTTTTCACAATTCTGGAAACTAAAGACTGTGATCAGGGTGCCACTCGCCTTGATCAGGTTATGCTAAGGACTCTGTTCTTGGTTTGGAGATGGCCGTGTTTGGTCATCTTGCCACCTGATCACATGATGGGTAGCAGGGAGAGGGGAAGTAACCTCGTCCCATTCATGAGAGCTCCATCCTCATAACCTAAATACCCCCCAAAGGCTTCACCTCCTAATATCACACTGGGGTTAGAATTTCAACATGTAGATTTGGTTGGAGTGGAAGACAGGGGACACAGAGGGCACAAAAGTCTTCGTTCTATGCAGAGGGAAGGCGGAAGACTGTTAGACCATTAGTAAGTATTAGGATAATAGCATGAGCTGATTGCTGTGTTAACGGAATGAGTGAATTGAACCTCAAAAATGTTTGGAATGAAGAGTTGGCAGGAATTGCTATGATGGTTTTGTTTAGGGGTGAGGGAGAAATCAAGGCCAGATGTCCAGGTTTTATGTTTGAACAATTAAATAAGATGATGTCATTTGCTTTAGTGGGGAGGAGTGAAAGAGAGAGGGCATTTAGAGGGTGTATCAGGAGTTTTGAACTGATTTATTGAGATGCTTTTAGACATCCAGGTGCAGATGGGTAAGTCAGTAGCTAAGGAGTTTTGACTGATGGTAGAGGTTTGAGAAGTCTTAAAATCACAACAGACTTTCCACAAAGACTAGGGTAAACTGAATGGTTTAATGGGAACTTCAGTTCATTCAGTTGTTCAGTCGTGTCCTACTCTTTGCGACCTCATGAATCGCAGCACGCCAGGCCTCCCTGTCCATCACCAACTCCTGGAGTTCACTCAGACTCATGTCCATTGAGTCAGTGATGCCATCCAGCCATCTCATCCTCGGTCGTCCCCTTCTCCTCCTGCCCCCAGTCCCTCCCAGCATCACAGTCTTTTCCAAGGAGTCAACTCTTCACATGAGGTGGCCAAAATACTGGAGTTTCAGCTTCAGCATCATTCCTTCCAAAGACATCCCAGGGTTGATCTCCTTCAGAATGGACTGGTTGGATCTCCTTGCAGCCCAAGGGACTCTCAAGAGTCTTCTCCAACACCACAGTTCAAAAGTATCAATTCTTCGGCGTTCAGGCTTCTTCACAGTCCATTTTTCACATCCATACATGACTACTGGAAAAACCATAGTCTTGACTAGACGGACCTTAGTGGGCGAAGTAATGTCTCTGCATTTGAATATGCTGTCTAGGTTGGTGATACCTTTTCTTCCAAGGAGTAAGTGTCTTTTAATTTCATGGCTGCAGTCACCATGAAGAGGGCATAACAACCTTGAGGATGGACCTCAGCAAGACCTGGTGCTCAGATATTCATGGTGAGAAACTTGATACGTCTATACATTGAGGACTGGTCTCTTTCTCAGGGAGATGCACATACCATTGAGAGCACATAGACTTTATATTAATTTATCCATTCATATTTGTGGCCATATGGAGCAGATACTTCTAAAGTAAAGTAAGAATTTTCATAGTAAGAATTTCTAAGATGAGATCAAATTTTCTTCTGGACCTTTCTTGTTCAGTTCAGGTCAGTTCAGTTCAGGTGCTCAGTCATGTCTGACTCTTTTTAACCCCATGAATCACAGCACGCCAGGCCTCCCTGTCCATCACCAACTCCCAGAGTTCACTCAGACTCATGGCCATTGAATCAGTGATGCCATCCAGCCATCTCATCCTCAGTCGTCCCCTTCTCCTCCTGCCCCCAATCCCTCCCAGCATAGAGTCTTTTCCAATGAGTCAACTCTTCGCAATGCCTGTGTTCTCATCTCAATCTCACTATAATTAGAACTTCCTACAGTGAAAAGAAAGTGTTATGTATGGTAATAGTTAACCTAAGGTAGTCTTTCTCTCTCCAGGAATGGTTTACCAATGGCACCATAAATACTTTGGTGAAGATTTTCTTTCTTGAAGAACCTTGGAATTGTATTTGAATGGATGTTACTGATACTTGCCCCTGAAAATCATGCTCTAAGGATCCTATTCCTGACTAATCCTTTTAATTTTTTTTTCTGATTAGCACATTTTTTCTCTGAATATATTAATGTACTTAATGAGATCTCAGTATCCGCAAAAATTATTTTACTTTAAATATCTTTGCATATATCTACATTTTGTACTGACTTAATATCTGAGCTTCCTGGTAGCAAAGTTACATTTTCTTTGGTGCAACTTCTTGGGGTATACAGTTTTTAATTCATTTTCCCAGTGTGTCTGACCATATCCAACCCCATGGACTATAGCACATCAGGCTCTTTTGTCCATGGAATTATCCAGGCAAGAATACTGGAGGGGGTTGTCATTCTCTTCTCCAGGGGATCTTCCCAACCCAAGAATTGAACCTAGGTCTCCCACATTACAGGAAGAGTCTCTATCCTCTGAACCACCAGGAAAGCTGAGCTGCTGCTTCTAAGTTGCTTCAGTCGTGTCTGACTCTGTGCAACCCCACAGACGGCAGCCCACCAGGCTCCCTGGTCCCTGGGCTTCTCCGGGCAAGAACACTGGAGTGGGGTGTCATTTCCTTCTCCAAGGGAAGCTGTAATAGGTGCCTAATAAGATTGAGAATCACTGAAGAAACTTTTAGTAAAGCTTGCTTGGCTGTATTTATCGAAATAACCACAAAGACTAAAATTTCCCTCCATACTATGAACGGAAGAAAAATAAAATATATTCATGATACGTTTAAATTATCCATGTATTCAATTAACCATATTTTTTCCAACCTCAATATGTCAGGGAAATATGTACTTTTACAGTAGTTTATTTCTTTAATTTCAGAACTCAGATGACATAATTTAAACATTCATTTCTTCCAATCTGGGAACCCAGAAAAAAATTATTTTAAAGTAATTACAATTCATCTAACAATTTACAGATTACATTTGAAACTCCAAGCAATTCTGCTGTGTGTGAAATTTACTGGTTAGTAAATATTAAGCTAGGACCTAGAAACTCCTGTCTCTTAACATTCAATCTTTTAACATTGTTAGTTAAGATTTCTTGGCTCTCATCTATGAGAGTGGTACTTTCTAGATGCTTGATGAAGAATATCTCATTTAACCAGCACACAAATCTATAAGATAGGTTATTGTGTTCTCTTCAGTATATAGCAGAAAGACTGAAGAATTTGGAGAAACCATACTCTGCTTAAGTCTTCAGAACTATGAAGAGATAGCACAGGATTTGCACCCAGGCAGCATGAGTTCAGAGTTCAAAGCCCCTAAACCATAGTGGTAGATAGTGGAAACTAGCACTCTGAGAGGTTCTCATTTTCATGACACCTCAGAAGCATGATCATTTCTCTGAAGATTTTTAAAAAATTTTTTAACTTATGAAACAGCTATCTATTTTCCTTTGTAACTGACAGATTATATATATATATGATATATATATATTATTTATATATATGAAAGTTTATTTTTTATGTATATATATAATCATATGAAGGAGTAGAGTAGTGATACAGCTCTTAAAGACATAATTTACATGATGAAGAATATCTCATTTAACCAGCACACAAATCTATAAGATAGGTTATTGTGTTCTCTTCAGTATATAGCAGAAAGACTGAAGAATTTGGAGAAACCATACTCTGCTTAAGTCTTCAGAACTATGAAGAGATAGCACAGGATTTGCACCCAGGCAGCATGAGTTCAGAGTTCAAAGCCCCTAAACCATAGTGGTAGATAGTGGAAACTAGCACTCTGAGAGGTTCTCATTTTCATGACACCTCAGAAGCATGATCATTTCTCTGAAGATTTTTTAAAAATTTTTTAACTTATGAAACAGCTATCTATTTTCCTTTGTAACTGACAGATTATATATATATATGATATATATATATTATTTATATATATGAAAGTTTATTTTTTATGTATATATATAATCATATGAAGGAGTAGAGTAGTGATACAGCTCTTAAAGACATAATTTACAGCTCAACATTCAACTTTGCAAATGGAATCCTATACTCAGTTCAGGACTCATGACCAGATTTATATAATATTACCTAGCACACACAGTAAAGTTTACAACCTGACATACATACACTCTATATATGCTACTCATTAGCTAAAAACATGCTATGCTAATAAAGTCAAAACAAAATGAGTTCTGGGAATTACTTCCTAATTTTGTTTGAGTCCACAAGTATTTAACTTCAACCTACCTTCAGTTTTTTTCCCCTTCCCTTTAGTAAAACTGCAACAAACATGAATCTGACAATGTGCCTATAACATTATCTTATCATGCAAAAAATAGCAAAACGTATAAAAGTGCTCAACTTCTTTGCTTTTCCCAAATGTTATAAGAAATGGCACCTACTTGTTGTTATTTCATAGATACTCTGTTGTTCAGTCATTCAGTCGTGTCCGACTCTGCAACCCTCTGGACTACAGCACGCCAGGCTCCCCTGTCCTTCACCATCGCCCAGAGTTTGCTCAAACCCATGTCCACTAAGCCGATGATCGGGGCCTTTTCTAATGAGTAGACCCTTCGCATCAGGTGGCCAAAGTACTGGAGCTTCAGTTTCAGCCTCAGTCCTTCCAATGAATATTCAGGATTGATTTCTTTAGAATTGACTGGTTTGATCTCCTTGCAGTCCAAGGGACTCTCAAGAGTCTTCTCCAACACAACAGTTCAAAAGCATCAATTCTTCAGCACTTAGATTTCTTGGTCAATGTCAAATTTTCTTTTGGACAAAGGTCTCATTAGTATCTCATTTATAAAAGAAAACATTTCACTACCTCCTATTCAACCTTTATTCAACCACACTATGCCCTCAATACAAGACATAATCTCAGGAAGTTGAGACAATACATTCTCTCTGATGCTTTCTCTGAGACCTGTAGAAATACTGGCATCCTTAGTCACAGAGGGTAATAACTGATGCTACTTTGTACCATCTTGTCTCTAATAAATTGGAAGCAGCTTTCACTCATTTAACCATCACTAGTGCACTCCACTACTCTTGCCTGGAAAATCCCATGGGCGGAGGAGCCTGATAGGCTGCAGTCTATGCGGTCGCCAAGAGTCCGACATGACTGAGCGACTTCACTTTCACTTTTCAGTTTCATGCATTGGAGAAGGAAATGGCAACCCACTCCAGTGTTCTTGCCTGGAGAATCCCAGGGACGGGGGAGCCTGGTGGGTTGCCGTCTATTAGGTCGCGCAGAGTCGGACACGACTGAAGCGACTTAGCAGTGCTCCAGGCATCCCGTCCCATCACTTCATGGGNCCCACTCCAGTGTTCTTGCCTGGAGAATCCCAGGGACGGGGGAGCCTGGTGGGTTGCCGTCTATTAGGTCGCGCAGAGTCGGACACGACTGAAGCGACTTAGCAGTGCTCCAGGCATCCCGTCCCATCACTTCATGGGAAATAGATGAGGAAACAGTGGAAACAGCGTCAGACTGTATTTTTGGGGGCTCCAAAGTCACTGCAGATGGTGATTGCAGCCATGAAATTAAAAGATGCTTACTCCTTGGAAGGAAAGTTATGACCAAACTAAACAGCATATTAAAAAACAGAGACATTACTTTGCCAACAAAGGTCCATTTAGTCAAGGCTATGGTTTTTCCTGTGGTCATGTATGGATGTGAGAGTTGGACTGTGAAGAAGGCTGAGCACTGAAGAATTGATGCTTTTAAACTGTGGTTTTGGAGAAGACTCTTGAGAGTCCCTTGGACTGCAAGGAGATCCAACCAGTCCATCCTAAAGGAGATCAGTCCTGGGTGTTCATTGGAAGGATTGATGCTAAAGCTGAAACTCCAATACTTTGACCACCTCATGTGAAGAGTTGACTCATTGGGAAAGACTCTGATGCTGGGAGGCACTGGGGGCAGGAGGAGAAGGGGACGACCGAGGATGAGATGGCTGGATGGCATCATGGACTTGATGGACATGAGTTTGGGTCAACTCCGTGAGTTGGTGATGGACAGGGAGGCCTGGCATGCTTCAATTCAAGTCATTCCGACCCTCACAAAGAGTTGGACATGACTGAGCGACTGAACTGAACTGGACTGAAATGCTCCGGGAAACCTTTAGGGTGCTGCGATCCTGATCTTTCTTTCTATCAGTCTCTGTTTTTCACGTATTTCTCTCTCTCTCTCCTCTTTTTCTTTCCTGTTCATAGTCCCTTTAGCTAAACAAAGGAAGCCCAACAATTCTAAAGTGGGTAGTCTCTCCCTTCTCCAGCAGATCTTCCCAACCCAAGTATTAAACCAACCAGTCCTCCACTGCGGGAAATTTCTTTACCAACTGAGCTATGAGGGCAGCACCTTTTGCTAAAAAACATGAGGCACATTTCAGAAAGCAAGAATAGAATTTTTCTCTGAGACGCTATTGTGTGTAACCTTTAGGGTGCTGCGATCCTGATCTTTCTTTCTATCAGTCTCTGTTTTTCACGTATTTCTCTCTCTCTCTCCTCTTTTTCTTTCCTGTTCATAGTCCCTTTAGCTAAACAAAGGAAGCCCAACAATTCTAAAGTGGGTAGTCTCTCCCTTCTCCAGCAGATCTTCCCAACCCAAGTATTAAACCAACCAGTCCTCCACTGCGGGAAATTTCTTTACCAACTGAGCTATGAGGGCAGCTCCTTTTGCTAAAAAACATGAGGCAAATTTCAGAAAGCAAGAATAGAATTTTTCTCTGAGATGCTATTGTGTGCTTTTGAAAAAACTTTCTTTTCTGCTATCCATGGAGTGGTTTACTGCTCTATATGCCATTCTCTGCAATTTGGCAATGTCCTCCATTAAGAGTTTCTATCCTACTACTGTGAACTCTTAAGACTTTGTCTGAAAGTTCTCTTGACTTTTGTTCTCCTGGTGTGTAGCAGAGAAATTTCTCTTCACTAAAGGTTCTCAAGTCAAGGATGATAGTAAAACCCTTTTTTGTAGCAGAGACAATACTACGTGCTCATGAAATCCTCTCTACAAACACCACCAACACACTACAGAGCAGGCTTCAGCCACCTTCATATGAAATGGTTACACACTTACCGGACCACTGGTGGCTGGCCCAGTCTTCGACACAATATGGTGTTACCTGTTCAGACATTAAGGATGAGCAGAGAAACTTCAGGTATCTGAACAATAGGTGCACAGAGAAGGTCAAGGAGAACGAAATTGATGATAAATCCCTGCATTCCGTCATCAGTCCCTATAGCAAGTTACATAGTGTGCTGTTTTTCTACAAACCGATGTGATTATACATAAAATGAGACTGAACTAGATGTTACCAAAGGTCTCTTGCTTGAGTTTCTGTGGGTTTATCTTTGGTTGTATTCACTGGGTTTAGATTATCTTTTCCTGATACTACTTACTGAGCTTTCCAAATGCGCACGGGAAACTCTTTTTCTCCAGTCCCAGTGGTACCCAGTGCACCCTCTCTATTGCACACAGTATTGTAACTGCCTGTTTATTTGTGAAATGCCACTACTAACCTCTGAGTTCACTGAGACCAAGAACTCTGGAGCCTCACCCAGAGAGGACTATTATTATTGAGTAGATATTAAATCTTTTAGTGATCATATATGCCAAAGGGTTGGGCTTCTAAACATATTTTACAACAAAATGACAGATAATTCTGTTTTGACCAGAATTCTCTCTTGTCTCTGAAATGGCTGCAATGTGCTGCAAGCAACAAGACCTTTACCAAAAGCAGATGTTGTGAACTTGGATGGAGCCGTCATTCAGACACGTGGAAACTCCAAAACTCTCTGTCACTTTTTGGCAACTGGGACCATATGTCTACTCTGATATCTTGATTCAGAGATGTAGACTATTTTAATCGGGGATGTATTATAAATATTTTATTTAAATCTCAAAATTACAAAGAATATCTAAACTTATATTTGGAGTCTCACATGGATAACTACCAATTCTGTTATTACAAGTTTAGCTCTTATCAGATTGGCAAAGAGCATGTATTAGATCATATTAAGCTTTATTTCATATTATGAAAACCATTTTATAAGTTTCACGTGAATATCATATATTTTTGGATGGTAAAATGTTAAGTTGGGGATATTATTACTAGTGTTTTCAAGTCATATCTGAAGCCATACTTTTAAATTTCAACCACCGCCAATGTAGGCTAATTAAAAAGCATAATGTGGTTTTACTAGTCACTGCATTTTTCTTAAAGAGTTGTATTCACGACTAAATGTAGGTTGTGACTAAATAACTACCAAAATGCTGTCAAATTAATACTTCATGATTACCCCTAGGAAATACTAGAATTTAGGAAAACTGTTCCCAGATTGGCAAATATATACATATGTATCAAAATAAATATTTTATCATATAAATATTCTATTACAACAAAATTTCAGACAAGTAATCACTCTAAAGATAAATAAAATCCTTACAAAACAAAATTAAATTTCTAGCTATTGATGTTGGAGGTGGCAAATCCTGCAGTGAGAGGCAGCAGGAATGTCCATCAGTCGACGAGATAGTCAGCAACCAGGAAATAGAATAAGAAAGGAATAAGGTCAGGAAATTTTGTGAGACTGTAGGAAGCCTGTGAGACCTGTTGACAAAGTATTAAGGAGTTCAATTAAGTTATTGAGAAAATGTTTAATTATGAAGTTGCTTTAGTTTCACATTTTCTGAAGAGTAGCTTTCTTTTACTTTTCTACCTTTTTGTCCCCGACTTCCTTTTTTACTTCTAATGTGTTCCTGCAAAGCCATATTAGTTATGTCCAGCTCTTTGCGACCCTCTGCCAGGTTTCTCTGTCCATGGGATTCTCCAGGCAAGAATACTGGGGTGGGTTGCCATTTTCTTCTCCAGGGGATCTTCCTGCCCCCGGGAGTGAGTCCACCTCTCTTAATTCTCCTGCATTGACAGGCAGTTCTTTACCAGCAGCACCACCTGGAAATTTTAAATACCATGAGCACTGTCATCAGAAAAATCATTGAATTCAGCATAGTAACGTTATCTTCTCAATTCTATGATTCCAAACTCTTCAAAATGGATATTCTCTTTCTTATAAAATAATGAATGATATATATGGTGAGCATTTGAACAAAGCACTCGATATGACTGGTTTTTCATTCATTTAAAATTCATCTTACATCTTAAAATGGAAATCTTGTAAGAGAAATAATTTCCTGAATCCATTTCTGCCTTCTAGTTTCTAGTCCAATGTAGAAGTGCCACGGCACTGATTGGAAGCATACAGAAGGATCTAGAAAAAAGTCATAAATCTAGAATCAAAAACACAAATTGTTTTGGACCCCTAACATTAAATGCTCTTAGTTATGGCATTCCATCATAGCTTTTTGACAAAACCCTAGAACCTGAGCAGTCTTAGCAAAAGTTTTTGAATTGTGAGCAACAAAACCTGATGCTTCTTACCACCAGAAGAATGTATTAGAATAGAACAAGCATCATCTAATCTGTCCTGTGTGTTGTGTAATCCTTTGACTATAGAAAAAAACATGTTGAAAGTAGTCACCCATTTTTCTACTCGTGGTGATTAATTTCCTTATATATATATATAGGGTTCCTTATAATTATTTTCTGAAAAGTCGACTGAAATATATGCATAAAACTTTGTATGGAAGTGATGACTAAATCATTCCTAATCAATAACAATTACTTGGCACTGTTTATAGCAATTTTCTTGTACATAAATACTCCTCCATGATTCACAGGCTTCCTTGGTGGCTCAGATGGTAAAGAATCTACCTGCAATGTAAGAGACCCAAGTTCGATCCCTGGGTCAGGGAGAACCCGTGGAGAAGAAAATGGCAACCCACTCCATCATTCTTGCCTGGAGAATTCTATGGACAGAGAATCCTGGCAGGCTACAGTCCCTGGTGTTGAAAAGGGTAGGACAGGACTGAGTGACTAACGCGTTCACTTTTGCTTTTGCCTATTCACGCTCAGATTGCCTAGGAAAATCTTTATAGGCAGCTATCTTTCAGAAATTAAGTAAAACAGTAAGAAAGATGAATTCATTTGTTTTAGTCAGTTTGGATTACTATGATAAAGTCCATAGATTTGATGTCTCAAACAACAGAAATGTATGTCTTATAGTTTTGGAGACTGAGAAACCCAAGATCAAGGTTGCTGCTGACTCAGCTCAGATTTGCAGGTACCCATCCTTTCATTTTGTCCTCACATGGTGGAGACTGTGAGCCCTCTTTCTCTTATAAAGATATTATTTGCATCACAAGGGTTCCATCCTCTTGATTTTATCTAAAACTACCTCCAAAGTCCCCACCTCTTAATACTATCCCCTTGGGTGTTAAGGTTCCAGTATATAGATTTGAAGAAGAAAGAGGACATGAACATGTAGGCCAAAACATCTTTAAATTACAAACTAAAAATTCTGTCAAACTAAAAAAAGAAAAAAATCTTCTTTTTGTATTTGCTATATATTACAAAGAAATGGCATATTGTAAATATCAGTATTTTTACACACAAAAGGAAAACATATCAGAAGTGATGTTATCATTTCCAGATCAAGAATTTAAGAAATAAGTGTATCTCTTCACCCTCAGCCATTCTCATTCTCCTCTTTTCCTGCCTGGAGGCAGATAATGACATGTCTCTAGGGGAACAGGGAAGTCAAAATCTGGCAAGACTAGGCAGCTGAACCACCATATGGAGATGAGCCATCTGCTGAGAACACCCTCTGTGAATCAGTATATAAGAAATAAGCTTTAACTGCAATTGGACTGTTACCACCCATGTTGGATTATTTGTAATACATCCTTATGCTAATCACTCTTTTCTCTTTCTTCCTTATCTAACACTTGTATTTTTATGCTTTGACTGGATAAAATATTTCTCATGAATATTGTGCTTGAAATTGGAATTTTACTTGTGAAAATTTTAGGTGACAGTATTGATATTGTGTTGACTCATCCTCTCAAAATGGAAAGAATTCTCAATTTTTTAAAGTTTTTTTTTCCTTGAAAATTCTTGGAGTCAATGATTAAATGACTAAATATTTAAAGGTTATGTTTAATCTTACAAATACTAAAACAATAAACACTTGTATGGAATCTAGAAATTTGTTATGTCGATCTTTGTTCCAATTTAAAATTGTTTAAATATAATGAAATCCAAAAGAGTGTGTGTTTGTTCCCAAGATTATTCTGCCAAGGGTAACTTCTTGGTATTTGTATTACTTGCCAGATTATGTATCTCTTTAAATACTCTTCTAGTTAATCAACAGCATTCAATTGTTGGAGCACTTAATTTTTGCAAAGAAAAACACAGATTTATAATTCTAATGATATCATTTTGGCAAAGATATTCCAAAAAAGATTTTACTCTAGTTGTGTCTGGAATGCTAACATACACTTAAATGTGACTACTCACGTATTAACCCTAAAGCTAAATGGGTTGCTTTGATTGTATTTGATGTTTGGGGACTGAGAATTATGAGCTTAAAAGTGCAATCACTGCAGTATTGATCATGTACAAGATCACAAATGACAGAAATGACATGATGTGTATATTAGAAGCTTCTTGGTCCAAAGCCTGAAGCCAACACTGAGCAGCAGATTTTCCCCAAATACTAAAGATGAAACTTAACATGTTAGTGTGTGATTACTGCTCCCACCGTAAATGAGCTCACACCTCACTACTTTCACACACGTCACTCCCTTTCTCTCCATTTTTCCCATCATTACCTCATCTGTCTGATAAATCTATCTTTGCAGATCCACATGGAGCAGCTCTGCTTTTCAAGAAATCCATCTTGAACATTATTTTGTCAACATCTCAACCTCTATCATCTTATGCATCCCACTTAAAATTTAATTATTTGGTTGTATGTCTGTGTGTGTTGTGTATCCTATGAAAAGTGAAAGAGAAATTGCTCAGTTGTGTCTGACTGTTCGTGATCCCATGGACTACACAGTCCATGAAATTCTTCATGCCAGAATACTGGAGTAGGTAGCGTTTCCCTTCTTCAGAGGATCTTCCAGACCCAGGAATAGAACCAGGTCCCCTGCATTGCAGGTGGATTCTTTACCAACTGAGCTCTCAGGGAAGCCTATGTATCCTATAGTAGGTCAATAAATGTTTATTGAACATCAAAGTAGCATCTCTTTACAGGGTTTGATTATAAAGAATTTCAGATTTTTTTTTGGCAGTTTCTTGTTAAATAGGAAAACATGAGCCCACATATTGTCAGGCATTAATCACTAGTTTGCAATAAAATGCCTGACTATGTGCCAGCTTATGACAGTGAGGACAACTGATTGCTATGAGCATGTGTGGGGATGATGAACTTACTGAGGTCGGAGACATTTACTTGGTTTCTGGAAAACAGGAAGTGTGAGGGAAAACACTCATGGATAAAAGAAAGCTGAGGAAGCCCTGTAGTATGGGGAAGATCCCTGTGGTAGAGTTGGGAGTGTTTACTTAGCACCAATTTAGAAAGTTTCCAGCAGTAGACCTGGCTCCTCTGCAGAATTACAGTAGATGTCTGAGCACAAAGCACGGACGTTCCTTGGGGAGCTGACGATGGCTCAGGTGTGGCACAGTTCTCCATGCTGAGTACCCTTTTATTCCACGCCCGAGAGTCTCAATCACCTGTTGTTTGACCCCTGGGGCCTGGGATAGGGATGATGCCAATAAAACAGCACAACTTTGATCTCTCTAGCCATAACTGGGGCTTCTCCAGTTGCTGTGTTTCATTCTCACATTTGGAAAAAGCCCTCAGTGTGTCAGCCCCCACCACCCACTTGACAGCCACCACCTTCTGTCCGGAAACAGCTTTGCTTGCAGCAAGCTCTCCCTTCAGAGAAAGGCCAGCTGGGGAAATGGCCCTGACTATATAACACCAGGGGCTTCCCAGATGACGCTTATGCGAAAGAACCTGCCTGCCAATGCAGAAGACGTGAGAGATGCTGGCTGGATCCCTAAGTTGGGAAGATCCTCTCGAGGAGGAAATGGCAGCCCACTCCAGTATTCTTACCTGGAGAATTCCATGGACAGCGGAGCCTGGTGGGCTACAGTCCATAGGGTCGCAAAGAATCAGAAATGACCGAGGTGACTTAGCACGCATGCATGCATAGAGCAGCAGAGAATACACAACACTAGGTTAACTGGGCAGGGCTGTCATGGTAAATACAAAAGGACACCCCAGGAGCAGCACTCATGTGAAGAAACTCCAGAGCACAAAGAGAAAGGCCAGCACCAGAAGAAAGGACAACAGAGAGGAAAGCAGGGTAAAAAGTAAGCCAAACATTTAAATACGTTCTGATTGATGTCTTCAGAGGAATATATTGGATCAATAGAACAAGGGTTAACAAACCAGGAAGATAAGCAATTAGAGATTAAGCTGTACTCTTATTGGCAAAATTACAGGAAAAATAGATGTGCTGAAAGTACAGTTGAGGAACTCTCTGGAGAGTTGAAAGAGACAATAGCATAGTTCAACTCATTCATCAGTTCAGTTCAGTTCAGTCGCTCAGTCGTGTCTGACTCTTTGCGACCCCATGAATCACAGCACGCCAGGCCTCCCTGTCCATCACCAACTCCCAGAGTTCACCCAGACCACGCCCATGGAGTCACTGATGCCATCCAGCCATCTCATCCTCGGTCGTCCCCTTCTCCTCCTGCCCCCAATCCGTCCCAGCATCAGGGTCTTTTCCAATGAGTCAACTCTTTGCATGAGGTGGCCGAAGTACTGAAGCTTCAGTTTTAGCATCATTCCTTCCACAGAAATCCCAGGGCTGATCTCCTTCAGAATGGACTGGTTGGATCTCCTTGCAGTCCAAGGGACTCTCAAGAGTCTTCTCCAACACCACAGTTCAAAAGCATCCATTCTTCAGCACTCAGCCTTCTTTACAGTCCAACTCTCACATCCATACATGACCACAGGAAAAACCATAGCCTTGACTAGACGGACCTTAGTCAGCAAAGTAATGTCTCTGCTTTTGAATATGCTATCTAGGTTGGTCATAACTTTTCTTCCAAGGAGTAAGTGTCTTTTAATTTCATGGCTGCAGTCACCATCTGCACTGATTTTGGAGCCTCCCAAAATAAAGATTGACACTGTTTCTACTGTTTCCCCATCTATTTCCCATGAAGTGATGGGACTGGATGCCATGATCTTCGTTTTCTGAATGTTGAGCTTTAAGCCAACATTTTCACTCTCCTTTTTACTTTCACCAAGAGGCTTTTTAGGTCCTCCTCACTTTCTGCCATAAGGGTGGTGTCATCTGCATATCTGAGGTTATTGATATTTCTCCCAGCGATCTTGATTCCAGCTTGTGTTTCTCCCAATCCGGCATTTCTCATGATGTATTCTGCTTATAAGTTAAATAAGCAGGGTGACAACATACAGCCTTGCCGTACTCCTTTTCCTATTTCGAACCAGTCTGTTTTTCCATGTCCAGTTCTAACTGTTGCTTTCTGACCTGCTCATAGGAGTTCCAAAAGAAAGAGGAAGAAAGGAATTCCTCAGCTAGGAATTTCAGTGGTTGAGACTCTGTGCTTTGAGGCAGGGGACAGGATTTGGAACTCTGGTTGGGGAACTAAGATCCCACATGCAGCTAATAATTTCAAAATGAAATTACAAAAAAAAAAAAAAAGAAAGAAAGAGGGAGAGACAATAAAAGGAAGACAACAGTCAAAGCAATAAGAGAAAGTGTTACGGAGCTGAAGTAAGGCAAACATCTTCAGAATTCTTAGACCCATTGAATAGGGTCTAAGACAGGACAGTAGCAGACAGACCTCTACATAGAGTTTTGAAAGCTGGCGCCACGTAGAGAGAACTCTTGAAGAGAAATATTAAAACCATTTACCTACAAAAGAAATAGAATGATAATAAACTCGTATGCTTCTGTTATTAAAGCAGATTCTAGAAAAAGGTGTAAATTACTTTGAAACAAAATAATCTTGAACCAAGGGTAATAATATATGTTGAAGATTAAATAAATGTTGTAGTTAGGGGTACACACACACAAAAAGAATATCTTTTATGTCACATTTTGAAATTTATCTTTACAAGCACATCTGTCTTTTAACACATTGAATGTATATGTACTTTCCTTTTGGTACTTAAAAAAAGTGTCATTCCTATGAAAATTCCTACATTTATTTGTATCAACTATTTTCTCAGTACATTTTCTATCCCTTCTAGTAGGTATTTGAGGCATAGAATTATATTGAGTTCACTCAATAAATTGTAGGGGTAAGCAAACACCTAATTCAGCTGATTTCCATATGAGAGTAAAAATTAAAACAAACTAAAAAAAAAAGAGAGAGAGAGAGAGAGAGAGAGAGAGGAACTGTTTGACTGAGATTCCATCAAGGATCAAGCATTTTGTTTATATTTTCCTTAAATTTCGTGACAATCCTGTCCAAGGTTTCAGTCATTTTTCATTTACAGATGACAAAACCAAGGTTCAGGGACTCTGAATGGGGTCACCAGGACACAGGCCCTGTCTGGCACGTGTCATTTTCATCCACTGCTTCTGATGTCAGTTTTCACTTTAAGGCTCCTAGCTGGGATTTGAAATTTGAAGGACTGATTGGTGAAAAATTCAGTCTCATTGTGGAAACTTTTTTTAACAATCTGGGCTGAATTAAACTAAGGGGAAAAAAGATCGCAATATGTGTTTTCTTCAGATCTTATGAAAGACCTGGAAGAGAAATACCAGCAGAACCACATGCACTGGAAAAATAAATGGGAATGCCACCTAGCCCCACTCTGCATGCGTTGTAATACATTATTAATAGATGCGGCATCTTGAGAGATTTCAAATGAGGTTGCTGATAGAGAGTTTGCACAGATTAGATGTCAGTAAAGGCTATTTTGCTGTCATACTTCACGTTTTGCATTGAAGGTATCTAAAATGTGAAAACAAGGCTACTATGCAGTGTACTCAAGAAATCTACTCAGAGCGTATCCAAATTAAAAACTGTAGGCCACTTCAAAAGATAAGATGGCTTTCCATTGTTACGTTCAGATCAGCTGGCGCCGTGGATCTCCATCAGAATCACTGAAACATGCTCATCCCACCTAGCACTCAGATTCTTAGACAGAATGAGCTGCAAAATGTGTAGAGCTCAGTGATAAAAATGAAGATGTAAAGCCCCTTTTCAGAAATTATTAAGAATTTTAAGGCAGAGATAGCAGACCGTTTAACCAAAAGTGGAAGATTTCCAAACAGGGGGCTCCCTATGGCTCATATGTGCATGAGGCCAGACTACTAGGTAGGCAGTCCAGGTGACACCAGAAGATAAAAAGAATCAGGAGAACAGGGCCGACAGCCTGCAAGGAGCTGTATTCCTGTGCTGGACAACAAGCATCCTTTCCTACCGCCCCGAGCTTGCTCTGCTTTACCAAATCTTTCAACGCTAAAATTTATGAGTGATCTGTGACTCAAACTACTTTAAACAAACCATTCTGCATACCAGTAAGCTTCCTTCCTGGATTAGGGCTGTCAATAATATTTGCACAAGGCTCTCAGTTGAGATACCTAGTCCTGTTTCATTCGTCCTCTGCCTTGCCCTGCTCCTTTCTTTGTACGTCCTGGAAGTCACCCTTTCCTTTTGTAATCAGTGACTCTGTGCATTGATTGGCCTTCCTGCTGCATTTCTGTAAAGAGGGCTTAAGTTCTATGAATTCCTTGCTCCACAAACTTGAATTTACTTATTACTATTAGTTATTACAGAGAGAGAGAAACTGCTCATTTATCTACACCCTCCCGATGGTAGAGCTGGATCTCGATTTTTTTTCTCCAATATTTTTTGCTGCATTATTCCATTATTGTTTCAAGCACACAGACATGGGCACTGAGGCACAATCAGGGTGAGTCAGTTAGTAAAAAGCACACAGTCCCTTTATGCAAGTGCCAGCTCTGAGATCTCAGTCTCTGATCATCTTTGCTGGGGTCCTTCTCCCCAGATTTTGCCTGTCTATTTTAACTCCTATTACTGTAGTGCATGAATACTGGCCTAAGATTTAGATGGAGGATTATACATAAAGGGCTGCTCCTAAAGTTCTTCTTTTTTTCTGAAACCCTAGGAAAATGCTTCTTCTCTTCTCAAGCCATTTTTCTGAGAAAGCTCTTTAATGCAATATATTTCAACAATGCTATGATCCTTTTGACAGAAATGACATGGAAAATGGGCTAGGTCTGTGCCATGCTGTGGTGAATAAATCTGCTGCATTGATGCAATGATCTCAAATAATTACAGCCATTAATTCTTGTATACTATTTCTCCATGCCAGGCACTTTTCTCAATGTGTGACATAAACTAACACATGTAATTTTTACAGCAAACTTAAGATAATAGATATACAATTCTCCCCTTTTTACAGATGAATCAACTGAGGCACAAGAAAATTAACCAATTTGCCCAGATGGTGTGATGATAATCTCAATGTTATATCACTTCTTTCTTGTGGATTCCTTAATCATTCAGATATGACCAAAGACTTCAATATAAAAATAAATGCACTATTTCTGCTCTTGATTTGATATAGAGATCTCAGGAGGTCCTTTCTATGTCTAAAATTATATGATGTTGCAGAAGAGAACATCAGTTCAAAAAGACATTCAAATAATTCCCATTAGCTATCAACGATGTCTTCATAGAACTGTTTGACTTCAGCATTCCTGGTTGGGGCGTGGATTGGATTACTGTGATATTGAATGGTTTGTCTTGGAAACAAACAGAGATCATTCTGTCGTTTTTGAGACTGCATCCAAGTACTGCATTTCGGACTCTTTTGTTGAACATGATGGCTGCTCCATTTCTTCCAAGTGATTCCTGCCCACAGTGGTAGATATAATGGTCATCTGAGTTAAATTCACCCATTCCAGTCCATTTTAGTTCACTGATTCCTAGAATGTCTACGTTTACTCTTGCCATCTTCTGTTTGACCACTTCCAATTTGCCTTGATTCATGGACTTAACATTCCAGGTTTCTATGCAATATTGCTCTTTACAGCATTGGACCATATTTCTATCAATAGTCACTTTCAAAACTGGTATTGTTTTATAGCTAACACCCAAAAAAGATGTCCTTTTCATTATAAGGGATTGGAATGCAAAAGAAGGAAGTCAAGAAACACCTAGGGTAACAGGCAGATTTGGCCTTAGGGTATGGAATGAAGCAGGGCAAAGGCTAATCGAGTTTTGCCAAGAGAAAGCACTGGTCATAACAAATACCCTCTTCCAACAACACAAGAGAAGACGCTACACATGGACATCACCAGATGGTCAACACTGAAATCAGATTGATTCTATTCTTTGTAGCCAAAGATGGAGGAGCTCTATACAGTCAGCAAAAACAAGACTGGGAGCTGACTGTGGCTCAGATCATGAACTCCTTATTACCAAATTCAGACGTAAATTGAAGAAAGTGAGGAAAACCTCTAAACCGTTCAAGTATGACCTAAATCAAAACCCTTATGATTATACAGTGGAAGTGAGAAACAGATTTAAAGAACTAGATCTGATAGAGTGCCTGATCAACTATGGACGAAAGTTCATGACATTGTACAGAAGACAGGGATCAAGACCATCCCCATGAAAAAGAAATGCAAAAAAGCAAAATGGCTGACTGGGGAGGCCTTACAAATAGCTGTCAAAAGAAGAGAAGTGAAAAGCAAAGGAGAAAAGGAGAGACATAAGCATCTGAATGCAGATTTCAAAGAATAGCGAGGAGAGAAAAGAAAGCCTTCCTCAGAGATCACTGCAAAGACATAGAAGAAAACAACAGAATGGGGAAACTAGAGATCTCTTCAAGAAAATTAGCGATACAAAGTAAACATTTCATGCAAAGATGGGCTCAATAAAGGACAGAAATGGTCTGGACCTAACAGAAGCAGAAGATATTAAGAAGAGATGGCAAGAATACACAAAAGAATTGTACAAAAAAGATCTTCATGACCCAGATAAGCACTATGCTGTGATCACTCACCTAGAGCCAGACATCCTGGAATGTGAAGTCAAGTTGAACAAAGCTAGTCAGATGATGCAATTCCAGTTGAGCAATTTCAAATCCTGAAAGATGATGCTGTTAAAGTGCTGCACTCAATATGCCAGCAAATTTGGAAAACTCAGCAGTGGCCACAGGACTGGAAAAGGTCCGTTTACATTCCAATCGCAAAGAAAGGCAATGCCAAAGAATGCTCAAACTACTGCACAATTGTACTCATCTCACAGGCTAGTAAAGTAATGCTTAAAATTCTCCAAGCCAGGCTTCAGCAATACATGAACTGTGAACTTCCTGATGTTCAAGCTGGTTTTAGAAAAAGCAGAGGAACCAGAGATCAAATTGCCAACATCTGCTGGATCATGGAAAAAGCAAGAAAGTTCCAGAAAAACATTTATTTCCTCTTTATTGACTATGCCAAAGTAATTGTGCAGATCACAATAAACTGTGAAAATTCTGAAAAAGATGGGAATATGAGACCACCTGACCTGCCTCTTTTGAAACCTATATGCAGGTCAGGAAGCAACAGTTAAAACTGGACATGGGACAACAGACTGGTTCCAAATAGGAAAAGGAATACATCAAGGCTGTATATTGTCACCTTGCTTATTTAACTTCTATGCAGAGTACATCATGAGAAATGCTGGACTGGAAGAAGCACAAGCTGGAATCAAGATTGCCAAGAGAAATATCAATAACCTCAGATATTCAGATGACACCAAGTTTATGGCAAAAGTGAAGAGGAACTAAAAAGCCTCTTGATGAAAGTGAGAGAGGAGAGTGAAAAAGTTGGTTAAAGCTCAACATTCAGGAAACAAAGATCATGGCATCTGGTCCCATCACTTCATGGCAAGTAGATGGGGAAACAGTGGAAACAGTGTCAGACTATTTTTGGGGGGCTCCAAAATCTCTGCAGATGGTGACTGCAGCCATGAAATTAAAAGATGCTTACTACTTGGAAGGAAAGTTATGACCAACATAGATAGCATATCGAAAAGCAGAGACGTTACTTTACCAACAAAGGTCCATCTAGTCAAGGCTATGGTTTTTCCTGTGGTCATGTATGGATGTGAGAGTTGGACTTTGAAGAAAGCTGAGTGCCGAAGAATTGATGCTTTTGAACTGTGGTGTTGGAGAAGAATTTTGAGAGTCCCTTGGACTGCAAGGAGGTCCAAACAGTCCATCCTAAAGGACATTAGGTTGGGTGTTCATTGGAAGAACTGATGCTGAAGCTAAAACTCCAACACTTTGGCCACCTCATGCAAAGAGTTGACTCATTGGCAAAGACTCTGATATTGGGAAGGATTGGGGGCAGGAGGAGAAGGGGACGACAGAGGATGAAATGGCTGGATGGCATCACTGACTCAATGGACATGAGTTTGGGTAAACTCTGGGAATTGGTGAAGGACCGGGAGGCCTGGTGTGCTGCCATTCATGGGGTAGCAAAGAGTTTGGCCAGGACTGAATGACTGAACTGAACTGATTAACAACATAATTACTTGTGTGTGTGTGTGTGTTTTCCCTTGCTGTTACAGGTTTTTACTTTAAGAATTTAAAAAAAAAAAAGAAAGAAATTAAATGGTTGCATACAAAATGAGGAAATTTTGTCCTCATTTAATCCTTACTGTGAATATAGGCCCAATGATTTCATTATTCTGAATCTATTGATTGCTCTTGAAATGTCCTGCTTCTATAATTAAGACATGCTGTAATCAACTACATTCTAAATCTTTCCTTCAGTAAATTTTTTGGCTTATTTTTAAGTTTTCCTGCCTTAAATATAATAGTGCCTCACAATTTGAGGTTTTCAGGTAAAGCATAGTTTATTTGGTTGTTCTTGTTAAACAAGCCTGATTCAAAGTAAAATATGTCTGATAATGTTCCCCTTCAGGACAGCTTTTTATACTGCTTATTCATACCTCAAAAACATTTCTCTGCTGGGTGACACTGCATAAATTAAATTGTTGATTTATGTTATAATTAGTTGTATGGTGCAGTATCTTAAAATAATTTCTCAAAGTAAAATTGCCTTTTATTTTAGAGAAAAAATGGTTTAAATGTTTTAAAGGCTTAAAACCATTGGCTGAAAAAGTCTGTAATTAAAGGGCAAAATGCCACGTGCATATGTCAAAGATACTGCTACAAGGTATTAGCCTGCTGCTGCTGCTGCTAAGTTGCTTCAGTCGTGTCCAACCCTGTGCGACCCCATAGACGGCAGCCCACCAGGCTTCCCTATCCCTGGGATTCTCCAGGCAAGAACACTGGAGTGGGTTGCCATTTCCTTGTCCAATGCATGAAAGTGAAAGTGAAGTCACTCAGTCGAGTCTGACTCTTGGCGACCCCATGGATTGCAGCCTACCAGGCTCCTCTATCCATGAGCTTTTCCAGGCAAGAGTACTGGAGTGGGGTGCCATTGCCTTCTCTGACAAGGTATTAGCCAGTATGTTTAAATTATTTTGAAAACAGTCTGTATTTTTTTAAATTTATAAATTTTCAAAATATTTTTAAGATCCTAAGACTGTTCTTCAGTCTTTTCAAGTTATCTGTGTTTCCGTACTGTGTTTCTAAAAAGTTATATACACATACATGCAAACACACACAGTTTATATAATTAAATAATTGCATCTAATTCAAGTATCTGCTTTAGACTTCCATGTATTGCAGAAATAAACTGAGAAATAATCACCTAGCAAACAATTGTTTAAGGGAAGCAAAATGCAAGCTACAATCTTGCAGGAAATATTTGCAAATACATATTTGCAAAGAACTTCAACCCGAGTATATTAAAAAACTCTCTAAACAGTATTAAATGGGCAAAAAATCAAAAAGATACTTTACTATAGAAGATATATGATGACAAATAAGCACTTGGAAACATGTTCATCATTGACCATTCTATAAATACAAAGTGAAAACCTAATGAGATACCACTCCATGCATGCAAGGTGGATGAAAAAATACAGACAATATCAACTGCTGATGAGAATGTGTGAAATGAGAACGTGTGACTCTCATGCAATGCTAATGGGAATTAGCGTTTAGTAGTCTCTTAAACAGCTAAACATGCAATTTAATAGGAAAAATACTAGACATTTTCTCATAAAATTAACATACAACTTAGCAATGACAATTCAGGGTATTTACTCTAGACAAGCAAAAATTTATGTCCAAACAAAACATTAATGTTCTTTGCATTTTTAAAAAAATAATAGCTCCAAACTAGAAACAATTCAAACGAATGTCTTACAGTGGGTAAATGGTGATATAAACTGTGGTATGCCCATACAGTGAAATACAACTCATCCATAAAAGAAACAAATTATTGATGTAGACAATAATTTGTTTGGATTTCAATAATGTTTCACTGTGGAAAACAAACCAAACTCAAAAAGTTATGCACTATATGATTCCATTTACATAACAACCTTGAAATCAAGTGTTAGTGATGGAGAATAAATCAATAGTTAACAGGGTTAGAGGAGGGGAAGGCATTCTAATGGATAAATGTTATAAATGAGTTTCTTTGTGGTAATGAACAAGTCCGTATCTTGAATAGTGGCTATACAAATCTACACATATAATACAATGTCACATATTTACACATAAAAAAATGAGTTTCATTTACAAGCTGGTAAAATCAAAATAAAGTCTCTATGTCACATGTCAATATTACTGTGCATGCGTGTTAAGTCACTTCAGTCATGTCTGACTCTTTTTGACCCTATGAACTATAGCCCACCAGGCCGCCACATCCATGAGATTCTCCAGGCAAGAATACTAGAATGAGTTGCCATACCCCCTCCAGAGGATCTTCCCAACCCAGGGTTTGAACCCCACATTTCTTTCATATCCTGACTTGGTAGGTAAGTCCTTTATCATTAGTGCCACCTATGATGCCCCAGTTATACTGTGCAAATGTCAATTCCCTGCTTTTTGGAATGTATTGTGGTTATATAGGTATATATAAGGTATTACCATGGGGAGAACTGAATGAAGAGTATACAGAAACTCGCTGGGATATTGATGCAACTTCTTTAGGTCCATAATAACTGAGCGCTGAAGAATTGATGCTTTTGCACTGTGGTGTTGGAGAAGACTCTTGAGAGTCCCTTGGACTGCAAGGAGATCCAACCAGTCCATTCTGAAGGAGATCAACCCTGGGATTTCTTTGGAAGGAATGATGCTAAAACTGAAGCTCCAGTTCTTTGGCCACCTCATGCAAAGAGCTGACTCATTGGAAAAGACCCTGATGCTGGGAGAAATTGGGGGCAGCAGGAGAAGGGGACGACCGAGGATGAGATGGCTGGATGGCATCCCTGACTCGATGGATGCAAGTCTGAGTGAACTCTGGGAGTTGGCGATGGACAGGGAGGCCTGGTGTGCTGCGATTCATGGGATAGCAAAGAGTCAGACACCACTGAGTGACTGAACTGAACTGAACTGAAGCCATATAGTGAGGAAAGCATGGCAATGCACTCCAGTATTCTTACCTGAAGAATCCCATGAACAGAGAAGCCAGGCGGGGTATAGTCCATAAGACTGCAGACTGGGACACAACTGAAGCAACTTAGCGTGCACGCTGCAAGCCATACAGTATGCATTTCAAATTAGAATAACAACTTATTACCTATGTAATAGGTTTTTAAGCAGCTAGAAACTGCAAAATGATGTCTGTGAAGTTTGACTATTTTCTCTGTGAGAAATACACTCAAATAACTTCCTAGCAGTACACAATCTTTAAAATAAATGGGTATATAAATAAATGGGTATATGAATTAAAAGGGGCTTCCCTGGTGTCTCAGATGGTAAAGCGTCTGCCTCAGTGCAGGAGACCCAGGTTTGATCCCTGGGTTGGGAAGATCCCCTGGAGAAGGAAATGGCAACTCACTCCAGTACTCTTGTCTGGAAAATTCCACGGACGGAGGAGCCTTGTAGGCTAAAGCATATGAAAGTGAAAGTGTTAGTCTCTGTTATGTCTGACCTTTGCGACCCCATGGACTGTAGCCTGCCAGGCTCCTCTGTCCTTGGGATTTTCCAGGCAAGAATATTGGAATTGGTTTCCATTTCCTTCTCAATAGGATCTTCCCAACCCAGGAATTGAACCTATGTCTACCACGTTGCAAGCAGATTCTTTACTGTCTGAGCCACCATGACAAACCAAAATGGTGTATGAGTTAAACTATTTTCTCTGTGAAAAATATACTGAAATAACTTCCTAAGCAGTATACAATCTTTAAAATAATTAGGTACATGAGCTAAAAGATACATGAGCTAAAATAAATGGGTACATGAGTTAGAACACATTATTTTAGGAAGAACTTTTATATTTGGAATTTAGCAGATATTTTAGCTAAATTGAAAGAAAATAAAGTATGGAATGGAAGAATAATCACATCTATATTATTTTATAATTTTCTTTCTTTATACCAATGAAATATATTTCTAGCTAAATTTTGTCATATACATGGATTCACCTTAGAGAAGAAGATAACAATGTACAATGATAACGAATGTAACTTGCTAATTTGATCACTACTCATTTTGTCTCGCTTGTGGTAGACAGAAAGATTTCCCTTATGTGCCCTTGTCCCACTTTTCCTTGAATGGTTTCATGGGCCATATTTCTGAAATGAAGCAGAGAACTAAGGAGAAAGAGAAGTGTTCATTTCTGGCTTTAGTTCTCCTATTTTCCTGAGACTGTTGATTTTCATAGTAAAAGCATTGTGTGGAATGGCTCCTTTGTGAAAAATCTATTATAATTTTTTTTTTCAGGCAGACTAATTACCTAACAACAGGAACAGCGTATTACAGAAAATTCACTATTATCTTTTCTAAAAAGAAAAGAACTTTGCAGAAGAGAGAGGAAATAAATCAACAGAACACACAAAGCAGTATGTTTGAGGACAAAGGAAATTTAATGAAAGAGACACCATGATGGTTGGTTCTTTGTTATGAGGACTGGTGATTACTGTTAAATAAAAGGGCAAATCGTTATTAGAAATTTTAGGTAATTACTTCAATAAATTCTTTCCTTTCATATTGAAGATCATATCTGACTTTGATGAGTTTTTTTTAATGTGTGCTTCAAAAGATTGTGCATAAGAGAGAGAGAGAAAGAAATCATCAGAATATGATAGCAGAAGATATCATCCAAATAATTTTAAGACAGTAGATTTAGGTAGTAAATCTATGGCTATTCCAAAAAAAATTCCGATTATTCTAGCATGCATTATTACTTATAAAAGAAATAGTTGCTATATCTTTGAATAAAATACTCTGAAACACTGTTTTAAAACAACTGTTTATTGATTTCCAGGCTTTTTACTGGACAGCTAAGACTGAGACATGAATAAACATGGCTCCTTTCCTTGAGAAAGTTATATTTAAATGGACAGAAACATAAAACTATTAGCATATGGTATTAGATTGAATTTTGTCCCTTGAAAAGATAAAGTCAACTGCTAACTCTTGATTTCATGAATGTGACCTTATATGGAAACAGAATCTTTGCAGAATGTAATTCATTAATGATCTCAAGATGATACCTCACTGGATTTAGAGTGAACTGGAAATCTGATGACTGGTGTTCTCATATGAGTAGGAGAGGACACAGAGACCCATGAGGGGAAAAAATAATGCCACATGAAGAGGGGGACTAGAAAGCTTTACTTTATGTCTTTTTCATTCTGGACTAGCAAAGAGTGTCTCAGGACATTCTCCTGAGAAAGGCAGATGTACAAGAGTGTAAATAGAAACATGAAGATGTAGGAATGGACCAGGTGCACTAAATTTTCTGCTTTATTCCAAAGGAATCCAAGGTATGGAAAAAATATTCCACCCTTTTCATGGGAGGAACTTTAAAGTTCATGGGAAAAGATAAGAATACAGAGTTGTTGAAAGAGGCCAGTAATACAATCAACCATACTTGGCTATATGGTGCAATATATTCCCACATTTTCTGCTGCATTTCAGAATATTTTCCTCCCTCAGACTCTAAGTTATTATGTCTCACTTCTTAGATCTCTAATAAATGGATTGCCCGTTGGTTCAGTCCTTGAAGCCTTTTTCTTTTCTATGTACTCTCCTTTTCATTTTTTTTCATCTAGATTCCTAAGCCTCAGATAATACACATTCCATAAAAGAAGGGATTTTTTTTTTCACAGATATGATCCATGTGTATATACAAGGGTTTGGCCCACATATATGCTCATCCATTAAAATCTATTTTTGAATGAATGAATTTGTAAATCAGTATGATGATGACTCGGGGACTCCTTCGTTAACTTGTCCTTTGAACTCTAGACACGTATATCCCACTCTCTCGTTGATATATCTGTTTCAATGTCTTTTAAGGATTTCAAGTTAACCTTTTGTTTAACTACATTTGATTAATTAAGCTTTTGGTTGATTAAATTACATATATTTTGGTTAACCTTTAGTTAACTAAATTACGTATCTTTCCTGCCAATCTTCTACAAATAAGCAAATGGCAAATCTATCTTTCCACTTGGTAATACTGAAAACCTTGAAATTATCTCTGATTTCTCTTTCTTTCATAAGTAAGTAAAGTCACCCAGTTGTGTCCGACTCTTTGTGACCCCATGGACTGCAGCCCACCAGGCTCCTCAGTCCATGAGATTCTCCAAGCAAGAATACTGGTGTGGGTTGCCATTTCCTTCTCCAGGGGATCTTCCCGACCCAGGGATCAAACCCGGGTCTCCAGCATTGGAGGCAGATGCTTTAACCTCTGAGCCACCAGGGAAGTCCACATATGTGTATGTCTGTAAACCACTTTGGAAGTTGGCCTGGCAATTTCTTATTAAGCTAAATATGCTCATAGAGGCATTTTTCATATTAAACCCATGCTGGAAACAACCCAGATACCCTTAACAAGAGATTAGATGAACAAAGTTTGGATATTCACACAACTAAATGCTACCCAGAAATAAAACAGAATTTACTGATGTATGCAACACCATAGATGAACCTCAAAAACACTGTGCTGAGTTAAAGAAATCAGGATAAACAGGAATACATATGATTCAACTTATATAAATTTCTGGAATAGGCATAACTCATTTATGAGGAAAGTAATCAGAATAGCATTTGCCTTTGATGGGGCCGTTGATGGACTGGGAAGAAAAATAATGAATATTACTGAAATGATAAAAAAGCTCATACAATGATACGATGTATGTTATTGCAGTTATAAGAAATTGCCAGAATTCTCTGGATTCTAAGCTTTGGTGTATGCATTTCACTGTATATATTCTTCCTTTTTTACCCAAAGTGGATAATCCATTGAAATATCTTTTTTTTAATTCCCCTTTATTATATATATAGCATGCATTATATATATATAATAGTTATGTATAATATATATAATATATATATTTATACATGTATAAATATATTATATATAATAGTTATGTATAATAGTTTATATTTAAGTAATATATTGCATAGATTTGCATGTTATAACTATCATGATATATCATGTGTGATTCTGAAATTTGCTTCAAGTTTCTTTTCATGAGGCAACGTAATCAGATTTAATATAATTAAATTAATCAACCTTTCCTTTCAGTTTACAGTTTACTTTGGTTGTGTTTTATTTAAAGCTTTCAATTCCACTCTGAATATCTGAAAATATCCTTAATAATTTCTTTTCTTAAGTTTTGGTTTTCAGATTTAAGTCCTCTGACCACCTGATAAGGATCTGTATCACTTATTTCCATTTGGATAACCGATTGTTCCAGCAGATTATTGAAGACGTCATCTTTTTTTGTTTGTTTTCTTTCCCCTCTGAACTACCCTGTTCTGTCATATGTAATTTCCTGTAAATACGTGAGGTTCTGTTTCTAGAGTGTTACTTATACTGTAGTTCTCTACCCTTTGGTACCATCACCTGTTTTAATTTCTAGAAATTTTTCTAGTTACACTGTAGTTAAGTCAATACATAATGCTGCTACTGCTAAGTTGCTTCAGTCATGTCCAACTCTATGCAACCCCATAGACGGTAGCCCCCCAGGCTCCCCCATCCTTGGGACTCTCCAGGCTAGAATACTGGAGTGGGTTGCCATTTCCTTCTCCAATGCATGCAAGTGAAAAGTGAAAGTGAAGTCGCTCAGTCGAGTCCGACTCTTGGCGACCCCATGGACTACAGCCTACCAAGCTCCTCTATCCATGGGATTTTCCAGGCAAGAGTACTGGAGTGGGATGCCATTGCCTTCTCTGCAATACCCATCAATTCCTTGGTTGTTAAGATAATTTATCAACAATGGATTGAAGACTTTCCCAAGTGCTTTTCCATTTCATTTATGGAAAATTTCACATGGTGTTTTGCCTTTACTTTGTTAACATGCAAATGTTATTGAAAGAGTTTCTAATTGTGAATCAAAATTGCATTTTGCTTTCTTGGCAAAAACCTAGACTGATTATAAATTCTTTGGAATACAGTATCAAGCTTATTTCTTAACATACATTTGGTTATAGTCTCTCCTTTTTCATTCTCTGAATAGGTTTGTATAAGATTGAAATCATGTGTTTAAATGCTACATACCACTTTATAAATTATATGAACCCAGCATTTTAATATTTTATACTATGTATTCTATGTATTTGATAGTTATAATACTATTAAACTATTTATCTTTAATTCAGTTTTTTAGTTGGAAATATTTGGCTCTTTTTCTAGGCTATAACATAGAGGGTGTCTACATGCTTAGATGCTTGTTTGTGTCTAGTTGATTAGGCTATGATGTCCAGTTATTCGATCAAACACAAATCTAGGTACTATTGTTGAAGTATTTTGTAGATGTGGATAAATTCTGTACTCAGATAACTTTAAGTAAAGGAGATAATTATTGATAATTTAGTTAGACCTTATCCAGTCAGTGGAAATGTCTTAAGAAAAAGAAGAAAACTCCGTATTTCAGAGAATGAGGAAATGATTGCAGCAATGGGCACCACTCAATAATCCTCAGCATCCCAACCTCTTTTACAAATATTGAACGTGCCAGCCCCTACTGTAGGCATAAGTTAATTCTTTGAAATCTCTTTCCTTCTACTGGTCTGTTTCTCTTGAGAATCTTGACCGATATGTATCTCAGTTGAGATCTCATTTTTTAAGCTCTATCTTTGTTGTTTCAACTTCCTCAGTCAGAAGCTATTCTAAGTCATGGCTTCAGACTTTGTTGAGCAGCAGACACTTTACAGCCTTTGTTTCAAACCTTGTCCTTTGGTTCAGTCACCAATCTCTCTCATAAACCACTGTTCATCCTCAATAGATCAGAGGAGCTAAAATTTTGGTCCCACTGCCTTTTACAGAATCCAGCAGACTGATATGTTTCATCCTGATAATTTTGGGCTTCAATTCTTCAGGATATTTATCTTGAATTTGAGGTTTGGTCATCTTCCTTACATATTATAGTAGAATTTATGCATCAAAGTATTCTGCACCATATCCCCTCACTTACTCTTTCTACATACAGATATATATCTATACATTTAGGAAAATCATTATTTTTGTTTTATTTTTTCAAGGGAAATATAACTTTAAATGATTTCCCACTGAGTAGGTACCTGCTATTTTCTTTCTATTATAAGCGTTTAAGATAAAGAGTTTGAGATAAAACTTTATAGTGATGTGCCATATGAAGAATGAATTTTAGGAAATGGTTGACCAGTTAGAGCACAAAAAAATGATGCATTGTATTCTCTCTGTTTTAACCTTCTACTTGTGTCTGATGTCTTACATACATAACATAATACCATAGATTGATGTTAATGAAAACTCAACACTTAAAAACGTAAAAATGTCTTGAAAATCCTCAAGGTTAATCCTTAATTTGTCTATAAAAAAGAAATCTACCTTTGGAAAGAACGATAATTATAAACATATCCAATGGATTGGCAGGCTCACTTGGATCTATCAATTTGTTTCAAAACATTACTTTACAGTGTTACTGTGAGTCATAATAAAGGATGAAAGAAATGCACATTTGAGTCTGACACAGGAAATGCAGTCCTGTGAAGGCAATTTACTGGAAGAAGAGAGTGCAGAGATTTATTCCTAAACTGGGAGAAGCTACAAACTGCTAAACAAACGAGCACAAAGCTTATGGGATCGATCCCTGGGTTGGGAAGATCCCCTGGAGAAGGGAACAGCTACCCACTCCAGTATTCTGGCCTGGAGAATACCATGGACTCTATAGTCTGTGGGGTCACAAAGAGTTGGACACGAATAAACGACTTTCACTACTACTAAGAAATGCAAGGTTAGACTTGTGATTACCACATATAGAAAACTGAGATGTGAGAAGATTGACCTTAACTGCAAACATTTTTTTTGGCCCTGCAACAAGAATTCAATTCATGGAACTTAGTTTTCACTAAAGCTTCGAAACAATATATCTCTAAATCATATGGAAATAGGTTTTGCAGAGATAGTCACATGCATAATATAGAAAAGAACCATATAGATGGTATCAAAATGTTAAAACTGGGTACCACCTCTGGAAAAGCAGTCATAATTTGTCATCTCAGGAAGCTATACTGATCTATGTTTGCTGCTTTGATTTCTCAAAAAGACTTTAAAAAAATGTGATATTGCTAGTGAGTTCAAACTTCTAATGATTTGCTCAAACTGAAACTTTTCAAATGTGCTTACTGTTCTCAAATTCCAGTAAAGGAGACTCTTCATGCTTAATAATTTCCAATACGTTTATAGTTCAAGGTAAACAATCTTTAGAATGTAATGTGTACTGAAATGTGAGAATCATGAAAAGTATAATTTCTATGTTGTTTAAAATTAGAATCAATTTTTAAGTGCACATCACTCATAATCTCTCTAGCTAAAGTCGCTCAGTCGTGTCCAACTCTGCGACCCCATGGACTGTAGCCCTCCAGCATTCTCTGTCCATAGAATTCTCCAGGCAAGAACACTGGAGTGGGTAATCATCCCTTTCTCCAGGGATCTTCCCAACCCAGGGGCTGAATCTGGGTCTCCTGCATTGCAGGGAGATCCTTTACCATCTGAGCCACCTAACTATTTTTCAAATGCACAGAAAGATTATTTTATAATTTAAGATGTGTGGAAGGTGATTTCTGGAACTTTGAAGAACTATGCTACCTCTCAGTTAAAATATTAGTAATAAGTTGTGGATAAAAATTAAAAAGTCAGTAGCATAACAGTTAAGCATGTCACAATAAACTGACTATGTTGTTATTATTCAGTCACCAAGTTGTGAATCAGACATGGAACAACAGACTGGTTCCAAATCGGGAAAGGAGTACATCAAGGCTGTATATTGTCACCCTGATTATTTAACTTACATGCAGGGTACATCATAAGAAATGCTGGGCTGGATGAAGCACAAGCTGGAATCAAGGTTGGCAGGAGAAATATCTCACAGGAGAAATAACCTCAGATACACAGAAGACACCACCCTTATGGCAGAAAGTGTATAAGAACTACAGAGCATCCTAATGAAAATGAAAGAGGAGAGTGAAACATCTGGCTTAAAACTAAACATTCAAAAAACTGAGGTTGTGTCATCCAGTCCCATCACTTCATGGAAAATAGATAGGGAATCAATGTAAACAGTGACAGAATTTATTCTCTTGGGCTTCAAAATCACTGCAGATGGTGACTGCAGCCATGAAATTAAAAGAAGCTTGCTCCTTGATAGAAAAGCTATGACCAAATTTTGACAGCATATGAAAAAGCAGAGACATTAAGTTGCCAACAAAGGTCCATCTAGTCAAAGTTATGGTTTTTCCAGTAGTCATGTATGGATGTGAGAGTTGGACTGCAAAGAAAGCTAAGCAATGAAGAATTGATGCTTTTGAACTGTGGTGCTGAAGAAGATTCTTGAGAGTCCCTTGGATTGCAATGAGATTAACCCAGTCGAACCTAGAGAAAATCAGTCCTGAATATTCTTTGAAAGTGAGAGAGTCAATTCCTAGGTAGGTTGATAAGAAGTCCAGCGGTCCCAAGGAGAGAGGGGTCTGGAATTCTCAAGGAGAAAGAAAGGACTTTTTTTTTCCCTCTACATTCCTTAATCTTAGTCACTTAAAACTTTTTTTTTTTTTTTTTTAGCCTGACTGATGATTACACAACTAACAACTCGGTTTGGACTCTGTACTAAGGATTATATAGCAGATATGCATCCTGCTTGAGGACAGTTTCTCCTTCCTGAGGGCCTTCTGGCTAATCCTGTTATCTTGAAATGTGAATTGAGCAAGTGGATCTCTTTGAAACCTCCAGACATTCGTTGTAATAGGGGGCCCTCTTTCTGCCCCCTTCTGACGTCTATGTCAGAAGCTTTCTCTATCCCTTTTATACTTTAATAAAACTCTATTGCACAAAAGCTCTGAGTGATCAAGCCTCATCTCTGGGCCAGGATTGAATTCTTCTCTTCTGGAGGCCAAGAATCCCAGTGTCGTTTCATCAGTCAGCAACAAGCTTTCAAAAGGACTGATGCTAAAGCTGAGACTCCAATACTTTGGCCCCCTGATGTGAAGAACTGACTCTTTGGAAAAGACTCTGATGCTGGGAAAGATTGAAGGCAGGAGGAGAAGTGTATGACTGAGAATCAGTTGGTTGGATGGCATCACCAACTCAATGGACATGAGTTTGAGCAAACTCTAGAAGTTGGTGATGGACAGGGAAGCCCGGTATGCTGCAGTCCATGGGGCTGCAAAGAGTTGAACATGATTGAGCAACTGAATTGAACTGCCTGAACTGAAGCTGTGTCCTACTCTTCACTATCCCATGATCTGCAGCATACCAAGCTTCCCTGTCCCTCACCACCTCCCAGAATCTTCCCAAGTTTATGTCCATTGAATTGGTGATGCCATCCAACCATCTCCTCCTTGGTTACTCTCTTCTCCTGCCTTCAATCGTTCCCAGCATCAGGGTCTTTCCCAATGAGTCAACTGTTCACATCAGCAGCAGACTATATTTATAAACTGCCAAAAGTGATGAAATATGGAAACAAATTGTGCCTTCTAATGAGTTAATGTACCCAAAGTGAGATTTATAAAATCTTCCATATTTGGGACTTAATGATCTCTTATCTGATAACATGCCCCTGACCTTGAATAATCTGATTAATCCTTTTTTTCATATAGTTTTATCATTGTATTTAATTGAAAAAAAAATAATAGAAACACATTTTTAAGTGTTATTTTACAGTATAGAAAATGTGAACAGCTCTTACAAAAGCCTGAGCTTCAACTTCTCAAGGTGACTCTAATCTACATTTCCACAGAAAATGAGAGTATAGATTGTCATAATGTGTTTCTATGGTAACTATTTTTATGCTGAAAATAAGCTAATGAATCTCACAAGAAGATTGCCCTTCATGGGCTTTAAACAAATGACTGTGTTTTCTTATTTATCTACTCTGAATGTTCTTCAGCATCCATTATTCTGATCTTGGCTCACTCAAAAATACCAAAAGGATTGAGGTTGTTTGAGGCTCTATTTACTGAGAAGCAACATGTAGTTAACTGAGCAGGTTAGATAAGTGATTTAACTAGGAAACAATAGATCAGGATTAGTTTTATTTTTGGGTTTGCATGCTAAGTTGATTCAGTTGAGTCCAACTCTTTGCAACCCTATGGACTGTAGCCCTCCAGGCTCCTCTGTCCATGGGATTCTCCAGGCAAGAATACTGGAGTGCGTTGCCATACCCTCCTCCAGGGGATCTTTCTGATCCAGGAATAGAACCCACGTCTGTTATATCTCCTGTATTGGCAGGTTGGTTCTTCCACTAGTGCCACCTGGGAAGCCCATTTCAGGGTATGTTGGTGTCAAAACCAAGGTTTCCATGGAGACAGTGATATGGAATGAGATGAAACACGAATGATGCAAATTCCCAGGAAAATAAAAGATTTACTCAGTTACAAGGGCCCCCTGGTGGCTCAGTCAGTAAAGAACTTGCCTGCAGTGCAGGAGATGTGAGTTCCACTTCTGGGTAAGGAAGATCCCCTGGAGAAGGAAGTGGCAACCCATTCCAGTGTTCTCGCCTGGAAATCCCATCGACAGAGGAGCCTGGTGGGCTATAGTTTATGGAGTCGCGAAGAGCCAGACACAACTGAGCATGTTCAGTACAAGCATAAACATATTTAGTGTTGTGATATTTACTGACAACACAAGTAAGTTCACATTAAAGAAACACACACACATAAGGCACTTGCAGATTTTTTAACTGTCAATGTTCCCAAGGACTGGTGCCAAGGTATCGGGTTGGCCAGAAAGTTCATTCAGGTTTTTCTATTATGGAAAATAAGAATGAACTTTCTGGCCAACCCGGTGTATGAGACAACCAAAGCTCCCTGTCTTGAACATTGCCCCGATTGTCTCACATCTCAGTGACTCATCCAATGCATAATGGGAACAGTGATATTTTTCCTAATTCTTTGATAAGATTATTTTGAGAATAAAATAAGAGATCAAGGTAGATTCTTCCACTAACCAGTATGCTCTTTGGTAACCAATTGCTTTTTTCTTTCAAGATACTTTTTTTTTTTTTTTTTAAATCTTATTTGGAGTTAAACTGGTTTACAACGTTGGGTTGATTTCTGCCACACAGTACAAATCCGCCATAACCACGCATGTACCACGCCTCTCTTGAGCCTCCCTCTCCGCCCCACCCCAGCCCTCTAAGTTAACAGAGAGCCTTTTCAGGCTGGGCTCCCTGGGCTGAAGTGCTTAGTGTTTTCAGGTGACGTGAGCAGGTGCCCGTCTCTCTCCAGTCTGGAGACTTACTCCCAGAGCTCACAAAAGTGCTTGAAATAGAGGAGTGGGAAAGCGTCAAAGCAAAAGATCTGTGATAGTCATGATAAATTGCTTCTGGTGATAAAATTATCTCCATCTTAAGAAACTGAATGGCAGTCTTGGTACAGTTGGATATGTAAGTAATGTCTCATTTCACTGTCATGGTGGCATCTCAGGAAGATGGCAATTCAGTCTTTTACAGAAGAAATATCCTTCATTCTGTCCACATTCCCCACTTTGGCTGTACTTGGCTTTCAAGTTCTTCAACATTGCTACATTCCGATCCTTCGGGTCAGCGTCAGATGTGCAGAGTCCTGTGATGGTGGGCACTAAACGGCAATGCGTGACCAAAACCCTCACACGTGGAGCCCTGGCTTGTCATAACAGGTATGTGACTATCCTGTAGTCATCTTGTTGCAAGGAAGCCAAGCTCCAGGGAGACGAGAAGTGTAGGTGCTCCTGTCACTGCCCCAGCTGAGGCCAACCATTCCCCGGGTAAAATCTCAATTCCCCCAGTTCTGCAAGAATAATAATATGGTTGCTTTGCACTACTGTTGTGGAGTCACTGTTACCCAGCAATAGTGATTGTGAAGCAATTTTGTTCCAGAGGTGAGATGGTGAGATTTCTAGGCTTTGAATTAATGTCCTAACAGAATGAAACTGTGGGAGTGTGTGTGTGTGTGTGTGTGTGTGTGTGTGTGTATGGGGGAGGAGATATCATGCATGTGAGAGAAATGTAGACAATTTGTTGTCAGAGGACGCCATGCAGTGATTCCAAAACAGAGTTCCCAAATCCTTCAACACGTCCCCCATTAAGAAGTGGAACCTGTGCCCTTTTGTATTCAGCCTGCCAGTAATGAGTTTCTGGCTAACTTGTCATGCAGCACTTAGACCTGGAATAGTCTTTTTCGTTTAAAAGTCCATACGTCTTTATTGAACAGTCATTTACAAGCTAAAATGCACGTATTTTCAGAGACAGCTTGACGGGTTTTGACAATTGTAAACATCTGTAGAGCCACCACTCCTTTAGCTTCTAGAGCACTTCTAGAAAACTTTCTGCAACCAAGCGGCCCTTTCCAGACGTATTTTTCTCCTCCTACTTGCCTACCAGGATCATGAATCCCCACATAGGTGTGACTCCCCCCGCACCCCCACCCCGCAATCTCACTCAGGCAACCATTGTTCTGAGTTCTACCAGCACAGATTTTATTTTATTTGCCAGAGGTATTCTTGAGCTCCAATTTCACGCTTTATAGTGGCTAGAGGGACGGGCCAACCCGAAGTGAAAGCCCAGAGTGCACGCCCGCCTCTCAGGCGCAGAGCACCTGAAAGGCTAATCTTGGGAGTGAGGCTGGAGACTCTGCTCTCCTAGGTCATTAGTGAGACCAGAGAATCCCAGAGGTTTGGCTCAGGGCAGCAAGAGACCTCAGGCACTTGGCTGCTGCTGCTGCCAAGTCGCTTCAGTCTTGTCCGACTCTGTGCGACCCCATAGACAGCAACCCACCAGGCTTCCCTGTCCCTGGGTTCCTCCAGGCAAGAATACTAGAGTGGGGTGCCATTGCCTTCTCCCCAGGCACTTGCCAAGAGAAATAAAATCCCTATTTAGAAGGAAAAGCTAGTGTCCTGTGATGCAAGTTCTGAGAACCATACATCACTTGTATGTATTCTTGCTACTCCACTGCACAAAAGAACAACAGAGTCTAACCACAAGAAAATAATTTTATAAAGGAGATATTACTTTTTTTTTCCAAAATAGCCAGAACTATTTATGATACGAACATGAGAGGCAAAAAAGATGAACTATCTAGTTTCTGGATTAAAGAAACTAGAAAGCCATGAAAATTAAATGCAAGAGGAAAAAAAAAAGATCTCTGATTGCATCCTGGATTGTTTATTAAGACAATACAAATCACTAGGACAATAGGTACATTAGTTATGAAGAGTATGTGGCAGCCTATAACCTGTTCTCAACCAATGCGCCATCCCTAACAGGCTTTAGGATCCAGCATCTCATTAGGTAAAGAAACAAAAATCAGCAACATTGCCTTCTAAACTACTGTGAAAGCAAAAGTGTTGCTGAGATGAAGTCAGGACAAAGAGAGTCAGTTCCCCGGGTGGGAGACTTGACCTGGAACCCTAAGTCCACTGAGTCCTCCTGCTCTCGGAGTTTGCACATCGGTGTCTGCCTCTGTGGTTGTCATTTCTGTGCTCTTCACTTGTACAATGTCAACTTTCGTGACTATATTCTTTATTTAGATATCTCAGTGTTTTCAACGGAGTTTTATTTAAGTCTTACAGTCCCCACTCTGAGATGTTTATGATATTTATATCTGTTGATCTAATTTGTTGATCCAAGTTTTAGCTTTAAAACAGCAACCTTATTTCTCTCTTATGTTTTCACAATTCTTTTCAGCATTGCTCTTCAAAAGAAAATTATCAGAGAAAATGAATATAAAATGCCAGCATTTTTCCTTTAATGTATTTGATGGCTAATTAGTTATGTACGTCTGAATATGATAGATGGCTGATACTAAAAACAGAAGAGAAAATCTTTCTTAAGATCTTTAACATCTACTGTTTGATCACTGGTGGGTCATTATTTCCTGTTTATGTTACTATAGCTCAATCTGAAGACTTAATATTAATGTGTTTGCATTAGCTTGTGATATATAGCCACATTTATCCTATGAGTAGGTCTTGGGGAATTTTTGTATTGTCTTAAATTTTGGTTTCATTTGTTAATGCAGAAAGAGTTCAAGACTCTTCACTAAATTACTTCTTAAGACTAATATAATTCCCTCAAGAAATTACGACCTTCATTTTTGGATTTAAAAGGAGAGGTCAATAATAAAACAAACAGCCCTAGGTCTCCATACCAATATATAAGAATTTCGGAATGATTACTTCAATTTCTTTCTCTATTAGTTTAAAATATCATTTTAACTCCTTTCATATTTCACCTTTTATCTGAGAAATATTTTGTTTAATGTAAACTAATGGGATTTAAAAATGAGGTTTGGATTTAATACACAAGGAGATGATCCTTAATGGCAAAGGAAATCTAAAAATATTAGGCCAATGATAAATATATTGTGATTTTCTTTTTTAGAAGTTGACATCATGACTTCTTAATGTAACAGAAAACAAGCTATCCAAAAAGGGTTCATGTACCCTTTCCATTGCATAGAATTTTTACAGTCCATCTTCAGCTGGATAATCCAATACAAATAAAGAAAAAATACAAACTGTTCAAATTGTATCTGGAAATGGAAAAATTCAAAATGATGTATGATCTCTAGGGCAAATTAAATGAGTTGCTATGATGATTAAATAAAATAATAATTTTAAATACTGAAAATATTTGAGATAATGATTTTTACCCATTTTTCTAGCCAATAATTTAATTTGAAGATGTCAGGTATAATAAGAAAACTCACAAGCAATGCACAATGGACCTCAAGTAATCATCTAGACTGATTAATTGACCACATCTTGCCATATCTGTACTCCACACACACACACACACACACACACATCTGAATCTTGCCGCATCTGTGCTCCACACACACACACACACGTCTGATGCCAACATATGTGAAGAGAATATATGGCATTTCATGCCTAGACATTTAGTATCTCCTAAGAAAAGCACATAAACACATTATCTGATACAAACACAACCTATCATACTCAGGAAATGTAACATGAACATCAGTTCAGTTCAGTTCAGTCACTCAGTTGTATCCGACTCTTTGCGACCCCGTGAATTGCAGCATGCCAGGCCTCCCTGTCCATCATCAACTCCCAGAGTTCACTCAAACCTTTTGTAACAATATACTTCATAAACAAACCTACCCATTGTCCTAATAATTTGCATTATTGTCTTAAAAAACAATCCAAGATGCAATCGGAGATCTTTCTGCGTGTGATTTTCATGACTTTCTAGTTGCTGTTACCCAGAACAGTTGTCCTTTTTTTTTTTTATTTTTTTGTCTCTCAAGGTAGTGTCATAAATAGTTCCGGTTATTTTGAAAAATGCCATATCTGTTTTCTACCATTATTTTCTTGTGGTTAGACTCAAGCTGTGCTTTTGGGCAGTGGGGTAGCAAGAATACACACAGGTGGTGTATAATTCTCAGAGCATTCACCGCAGGACACTAGCTTTTCCTTCTAGATAGGGCTGTTGTTGTTGTTTCTCTTGCCAAGTACCTGAGGTCTCTTGCTGTCCTGAGCCAAAGCTCTGGGGTCTTCTGGTCTGGCTGATGAACTAACAGAGTCGAGTCTCCATCCCCACTCCCAAGTTCCGTCCTCCAGGTGCTCCGCCTCTGAAGAGCAAGGGTACTGTAGTGGACCTCCACTTTGGCTGGCCCTGCAATGCCACCTCATCCCGCCAGCTGCTAGAATCAGCTGAAAAATGACTGTTCTCCTCTTTGACCCAAGGTTGCGGGCAATGGGGTAAATCCAGAAAGAGGCTGGGAATGCTTCCTTAAGGCTTCCATCCCTGTGTTCTCAGGACTCATCACCATCATCACAGTTGGTTACAGTTATTTTCAGCAGGAGTTGCTCTTCAAGGAGACGAATGTCTTGGGGCTAGATCCTGCTCAGTGTCATGTTTCGGCGTTCCTGTGTACATGCATGCCAAGTCACTTCAGTCATGTCCAGCTTTCTGGGGCCATGTGGACCGCTGCTCGCCAGGCCCCTCTGTCCATGGTATTCTTGAGGCAGGAATATTGGGGTGGGCTGTCCGTGCCCTTCCCCAGGGCATCTTGCTGACCCAGTGATCAAACCTGTATCTCTCATGTCTCCTGCATTGGCAGTTGGGTTCTTTACCACTAGTTCCACCGGGGAAGTCCTTGGAGTTCTTATACTTACCTTAATATTGAAACAGCGACTTGTCACTGTTTTAGTACATTTTCCATAGTGCTAAGATGCGTCTTTTTTTTAACTTTAAAAAATATCTTTGGAGGGAGATTTGATTCAAGTGGTGTAGACTACCAATATTAAAAGAAGAAGTCTTACTGACTTTTTAATTCTTTATTTTCAAATTCCTTCATTTAGAAAGAGCAATATACACACCATTTCAGTTTATTTTAAAAGATTAGTCACTTCTCAACACAGTAAAGTTGACTTTCTTCTTGTCAATTAAAATAAACTGCTCTTCCTAATTTTATTACAGACTTCTATACTGCTAAGCCTAGTATGGTTCAATGTATTAGTTCTCAACTCACAGTTTTTATTAGCTTATGTGATTGTCAACCACTGAATCATAAAGCATCATTCTTGGCCTAAATTTTGAAAACCCATTTACTTTGGGGCCATATTCTACATCCTTGAAACCTCCGTTTCTCTGCATTCTCATGTTTATTCTACTTTAGACTTATGTATGTTACTAAGAAAAGCTGACTCTTTGGGAAACACCCTGATGCTGGGAAATATTGAAGGCAAAAGGAGACGAGGGAGGCAGAGGATGAGATGGTGGATAACATCATCAACTCAGTGGACATGAATTTGAGCAAACTCTGAGAGACAATGAAGGACGAGGAAGCCTGGCATGCTGCAGTCCATGGGGTCACGAAGAGCTGGACACAATTTAGAGACCTAACAACAGCAATAGCAATTGTTACTAGGGCAACACATGGCATACATAAGAAGTACATAATAAATGTTAAATCTGTCTTTAAGTTATAGGGAAGTCTCCACTGAGTTCCAGACCCATATATCCATTTTCTTACTGGACCTTTCCCCTGGCATATCCCACAGACACTGTCAATTGCACATATCCAAAGCTAATGCCATTATGCCTCTCTAAACATGATGCCAGTCTTGTGACTCATTTCTTGGAAAATGATAATTTCATGATTTCAGTTTCCTAAGTCATAAAATGCAGAGTTGGTTTCCCATCAAATTTTATACCATTTCCCAATTCTTCCATTTCACTCATATCCAATCTGTTATCATCCTTTGTGGCTGTCTTCTTAACATCTCCTGAATCTGTATCTCTTTCTCCATTTTCATAATACATCTCCTAATTCTGGTGTGCATTACATTTTTTTCTTGAACCATTGCCAGAGCCTCTCTTCTGTATTAATTTCCTGTGAGTTTAATTCTCTCCAATATATCCTCCACCCTAACAATACAATCTTAACAACATAACTTCCTGACTCAAAATGGCTAGGAACTCCACTTAAATCACTTACAAATTTAAGTCACCTACAAAGTATAAAGGGCATTTAAAATCTGGTATGTATCTGCACAGTTCACCTCACCACACTACACGTTTATGCTCTAGAATTACTGCTATTTGTGCTTGCCACATCTTGCCACAGACCAACAGTACCTCCAGGTTTTTTTGCAGAGTGCTCCCTGATATTCATTGATATATCCTCACTTTGCCCTGCATTCCTTTCTTTATTTCCCCCCTTTGCATTTCATCTAAGATAACATGTTTGTGTTAAATCTTCCCTGAAGTCCAAAGAACTATAAATGCCACTGCTGTGGAATTCCATTGCATTTCATATTTAAAGTAAGATATACTGGTATAGTCTGCTTACTTATAAAAGTGTCAGCTCTTTTAGGACAGGGTTACTAAAGAAAGTATTGCATATGGTTTCAAAATTAAATTCCAGGAAAACAGTTTTGGAATTAAATTCTGGAGAAGAATAAGCACAACATAAGTTTCAGCTATTAACACTATTTTTTAGCAATCATGATTAATTCACAGATTGTTTAGTCTTAAAAAATCTTTAATAAACATACATGAAATTTATGAATGTATTTATAAATATGGTGCATTCTTATATCATGACCTCAGGGTTATGAAATTGTAGTGGCAGTCAAAGGAGCATATCTCTAATTCTTTGTCAAATGAATCAGGAGATTTCATAGAAATTGCTAGATCAAATATTACTTTAAGACATATCAGAAATTACAGGTGTCTAAACTCCAGGAACAAAAAATAGATACAAGAAACTGGAATGAGATCAATGTACAACATTGGCTTTATATGCCAACCTACCCCAAATAAAGGACTTCTTATTGAGGCTGTCTTGAGGATATGGTCCTTTGTAGTACTCAAAGCCTTAGCTATTTCAAAGCCTATGGAAATACAGGATAAATATTCTCAGCAGGTGGTCTAACCTCTTCAATAGATGTGGAATATGATATACGCAAATTGTAAATCTTGCTAAGATTACTTTCTGCACTTTGCTCTATGAAGCTATGACTTTGAAGATGGTTATTATCATAACAGAAATATCAGAAGAGATTGCTTTACAATGAAGTTGTATACATATTCAGGTCACTGCTGTACACTTTCTGAAATTATTGGAGGGGAAATCCACCAGAATCAGTTTCATTTTTTCTTGCACAAGGACTGGAGATATATGTATATGTGTATACATACACACCAATGCACAGTTCTACACAACTTTAAATAAATTATATAGATGGAAAATATGCAGAATTTCTTTCAAGTTAAATCTGTTTACAAATTTTTGGAGGACCATACCTTAAATGTTGCTTGTTTCATAGACATGTAAAATTGATTAATTGGATAGAACAGCTGCAAAATTGAAGTCACACACAGATCCCAAGTCAATTTTTTTTTTTTTACTACAGTTTTATACTATCCCTAAATACCTGCAATCTTGAGGCAGAGTGTTGCTAGAAATGTCATTAGGAACTGAATACAGTTTTCTGTCACAATGCCAGAGAAATCTTTTGGTTCAGAGATTTAATCAAACAACTTATAATGACTGTATACCAGAAATATACCCAGTTACATCTCCCTCCCTCACAAAATTGTTTCCTTTGAATATGTAAAACCCTATGACAAACATCCAGTCCCTTATCCACTGATTATCAATTTTGAGTTACCTGTTTGATCATTTCAAAGGAAGAGACAGATATTTCTTTTCATATTATCAAAATATCATATTGAAACACCAAAATTCGTTCTTGCACTCAGTTCAGTTCAGACGCTCAGTCATGTCTGAATCTTTGTCACCCCAAGAACTGCACCACGTCAGGACTCCTTGTCCATCTCCAACACCCAGAGTTTACTCAAACTCATATCCATTGAGTTGGTGATGCCATTCAACCATCCCATCCTCTGTGTTCCCCTTCTCCTCCTGCCTTCAATCATTCCTAGCATCAGGGTCTTTTCTAGTGAGTCAGTTCTTTGCATCAAGTGGCAAAAGTACTGGAGTTTCAGCTTCGACATCAGTCTTTCCAATGAATATTCAGAACGGATTTCCTTCAGGGTGGACTAGTTGGATCTCCTTGCAGTCCAGGGGACTCTAAAGAGTCTTCTCCAACATGACAGTTAAAAAGCATCAATTTTTCTGCACTGAGCTTTCTTTATTGTCCAACTCTCACATCCATACATGACTACTGGAAAAACCATAGCTTTCACCAGACAGACTTTTGTTGGCAAAGTAATGTCTCTGCTTTCNTGTTACTAGGGCAACACATGGCATACATAAGAAGTACATAATAAATGTTAAATCTGTCTTTAAGTTATAGGGAAGTCTCCACTGAGTTCCAGACCCATATATCCATTTTCTTACTGGACCTTTCCCCTGGCATATCCCACAGACACTGTCAATTGCACATATCCAAAGCTAATGCCATTATGCCTCTCTAAACATGATGCCAGTCTTGTGACTCATTTCTTGGAAAATGATAATTTCATGATTTCAGTTTCCTAAGTCATAAAATGCAGAGTTGGTTTCCCATCAAATTTTATACCATTTCCCAATTCTTCCATTTCACTCATATCCAATCTGTTATCATCCTTTGTGGCTGTCTTCTTAACATCTCCTGAATCTGTATCTCTTTCTCCATTTTCATAATACATCTCCTAATTCTGGTGTGCATTACATTTTTTTCTTGAACCATTGCCAGAGCCTCTCTTCTGTATTAATTTCCTGTGAGTTTAATTCTCTCCAATATATCCTCCACCCTAACAATACAATCTTAACAACATAACTTCCTGACTCAAAATGGCTAGGAACTCCACTTAAATCACTTACAAATTTAAGTCACCTACAAAGTATAAAGGGCATTTAAAATCTGGTATGTATCTGCACAGTTCACCTCACCACACTACACGTTTATGCTCTAGAATTACTGCTATTTGTGCTTGCCACATCTTGCCACAGACCAACAGTACCTCCAGGTTTTTTTGCAGAGTGCTCCCTGATATTCATTGATATATCCTCACTTTGCCCTGCATTCCTTTCTTTTATTTCCCCCCTTTGCATTTCATCTAAGATAACATGTTTGTGTTAAATCTTCCCTGAAGTCCAAAGAACTATAAATGCCACTGCTGTGGAATTCCATTGCATTTCATATTTAAAGTAAGATATACTGGTATAGTCTGCTTACTTATAAAAGTGTCAGCTCTTTTAGGACAGGGTTACTAAGAAAGTATTGCATATGGTTTCAAAATTAAATTCCAGGAAAACAGTTTTGGAATTAAATTCTGGAGAAGAATAAGCACAACATAAGTTTCAGCTATTAACACTATTTTTTAGCAATCATGATTAATTCACAGATTGTTTAGTCTTAAAAAATCTTTAATAAACATACATGAAATTTATGAATGTATTTATAAATATGGTGCATTCTTATATCATGACCTCAGGGTTATGAAATTGTAGTGGCAGTCAAAGGAGCATATCTCTAATTCTTTGTCAAATGAATCAGGAGATTTCATAGAAATTGCTAGATCAAATATTACTTTAAGACATATCAGAAATTACAGGTGTCTAAACTCCAGGAACAAAAAATAGATACAAGAAACTGGAATGAGATCAATGTACAACATTGGCTTTATATGCCAACCTACCCCAAATAAAGGACTTCTTATTGAGGCTGTCTTGAGGATATGGTCCTTTGTAGTACTCAAAGCCTTAGCTATTTCAAAGCCTATGGAAATACAGGATAAATATTCTCAGCAGGTGGTCTAACCTCTTCAATAGATGTGGAATATGATATACGCAAATTGTAAATCTTGCTAAGATTACTTTCTGCACTTTGCTCTATGAAGCTATGACTTTGAAGATGGTTATTATCATAACAGAAATATCAGAAGAGATTGCTTTACAATGAAGTTGTATACATATTCAGGTCACTGCTGTACACTTTCTGAAATTATTGGAGGGGAAATCCACCAGAATCAGTTTCATTTTTTCTTGCACAAGGACTGGAGATATATGTATATGTGTATACATACACACCAATGCACAGTTCTACACAACTTATAAATAAATTATATAGATGGAAAATATGCAGAATTTCTTTCAAGTTAAATCTGTTTACAAATTTTTGGAGGACCATACCTTAAATGTTGCTTGTTTCATAGACATGTAAAATTGATTAATTGGATAGAACAGCTGCAAAATTGAAGTCACACACAGATCCCAAGTCAATTTTTTTTTTTTTGACTACAGTTTTATACTATCCCTAAATACCTGCAATCTTGAGGCAGAGTGTTGCTAGAAATGTCATTAGGAACTGAATACAGTTTTCTGTCACAATGCCAGAGAAATCTTTTGGTTCAGAGATTTAATCAAACAACTTATAATGACTGTATACCAGAAATATACCCAGTTACATCTCCCTCCCTCACAAAATTGTTTCCTTTGAATATGTAAAACCCTATGACAAACATCCAGTCCCTTATCCACTGATTATCAATTTTGAGTTACCTGTTTGATCATTTCAAAGGAAGAGACAGATATTTCTTTTCATATTATCAAAATATCATATTGAAACACCAAAATTCGTTCTTGCACTCAGTTCAGTTCAGACGCTCAGTCATGTCTGAATCTTTGTCACCCCAAGAACTGCACCACGTCAGGACTCCTTGTCCATCTCCAACACCCAGAGTTTACTCAAACTCATATCCATTGAGTTGGTGATGCCATTCAACCATCCCATCCTCTGTGTTCCCCTTCTCCTCCTGCCTTCAATCATTCCTAGCATCAGGGTCTTTTCTAGTGAGTCAGTTCTTTGCATCAAGTGGCAAAAGTACTGGAGTTTCAGCTTCGACATCAGTCTTTCCAATGAATATTCAGAACGGATTTCCTTCAGGGTGGACTAGTTGGATCTCCTTGCAGTCCAGGGGACTCTAAAGAGTCTTCTCCAACATGACAGTTAAAAAGCATCAATTTTTCTGCACTGAGCTTTCTTTATTGTCCAACTCTCACATCCATACATGACTACTGGAAAAACCATAGCTTTCACCAGACAGACTTTTGTTGGCAAAGTAATGTCTCTGCTTTCTAATATGCTATCTAGGTTGGTCATAACTTTCCTTCCAAGGGCAAGCACCTTTTAATTTCATGGCTGCAGTCATCACATGCAGTGATTTTGGAAATCAAAAAATTAAAGTCTGACACCGTTTCCCCATCTATTTGCCATGGAGTGATGGGACTGGATGCCATGATCTTAGTTTTCTGAATGTTGAGCTTTAAGCCAACTTTTTCACTCTCCTCTTTCACTTTCATCAAGAGGCTTTTTAGTTGCTCTTCACTTTCTGCCATAAGGGTGGTGTCATCTGCATATCTGATGTTATTGATATTTCTCCCACCATCTTGATTCCAACCTGTGCTTCATCCAGCCCAGTGTTTCTCATGATGTTCTCGGCATAGAAGTTAAATAAGCAGGGTGACAATATACAGCCTCGACATACTCCTTTTCCTATTTGGAACTAGTTTGTTTTTTCATGTCCAGTTCTAACTATTGCTTCCTGACCTGCATATAGGTTTCTCAAGAGGCAGGTTGGGTGGTCTGGTATTCCCATCTCTTGAAGAATTTTCCACAATTTATTGTGGTCCACACAATCAAAGGCTTTGGCATAATCTATAAAGAAAAAGTAGATGTTTGTTTTTTTCTTTTATTTTTTTGAACTCTCTTGCTTTATCAGTGATCCAACAGATGTTGGCAATTTGATCTCTGGTTTCTCTGCTTTTTCTAAAACCAGCTTGAACATCTGGAAGTTCATGATTCATGTACTGTTGAAGCCTTGCTGGGAGAATTTTGAGCATTACTTTGCTAGTGTGTGAGATGAGTGCAATTGTGTGGTAGTTTGAATATTCTTTGGCATTGTCTTTCTTTGAGATTGGAATGAAAACTGATCTTTTCCAGTCCTGTGGCCACTGCTGAGTTTTCCAAATTTGCTGGTATATTCAGTGCAGCACTTTCATAGCACCATCTTTTAGGATTTGAAACAGCTCAACTGGAATTCCATCCCTTCCACTAGCTTTGTTGGTAGTGATGCTTCCTAATGTCCACTTGACTTTGCATTCCAGAATGTCTGACTCTGTGTTGGTGATCACACAATCTTGATTATCTGGGTCATGAAGATCTTTTTTGCATAGTTGTTCTGTGTAATCTTGCCATCTGTTTTTAATGTCTTAGGTTTCTGCTGCTGCTGCTGCTGCTAAGTCACTTCAGTTGTGTCCGACTCTGTGCGACCCCATAGACGGCAACCCACCAGGCTCCCCCATCCCTGGGATTCTCCAGGCAAGAACACTGGAGTGGGTTGCCATTTCCTTCCCCAATGCATGAAAGTGAAAAGTGCGAGTGAAGTTGCTCAGTTGTGTCCAACTCTTGTGACCCAGTGGATTGCAGCCCACTAGGCTCCTCCGTCCATGGGATTTTCCAGGCAAGAGTACTGGAGTGGGGTGCCATTGCTTTCTCCTAGGTCCATACCATTTCTGTCATTTATTGTGTCCATCTTTGCATGAAATGTACCTTTGGCATCTCTAATTATCTTGAAGAGATCTGTAGTGTTTCCCATTCTATTGTTTTCCTTTGTATTGATCATTGAGGAAGGCTTTCTTTTCTTTCATTGCTATTCTTTGAAACTCTGCATTCAGATGGGTATATCTTTCCTTTTCTCCTTTGCTTTTTGCTTCCCGTCTTTTCACAGCTATTTGTAAGGCCTCCTCAGACAGCCATTTTGCTTTTTTGCATTACTTTTTCTTGGGGATGGTCTTGCTCACTGCCTCTTGTACAGTGTCAATGAACCTCCTTCCATAGTTCTTCAGGCACTCTGTCTATCAGATGTAATCCCTTGAATCTATTTCTCACTTCCAGTGTATAATTATAAGGGATTTGGTTTAAATCATACCCAAATGGTCTAGTGGTTTTCCCCACTTTCTCAATTTAAATCTGAATTTGGCAATTAGTAGTTCATGATCTGAACCACATTCAGCTCCAGGTCGAGTTTTTTCTGACTGGGTAGTGTTCTTGCACTACCCTTATTTAATTTCTACATCTTCCTACAACTTCTTTTTCTAATTCTTTTTTGATTTATAAGTATCTTATGAGCTCTTCCCTTATACCACCTGATGTAAGGTTTATGAGATACTGCTAGTTAGATAAACAGGTACAGTTTCCTCTTTGGGGCTTTCAAAGTTCATGGGAAAAAACAAAATAGGTGAAACTCCCCAGAAGCTCAGTAAAGACAGGAAGATATCTTTACCAAAGTAAAGCAATTTGATCTAAAATTAGGTGAACTCATAGTTCTGCCCTCTACCCCTTTCATCTTATTATTTTGGTTCTTTGTGTATCACAGGTTCACAGTGAGTTAGACTGTTCCATTTTTACCTCAATTTCTTTTTCTTCCAGTTTACCCTCAGTCTATTTTCCTTTGTCTGTTAATCTTAGAAACCCCTGATTGGTAAGCTCCTGGTACTGACTCAGGATCCCTAAACAGTACATTTAAATCTCATTTCATTCTTCTTTATTTTATTTTTTTTCCTGAATGTTGACTTGAAAAGCCGATAGATTTTACTGGTTTGGAATTAATAATATTAATTTTCCATTCAAGTTTCTAAAATAACTCTGTGGATTTTTAGTAAAGAATTATAAAATACACTTGCAGATTAAATTTTTCTTAGACTTGCCTCCCAGGAAGACAGACAATGGCAAACCAGAAATAAATGATGAAGGATCTAATTTTTTTAGAAGTTTAGAGTGCATTAGCCTCGAATTTTTGTTCTTATTATACAGTGTTTGTTCTAATAATTGTGATACACCACAGATGCATGATTTTTGAATTACACTAAAATACTAAACATCAGTTCAGTTTAGTTCAGTCGCTCAGTTGTGTCCAACTCTTTGCAACCCTGTGAATCGCAGCATGCCAGGCCTCCCTGTCCATCACTAACTCACAGAGTTCACTCAAACTCACGTCCATTGAGTCCATGATGCCATCCAGCCATCTCATCCTCGGTCGTCCCTTTCTCCTCCTGCCCCCAATCCCTCCCAGCATCAGAGTCTTTGCCAATGAGTCAACTCTTCACATGAGGTGGCCAAAGTACTGGAGCTTCAGCTTTAGCATCATTCCTTCCAAAGAAATCCCAGGGCTGATCTCCCTCAGAATGGACTGGTTGGATCTCCTTGCAGTCCAAGGGACTCTCAAGAGTCTTCTCCAACATCACAGTTCAAAAACATCAACTCTTCTGCGCTCAGCCTTCTTCACAGTCCAACTCTCACATCCATACATGACCACAGGAAAAACCGTAGCCTTGACTAGACGGACCTTAGTCGGCAAAGTAATGTCTCTGCTTTTGAATATACTATCTAGGTTGGTCATAACTTTCCTTCCAAGGAGTAAGCGTCTTTTAATTTCATGGCTGCAGTCACCACCTGCAGTAATTTTGGAGCCCAAAAAATAAAGTCTGAAACTGTTTCTACTGTTTCCCCATCTATCCCCCATGAAGTGATGAGACCAGGTGCCATGATCTTTGTTTTCTGAATGTTGAGCTTTAAGCCAACTTTTTCACTCTCCTCTTTCACTTTCATCAAGAAGGTTTTTAGTTCCTCTTCACTTTCGGCCATAAGGGTGGTGGTGGTGTCATCTGCACATCTGAGGTGATTGATATTTCTCCCGGCAATCTTGATTCCAGCTTGTGCTTCTTCCAGTCCAGCGTTTCTCATAATGTATTCTGCATGTAAGTTAAATAAGCAGGGTAACAATATACAGCCTTGACGTGCTCCTTTTCCTATTTGGAACCAGTCTGTTGTTCCATATCCAGTTCTGACTGTTGCTTCCTAACCTGTATACAGATTTCTCAAGAGGCAGGTTAGGTGGTCTGGTATTCCCATCTCTTTCAGAATTTTCCACAGTTTATTGGGATCCACACAGTCAAAGGCTTTGGCATAGTCAATAAAGCAGAAATAGATGTTGTTCTGGAACTCTCTTGCTTTTTCCATGATCCAGTGGAAATTGGCAATTTGATCTCTGGTTCCTCTGCCTTTTCTAAAACCAGCTTGAACATCAGGGAGTTCACGGTTCACATATTGCTGAAGTCTGGCTTGGAGAATTTTGAGCATTACTTTACTAGCATGTGAGATGAGTGCAATTGTGTGGTAATTTGAGCATTCTTTGGCATTGCCTTTCTTTGGAATTGGGATGAAAACTGACCTTTTCCAGTCCTGTGGCCACTGCTGAGTTTTCCAGATTTGCTGGCAAATTGAGTGCAGCACTTTCACAGCATCATCTTTCAGGATTTGAAACAGCTCAACGGGAATTCCATCACCTCCACTAGCTTTGTTCGTAGTGATGCTTTCTAAGGCCCACTTGACTTCACATTCCAAGATGTCTGGCTCTAGATTAGTCAACACATCATCATGATTATCTGGGTCATGAAGATCTTTTTTGTACAGTTCTTCCGTGTATTCTTGCCACCTCTTCTTAATATCTTCTGCTTCTGTTAGGTCCAGACCATTTCTGTCCTTTATCAAGCCCGTCTTTGCATGAAATGTTCCCTTGGTACCTCTAATTTTCTTGAAGAGATCTCTAGTCTTTCCCATTGTGTTCTTTTCCTCTATTTCTTTGCATTGATCACTGAAGAAGGGTTTCTTATCTCTTCTTGCTATTCTTTGGAACTCTGCATTCAGATGTTTATATCTTTCCTTTTCTCCTTGCTTTTCGCCTCTCTTCTTTTCACAGCTATAAACTTATATATAATATATATATATATATATATATATATTTTTTTTTTCCCCTTGGATATACACCTAAGCAAGCTAGGTTGCTTCAGTCATGTCTGACTCTTTGTGGCTCCATGAACTTTAGCCCACCAGGCTCCTCTGTCCCTGGGATTCACCAGGGAAGAATACTGCAGTGGGTTGCCATTTCCTCCTCCAGGGTATCTTCCCCACTCAGGGATCGAACCCGTATGTCTTGCATCTCCTGCATTAGCAGGCAGGTTCTTTACCACTTGTGCCACCTGGGAAGCTAATAGTTAGCAGTAATTTTAACTGACCCTGAAGGACTTGAATATGATGCCTGATATAGCATGAACTGCAATTTCTTCATCTTCTCTAAACTTCTTAGAACCAAGGAAGCTCTGGTTAAAAAAAAAAAAATCAATAATTCCCTTGGAAAACATCAAGAGGAATCTTTGAAGATGAGAAAAAAATTTAGACAATGTTGATTGGCATAAGCCATGTAGGCTCAGAACCAAAAAAGGAAACCTCAGCTCAAATGTACATAAGAAAGTATTGCTGCAAAATAGTACCAGGAAAAAGAGTTTTATTCCTGAAAGATGGACGCTAGTTACAAAAACAAGTCTATGTAATTTATAGAGGGATTAATAGGGCTTCATGAAAGCCTCACCTTCATGGAAGGTGAATTCACACCTTGAGAACACCTGTAAACATACTGATGCCATTGTGGGCCCTTTGGCCATGACCAGTGTTTGAACCCTCCCAGTGTGAACAGCACGTGAAAATGAATTGGAGAGTGTGCTGAATGGCCGGTGATTGCAAAGAAGAAAGAGAAACATCAACATACAAAAGATGAAATAACTCGCCAACAGTTTCATTCTTCCTTCCAGTCTCTAGGTAAAGAATGAAAGTACCAAAGATGAGCTACCTTACGCGCATACACTTGCCACACAAATCTGCCCTGGACAAGGAGATAAAACATTGGATGGGACAGGGACTTCAGCTACAAAGAACATTCATTGAGTACTGTCAAACATTTAAGAAAAAGTCATACGATGAAAAGTAAAGAGACTCAATATAGCAACATTCATGTGAGGAATCATAGTAAACAGTAAAGATATATCATACCTTAACATTTCATGCACTTCCCTGGTGGTGCAGATGGTAAAGAATCTGACTGCACTGTTCAGTTCAGTTCAGTTCAGTCGTTCAGTTGTGAACGACTCTTTGCGACCCCATAAATCGCAGTACACCAGGCCTCCCTGTCCATCACCAACTCCCGAAGTTCACCCAAACTAATGTGCATTGAGTTGGTGATGCCATCCAGCCATGTCATCCTCGGTCATCCTCTTCTCTTCCTGCTCCCAACCCTCCCAGCATCAGGGACTTTTTCAATGAGTCAACTCTTCACATGAGGTGGCCAAAGTATTGGAGTTATAGCCTCAGCATCAGTCCTTCCAATGAACACCCAGGACTGATCTTTAGAATGGACTGGTTGGATCTCCTTGCAGTCCAAGGGACTCGCAAGAGTTTTCTCCAACACCACAGTTCAAAAGCATCAATTCTTTGGCTCTCAGCTTTCATACATGAAACTCTCACATCCATACATGACCACAGGAAAAACCATAGCCTTGACTAGACGAACCTTTGCTGGCAAAGTAATACCTCTGCTTTTTAATATGCTGTCTAGGTTGGTCATAACTTTCCTGTGAAGGAGTAAGTGTCTTTTAATTTCATGGCTGCAATCGCCATCTGTAGTGATTTTGGAGCCCCAAAAATATAAAGTCTGACACTGTTTTCACTGTTTTTCCATCTATTTCCCATGAAGTGATGGGACTGGATGCCATGATCTTCGTTTTCTGAATGTTGAGCTTTAAGCCAACTTTTTCACTCTTCTCTTTCACTTTCATCAAGAGGCTTTTTAGTTCCTCTTCACTTTCTGCCATAAGGGTGGTGTCACCTGCATATCTGAGGTTATTGATATTTTTCCCACCAATCTTGATTCCAGCTTGTGCTTCTCCAACCAAGTGTTCCTCATGATGTATTCTGCTGCTGGTACTGCTAAGTTGCTTCAGTCATGTCCAATTCTATGCAACCCCATAGAAGGCAGCCCACCAGGCTCCCCCGTCCCTGGGTTTCTCCAGGCAAGAACACTGGAGTGGGTTGCCATTTCCTTCACCAAAGAATGAAAGTGAAAAGTGAAAGTGAAGTCGCTCAGTCGTGTTGGACCCTTAGCGACCTCATGGACTGCAGCCCACCAGGCTCCTCCATCCATGGGATTTTCCAGGCCAGAGTACTGGAGTAGGGTGGCATTGCCTTCTCCAGATCTATAATCTAGTAAACCATAAATCTATTACCTAGTAAATTTTACCAATGATTTGTTAGACATGAAGGGAGAACTATGCTACTGCTGCTGCTACTAAGTGACTTCAGTCGTGTCCAACTCTGTGTGACACCGTAGACGGCAGCCCACCAGGCTCCCTCATCCTTGGGATCCTCCAGGCAAGAATACTGGAGTGGGTTGCCATTTCCTTCTCCAGATGTACTCTGCATGTAAGTTAAATAAGCAGGGTGACAATATACACCCTTGACACACTCCTTTTCCTATTTGGAACCAGTCTGTTGTTCCATGTCCAGTTCTAACTGTTGCTTCCTGACCTGCATACAGGTTTCTCAAGAGGCAGGTCATGTGGTCTGGTATCCCCATCTCTTTCAGAATTTTCCACAGTTTATTGTGATCCACACAGTCAAAGGCTGTAGAAGTCCCATATTCCAGCCCTGAACTAGAAAGATCACCTCAGAAGGGAATGTCTACCTACTTCAGTTTTCCTGCCTGGAGAATTCCATGGACAGTGGAGACTGGTGCATTACAGTCCATGGTGTCACAGAGAGTCAGACACAACTGAGCAACTAACACTTTCACTCTTTTAAATGCGTCACTACCTTAATACCCTCTGGAAAATATAAAAGTACATTGGGTTCATACAAAAGAATAAACTATTGATCAAAATTTTAAATTATGAGAATTGAAATGCAGAATAAAATTTAGACAGACACATTAGAAATCTTTACAGTAACACCGAGTGAGACAAGAGATACAGCACAGCACTTTAGGTAAAATAACAATTATGGAAGGGAGTAAGGTTTAGATCCAGAAATGACAAATGCATCCTCGGTGTTCCAGGAGAAGATAAAGAGAAGGTTGAGGAGAGGACACAGCCAGAAAAATAACAGAAGACAGTTTCTCAAACTGATGAAAGACATAAGTCATCCAAAAGTGACTGTCTAGTGCCAAGAATATTAAAATAGAAACACACACAAACACACACTCTTATATACACCCACCGAACCCATTGTAATAAACCATAAAACTAGCAGAGAGAGAGACAGACAGCCATAAAAGTTTCTAGGAAGGGAGGTCAGAGGAGAAATATCTACAAATGAATGAAAGTTAACTATTAGACTGCAATCATGGACTGAATGCTTTGTGTCCCTAAGCTTTCATCCCTTAGTTGAATCTCTAACCCCTAATGTGGTGACATTTGCAGATGAGGCCTTTGTAAGTAATTATGGTTACTTTAGATGGTTGTCAGAGCTGAGCTCCCATGATGGGATTAATGTCCCTTACAAGAAGATGTAGTTTAAGTACCAGCCATTTAGTTTTTTTTTATTTTATTTTATTATAATGTAAGTGCCTGACATTAATTTTTTTCTTTGCTTATGACTTTCTATTATGATTATTGTGTCTGCGCGTGCTTGCTAAGTCTCTTCAGTTGTATCCAACTCTTTGCTATTCTTTGGACTGAAGTCCATCACACTCCTCTGTCCATAGAGTCTCCAGGCAAGAATATTACTGGGTTATAATTGCTTTACAATATTTTCTTAGTTTTTGCTGTACAGTAAAATGCAGCTCTATGTATACACGTATCCCCTCTCCCATGACCTTCCCTCCTTTCCCCATCCAATTTTTTTTGCAGCATGATTATTAATAGCCAAGACATGGAAGCAACCTAAATGCTCAATAACACAGGAATAAATAAAGAAGATGTGGAACATTTATGCATGGAATATTATTCAACCATTAAAAGGAATAAAACTGAGCCATTTATAGAGTTGTGAATGGACACTGAGCTTGTCATACAGAGTGAAATATAAGAAAGAAAAAAGCAAATATATATTAATGCATATATGCAGAATTTATAAAAAGAGGGACATTAAGCTTTGATTGCCAAGGTATTCTTTTAAAAGTCATTCCTTTCTCTTGAATAAACACACGTTGCCAGCTACACAGATAGTCAAGGAGACTGGCTGTCCCACCCATGAAGTTTATCTTTTAGGGAGCCTTGCCCAACTTAGGTAAGTGCCTTTTGAGGGACTCTGCTTTATCCTCTTCACAGTCTAATTCCCAGTCTTATATTTTGAATTCACCAATAAAGAGTAAATCCATGAAACCCCAAGCACCCCATTTTTCATCTCAGTAAAGACATAACCCTTGGTCCACACTGTCCCTGTCTCTCTCCCCGCTGTTGCGCTGTTGGCCCAGGATATGCAGTGTATCCTGTAGGACCTAAGAGTAAGAGTCTTTATATTTTCAAAGATCATGGACGGTTGTTGCTGAAGTGGGTCTTGAAATCATAATAAGAGCTACAAGGGCTGTTCTAGTCAACACTGGCTCAGTCCAGCAATGCCTCAGGGCTGCCACAAGTAGTAAGGCCCAGGTGAGCAGCCCCCAGGCATTTCTGGGCAATAGCATTGCTACCAATGGGCTGAGACCAACCCAGAGCAGAAGAGGAGGAGAGCTCAGCTCTCTCTCTCTCTCAGTATGTGTGTGTCTCTCTTTCTCTCTCCCGGGCCAGCACGTGAATAAGGCCACCATCTGCAAACCATCAACCAAAGATGCGGCATCCTGATCTCAGAAACTCAGCTCCCAGAACTCTGAGAAACACATCTCTGTTGTTTGTTTGTTTGTTTTTGACCCTCCCTCACCCATCCCTCCCCTCTAGGTCATCAGAGAGCACCAGGTAAGGTCCCTGTGTTATACAGCAACTTCCCACTAGCTAGCTACTTTAATACCTTCACAGGTGCACATCTCTGTTGTTTAAGCCACTCTGTCTAGGGTATTTTGCGATGGCAATCAGCTCACCAAGTTAAACTCCCATTCTCAGTGTTCTCAGCATGAAGTCAGTAGAGTAATAGATTTAAAAATTTGAAGGAAAATCTCTTTAAGATTATCTTTAGTAAGGATGTTCTGACCTTGGACGCGGGGTGTGATGCTAAAGCTGAAGCTCCAGTACTTTGGCCACCTCATGCAAAGAGTTGACTCATTGGAAAAGACCCTGATGCTGGGAGGGATTGGGGGCAGGAGGAGAAGGGGACGACCCAGGATGAGATGGCTGGATGGCATTACGGACTCACTGGACGTGAGTCTGAGTGAACTCCAGGAGTTGGTGATGGACAGGGAGGCCTGGCGTGCTGCGATTCATGGGGTCGCAAAGAGTCGGACATGACTGAGCGACTGAACTGAGCTGAACTGAACTGAAGGATGTTCTTGATGACATGAGGACATTTAATATGCACAATAATTCTTAAAATTAACCCACCCAGATTCTATCTAAAAATGCCATTAGGTATAGATAATGGTTATGGTTGGACAGTATTGTGAATGCAACTAATGCCACCGAATCATATAGTTTAAAAGGGTCAAAATGGTCAGATTAATGCTGTATATATTTTGCCACAATAAGAAAAATAGTATTAATGATGAACTCTAGCAAGAAAACTATGAACCCAGAAGAAAGAAGGATGAAAGAAGCAATGGTGAATAGGTGTTATATGATGATTAAATATACCAGTTTAAGACACAGTACTGTAAAAACTATTTCTTAAGCAGATGAAATGCACAAAAATAATCATGTACTGAAACACAAAGGATTTATTGCTTGTTGACTTTTGGACTCTGTGGGAGAGGGAGAGGGTGGGATGGTTGGCAGAGTGGCAGTGTAACATGTGTGATATCATAAGTGAAATGAATCACCAGTCCAGGTTTGATGCAGGATGCAGGATGCTTGGGACTGATGCACGGGGATAATCCAGAGAGAGGGTGTGGGGCGGGAGGGGGGAGGTGGGGGTCGGGATTGGGAGTTCATGTACACTCGTGGCTGATTCATGTCAATGTATAGCAAAACGAATACAGTATTGTAAAGCAAAACAAACTAAAAAATAAAAATCAATTAAAAAAAAACACAAAGGAAAATAAAACAATACCTCAAAGCTGATATAATGCTCGCCATGTCCAATGACTGCCATGTAACGATAGCATGACAATCATAAGCTCATAACCTAGAGACTGATCATCATAAGTAGCTACACATGTATATAGAAACATGCGATATACTATATGAAAATCTGGAAAAAGGTTTTCCTGCTTAAATATTGAAAGTTTTACTTTACACTTACTACAATCTATGTGCACAATCTGCACATGATATATGGAATTCTCTGTGTTTAACTTGGGAAAATATAGACATTCATTAACCTACATTAAATGTTAAATTCTCTATAGAAGTCATATGAAAATATTAGCATGGGTTTTCAACTGTAAAAATATGATTCACATGTGGAAATCTGAGTGCAGATTTTCCTAAATGAAGTATGAAATCATGTATATCTTACAGATGATAGATTGTCTGCTATATTGCTATATGGGATTCTGCATCTCTTTCACATTTCTATATGCTGTACATAACCAGGGTCTCCTGCACTGTAGGCAGATTCTTTACCAAATGAGCTATCCGAGAAGCCTATATATGTGCATATATATATATAATATGCCAAATTTTTAACATTTTGACTTAAAGAAGAAATTCAATTGGAAATTAAATTTGCTTTAAAAACAAAAAAAGTGTTTTATGTAGGCAAATATAATGTATAGAAAATGACAAGAAGGTCTCAAAATAGAAAGCCTGAATATACAAAAACTATAGGATACATTAAAACACTCATAAAGAATCTACCTCTTAAAAGTAAACAAACACAGATGTTTCCAGAGTAAGTGATATCAAGCTCTCAAGGAACAAATAACTCCTACCTTTTATAAAAACTGTTTAGAACATAGAAAAAAGGTGGGAAGCTCTCCAAGTCATTTTGCAAGGCATCTATAAAGACAGCTTTACTGTCTTCTGGGGACTTCAGCATTGATCATGAAGCTAGAGAACAATAGTTGCCAGATTGGCAGTGCGTAACATGCAGAGGCATCATGAGCATTTGTGCATATTTCAGCCCATCTCCCAACTTAAAGCCTTAAAAGTGCAGGTGCGTAGATGGATCAGATGTGTCCCTTAGTCAAAATTTCTCTGGAGAGAATTGATAGCATATTGTGAATCCCCAACCCTTTCCCAGCAGAGAAGAAATTCGGATAGCCTTTTAGATGACTTGATATGAGAAGACTGAACACGGGATTACTTGGGAGATTGGCACTGACTTCCAGCTTAGTGGGACAAGGACTCATGAGTTTTTCTGTGGCTGGGGAGGAGTGAGGTACCTGCCTGTCAAAGATTCTGCATAGGAAGAACTGATGGGAGCCAGGAACTACCAGGCCATTACAGAGCAGCAAGGAAAGGCATCCCATGCGTCAGATGATACGAGCATGGCCCTCTGGATCCTGTGCCTCTTCAAGAGTCAACAAAAGCTCTGCACAGGAGAGAAAGCCAGAACTCAGACCAGTATCATAGGGATGATCCCAATACCAGGTGAGAATGGCCAGTTGAGCCACATAAGACTTCACTCTTGCTCTCTAATCCTTCTCCCTAATATTGCTTATTTTCCTCTAATGTTGCTCCCCACACTTGCCTTGGAGGAGCCAAAAAGATAGGCCAACTGGAGGAAAGGGAGATAGAGCAAGGAAAAGAGTGAGAGAACTGGTCCCTTCCCCATTCTCCCTTTCCTCTGCATCAAATAATTCAGGGTAGCTTTGATGTTATGCTGGACATGCAGGTAATAAGGAACTGTCTGCTGTTCTGTTATAATAATTCAGTAAGTTATGGGTTTTGCACAACAATCACCCCTGGTACATGCTTATAATTCCACCCCCACTGAGCCAATTTCCTTCAATCTACTGATAATACTGCGACATCTTGATGAAAGTGAAAGTGAAAGTGAAGTCGCTTAGTCATGTCCAATGCTTTGTGACACTGTGGACTGTAGTCTAACAGGCTCCTCCATCCTTGGGATTTTCCAGCAAGAGTACTGGAGTGGATATCTTCATAAGCAAATAGATTTGGATAGCAGAAAAAAAGCAAAGAGTAAGAATATCTCCTTAAAAGGAAGATAATGAAATGGCAATAGACTAGCTCGTATAGCAAAGTGGAATTTATCCCTAGTTTTAAAGAAATATGTTTCAATAACACAAAGTATATAGCTATGTATATATACATACACACATATAATATACACATATAATATATGTGTACAGATGTTTTTTCTACATAGAGTTTTTCTAATTATGCATTCTACATAACATTGGATTGGCCTCAAAGTTTGTTTGGGTTTTTATGTAGGATCTTATAGAAAAGCAAACTCTTTAGTCAATCCAATACACACATTCTACCTGTATGTATAATTTAATTATCTATATTCATAAATCAAACTGGATAATGCCCATTAAGCCTTAGCTAAAGTTAGATAGCTATGATGAAACCAAATCCAAAAAAATATCTTAGAAGTTATGAAGTAGGGGGGCATTTTTAATAAGGAACATATTCATTAGTATAGCATAAAATTATTTTTTCAATGCAAGAAATAAGAGATAGTAGAATTTACTACCATAATAGTAAATTACTTTCAGGATAATACTGGACTTTCCAGTCAATTGACCAGATAAGACATTGATAAGCTTTTATACACTAAAAAGAAAGCAAAAGATTTTATTTCAGATAGTATAGTTGTCTACCTAGTAAATCCAAGCAAATCAACAACAAAGTAGCAAGGGGCTATATAAAAAAATAAATCATAGAATTCAATACCATTTTCAAATAAACCTTCCAACAACAAAAAGTCACAAGAAAAAAAAAAGCCCTCTTTTACCAAGTGTCGAGACCATTAAGTACCCAGGAATAATTACAAATGTACTTTTTTTTTTTTTTTAGTATAATTTAACTGAAGTATTTTTTTAATTGAATTAGTGGAATAAAACTGTGGTCATGAAGGGGATAAAGTAGAATAAAGGTATTACATTGCAGTCATCAGTCAATTCCCAGATATTATTCATAGAATCTGATAAAATAATTCAAAACTACTCATGAGGCTTTTACTGTGTTACAGTAGACAAGATGATTATGAGGTTACAAGAGAAACAGAGCATCAGAGACAGAAGGAAAGAAGTTATCTTATCACATTCCAAAATACCCATTATATAATTTCAGTCACTATGCTATTGTGCAGAAATGGACAAAGAGATTAAATTGACCAGAACACACAGTCAAGAAACAAACCTGTATGTATAGGATTTTGCCAATGGATAAAGAGTATTTCATCCCATGGACAGAGGAGCCTGGCTGCAGGCCATGGGGTTGCAAAGAGTCTGATATGACTAAACAACCAACACTTTCACTTTCAAAGAGTATTTCAAACTGGTAAGTAAGCAATTCAATAAATACTTCCAAGAAAGCTTGATGTTAACATGAAAGTAATAAAAGTATATACTTCTTCCATTTATTCAAATCCTAGATAGAATGGGAAAAAAAAAACACAAATAGCAAAATGATAAATACACTGAAAGAAAATATAAGAAAATATGTTTATGACTTTTGGGGAAAACATCTTTGTACAAAGAATATAAAGTAAACATCACAAATTAAAGAAGGCATAAATTCACCAAACTGAACTTTTTAAACTCTATAGGAAAAAAAGACAACCAGAATAAAAGTAAGAAGTATACTAGGAAGATACTCTTATAATGTGAAAAATTCTAACATTTGCTCTCTATAATACAAAAGGGCATCCCTCAGAATCAATAAAATACAAGCAAGTCAACAAAAAATGGATAATTCCTATAACAGACTATTTTCAGAAAAGGATGTGAAAATGACTGAGAAAGTAAGAAAACTTTAGTACTCCCCAGAACTTTAGTACTACCCTTAGTCCTATTTGCTGTTGCTGCTAAGTCGCTTCAGTTGTGTCCAACTCTGTGCGACCCCAGAGACAGCAGCCCACCAGGCTCCCCTGTCACTAGGATTTTCCAGGCAAGAACACTGGAGTGGGTTGCCATTTCCTTCTCCAGGGCATGAAAGTGAAAAGTATAAGTGAAGTCGCTCACTAGCGACCCCATGGACTGCAGTCTACCAGGCTCCTCCCCGCATGGGATTTTCCAAGCAAGAGTACTGGAGTGGGCTGCCATTGCCTTCTCCGTCAGTCCTATCTAGCTAAATGCAAATCAGAACAACAAAATACTACATTTCAAGTTGGAGGGCTTAGGTGCACCTGTCAATAGAGGTAAATTCATTCAATCAGTGTGAAGTGGTGGAGGAGATTGGGAAGAATCTTCACAAACAAATAATAATATTGAAAATTCCCATGGCCTAATTAGCCAAGGATTCAACTTTTGAATCACCAATTTCACACATATATGGACAATATTCTAGATGGCGCTTTGGAAGAATGAGATAGACCACGTGGTATTGGTTACACACAAGCGTACCTTGTTTGCTGCAGCTTGTTTTAACACACTTCACAGACACCGTGCTTTTTGCAGCTGAATGTCTGTGACAAGTCTACCAGGGCCGTGGTTTCTAATGTATTTGTTCCCTTTATGTGTATGTGCTGTGTTTGGTAGTGCTTGCAATATTTCAATTTTTTTCACTATTATATTTTTCAGGGTGAGTTGAGGAGTTACTACTAGGATTCACTGAAGGCTCAGAAATAGCTAGCATTTTAGCAATGAACTTTTTAAAATTAAGGTAGATACATCATTTTTTAGATATCATGCTATTGCACATTGACTTATTGCACATTGACTTATTGCACATTGACTTATTGCACATTGACTTATTGCACAAGTCTATTGCTTAATAGACTAATTGCACAAGTCTATTGCTTAATAGATTACAGTGTAGGATAGGCATATACTTTTATATGCACTGGGAAATCAAAATACATACACACACACACATATATATATATATATATATATATATAACTTGCTTTATTGCAATATTCACTTTATTGGGATATTCCTCTAACTGTGGTGGTCTGGAAACAAAACCACCAAAAATATCTCTGAAATATGCCTGTAGTAAGGGGATAGTTTCATGCTTATGCTGAAAAATTATTTAAATGAAAAGTTGGAGAATAATATTACTTCATAAAGGTGCATACATATATATGAAAATGCATAGACTACCTGAGGAGGGATACATCAAACTGATGACAGGTGTTTCCTTTAAGACAGGACCAGGACCTCGGTGGTGTATGGAAGGTGGTTAAAGTGATGTTTGAAAAAGTGAAGGTATTAGTCGCTCAGTCATTTCTGACTCTTTGAGACCCCCGTGGAGTGTAACCCAACAGGCTCCTCCATCCATGGAATTCTCCAGGCAAGAATAATTGAGTGGGTTGCCATCCCCTTCTCCAGGGGATCTTCCAAACACAGGGATTGAATCCAGGTCTTCCACATTGCAGGCAGATTCTTTAGCAATTGAGAACCTGAGAAGCCCAAAAGTAGTGTCAAGCCAATTCCATTTTCATTTTGCATAGCACTCAGGCTGCCACATGATGCTGCGGTGGGCCAAATGAGAAGTAAGACTGGACCACCTTGAGTGATTCGTGTGATTTTTTTTAGCTCATTTTTATAGACTCTCATTATACCTTCTATCACTTGCGCATTGCATTTCTAGATCAATTGATATCCTCAGGCGAGGGGAAAATGCATTTATGTCTTTCCATTTTATTAATGTACACACACAAGGTTGCTCTTCACACTTCTCAGAAGAGTGGTCATCTCTGCAAGTTGTGTGGCCCTCGACCACAACTGCTGTTAAATAAGGCTGCCATTAATATCACAACTACAATGTATTTTCCTTCAATGATTCCACTTTACTCTATTTCTTCATCTACGTATCTATGATTTATCTATCTATATATCTATTTAAGACATTTCCAACTATTAAAATTTTTGCCTAAAAATAAAACTTATTAAAAATTGAAAGAAAGAAACTTTAAACTTTAGTGAGGAAATAAAAACCATCAACCCTTCTCTAAAGATCTGGCCATTCCATTTCTCCCAACCCTCATCAGCTATACCCTGAGTATTAACAGAGAAAAGCAATCATTTCCAGTTTCTCTGCAGTTGAGAGCCAGTGTGCGGGCAAATATTGTAAATCAAGCACTTGAGCATTTAGGAAAAAAAGGAGTGCCACTATCACTCCAGTCTGTGAGATAGCAATTAAGATGTGGTGTTTAAGTGCCGCTTTAGCAGAGCTGATGAATATTTTGTCCTTTAAAACTTAACTTTGAGTAATGTCCTGCAGGGAGAGAAATCAGCAGTTGTTAATTTCAGGGGCTGACCATTCTGATGTGTAATAGTTTGGGGCTGGGAACTACTGTAAAGTTTAGGGTTGGATTTAAAAATGCCCAAAACCTAGACAGCTTAAAGTTAAGACAAATGTGAATCTATTTCCACTACGCACCAGTTTGGTGCAGTTCAGTCGCTCAGTCGTGTCCAACTTTTTGCGACCCTATGAATCGCAGCATGCCAGGCCTCCGTGTCCATCACCATCTCCAAGAGTTCACTCAGACTCACGTCCATCAGGTCGGTATTGCCATCCAGCCATGTCCCCTTTTCCTTCTGCCCCGAAACCCTCCCAGCATCAGAGTCTTTTCCAGTGAGCCAACTCTTCACATGAAGTGGCCAAAGTACTGGAGTTTCAGCTTTAGCATCATTCCTTCCAAAGAAATCCCAGGGTTGATCTCCTTCAGAATGGACTGGTTGGATCTCATTGCAGTCCAAGGGACTCTCAAGAGTCTTCTCCAACACCCCAGTTCAAAAGCATCAATTCTTCGGCACTCAGCTTTCTTCACAGTCCAACTCTCACATCCATACATGACCACAGGAAAAACCATAACCTTGACCAGATGGACCTTTGTCGGCAAAGTAATGTCTCTGCTTTTGAATATGCTATTTAGGTTGGTCATAACTTTTCTTCCAAGGAGTAAGCACCTTTTAATTTCATGGCTGCAGTCACCATCTGCAGTGATTTTGGAGCCCCAAAAAATAAAGTCTGACACTGTTTCCACTGTTTCCCCATCTATTTCCCATGAAGTGATGGAACCAGATGCCATGATCTTCGTTTTCTGAATGTGGAGCTTTAAGTCAACTTTTTCACTCTTGTCTTTCACTTTCATCAAGAAGCTTTTTAGTTCCTCTTCACTTTCTGCCATCAGGGTGATGTCATCTGCATATCTGAGGTTATTGATATTTTTCCTGGCAATCTTGATTCCAGCTTGTGTTTCTTCCAGCCCAGTGTTTCTCATGATGTATTCTGCGTATAAGTTAAATAAGCAGGGTGACAATATACAGCCTTGACGTACTCCTTTTCCTATTTGGAACCAGTCTGTTGTTCCATGTCTAGTTCTAACTGTTGCTTCCTGGCCTGCAACTACATAGTGTCCTGGAAAATGCAAAATTTAAAGGCAGCAAAAGGACTAGTTGCTGCCAGAGGTTGGAGAATGAAAAAGAAAGATGAATATATTTTAGTACAAAGGATACTTAGGGCACTAAATTCTGTATGATACACTAAAAATGGATATATGCTATGCATTTGGCAAAACCTATAAACCTCTCCAACACAGAATAAACTTTGCTGTAAACAATGAACTTTTGTTTTTGTTCACTTGTGCTAGTCACTAAGTCGGATTTGACTCTTTGCAACCCCATAGACTGTAGCCTGCCAGTCTCCTCTGACTGCATACAGATTTCTCAAGAGGCAGGTCAGGTGGTCTAGTATTCCCATCTCTTTCAGAATTTTCCCCAGTTTATTGTGATCCACACAGTCAAAGGCTTTGGTATAGATAATAAAGCAGAAATAGATGTTTTTCTGGAACTCTCTTGCTTTCTCCATGATCCAGCAGATGTTGGCAATTTGATCTCTGGTTCCTCTGCCTTTTCTAAAACCAGCTTGAACATCTGGAAATTTACCGTTCAAGTATTGCTGAAGCCTGACTTGGAGAATTTTGAGCATTACTTTACTAGCATGTGAGATGAGTGCAATTGTGCTGTAGTTTGAGCATTCTTTGGCATTGCCTTTCTTTGGGATTGGAATGAAAACAGACCTTTTCCAGTCCTGTGGTCACTGCTGAGTTTTCTCAATTTGCTGGCATATTGAGTACAGCACTTTCATAGCATTATCTTTCAGGATTTGAAATAACTCAACTGGAATTCCATCACCTCCACTAGCTTTGCTCATAGTGATGCTTTCTAAGGCCCACCTGACTTCACATTCCAGGATGTCTGGCTCTATAATCATGATCATACCATCATAATTATTTGGGTCATAAAGATCTTTTTTGTACCATTCTTCTGTGTATTCTTTCCACCTCTTCTTAATATCTTCTGCTTCTGTTAGGTCCATACCATTTCTGTCGTTTATCAAGCCCATCTTTGCATGAAATGTTCCCTTGGTATCTCTAATTTTCTTGAAGAGATCGCTAGTCTTTTCCATTCTGTTGTTTTCCTCTATTTCTTTGCATTGATCGCTAAGGAGTTCTTCTTATCTCTTCTTGCTATTCTTTGGAACTCTGTATTCATATGCTTATATTTTTCCTTTCCTCCTTTGCTTTTCACTACTCTTCTTTTCACAGCTATTTGTAAGGCCTCCCCAGACAGCCATTTTGCTTTTTTTGTATTTCTTTTCAGTGGGGATGGTCTTGATTCCTGTCTCCTGTACAATGTCCCAAACCTCAGTCCATAGTTCATCAGGCACTCTATCAGATCTAGGCCCTTAAATCTATTTCTCACTTCCACTGTATAATCATAAGGGATTTGATTTAAGTCATACCTGAATGGTCTAGCCGTTTCCCCTACTTTCTTCAATTTCAGTCTGAATTTGGTAATAAGGAGTTCGGGATCTGAGCCACAGTCAGCTCCTGGTCTTGTTTTTGCTGACTGTATAGAGCTTCTCCATCTTTGGCTGCAAAGAATAGAATCAGTCTTATTTCGGTGTTGACCATTTGGTGATGTCCATGTGTAGAGTCTTCTCTTGTGTTGTTGGCAGTGGGTGTTTGCTATGACCAGTGTGTTCTCTTGGCAAAACTATTAGCCTTTGCCGTGCTTCATTCTGCATTCCAAGGCCAAACTTGCCTGTTACATCAGGTGTTTCTTGACTTCCTACTTTTACATTGCAGTCCCCTATAATGAAAAAGACATGTTTTGGGGGTGTTAGTTCCAAAAGATCTTGGAAGTCTTCATAGAACCATTCAACCTCAGCTTCTTCAGTGTTACTGGCTGGGGCATAGATTTGGATTACTGTGATATTGAATGATTTGCCTTGGAAACAAACAGAGATATGCATAAATTTCAGTAAATATCTTTTGAATTGGACTTAACACTGCCTTCACTAGAACTGCACATTCACATTAATCTGATGGACAGATTTACATATATAAAGATACAGTATGTCTTGTATATATTTCCTACTTTATTCATTCAGACCCACACAGTACTTGAAAACAATCTTTTTTCAATTAGAAAATAAATTGAAAATATATGCATAAAAACAGGTAAAAACAAACAAAGATACAGTATATCCTACCCATACAAAGAAAGATGAAATTAAAGGAATGGATCTGTAAAATAACATGATTATTTGAAGAATCTTAAGCACTTGGTTTCTGCAGGGAGCAGGGGAGGGCAGGGGTCAAGAGTGGGGATTGAAGAAGAGAAGAGACTGATAAAAGAGTACGCAGAGCCAGAACAAGGAAAGCCTTATCTGTCTGGTTAAGAATCTTGGGTTTTATATTGAGACAGTCAGTCTTCTAAGATGGGCTTATTAGATGGGCTTCTAGAAAGAAAGTCTTTTTAGATGGGCTCCCCCAGTGGAGTAGAGGTAAAGAATTCACCTACAATGCAAGAGACACAGATTCTATCCCTGGGTCAGGAAGATCCCCTGGAGGAGGAAATGGCAACTCACTTCAGTATTACAATTTCAAAGAAAGACAATGCCAAAGAATGTTGAAACAACCACACAGTTGCACTCATTTTACACACTAGCAATGTAATGCTCAGAATTCTCCAAGCTAGGCTTCAGCAGTGTTCTTGCCTGGAGAATCCCAAGGATGGGGGAGCCTGATGGGCTGCTGTCTATGGGGTCGCACAGAGTCGGACATGACTGAAGCAACTTGGCAGCAGCAGCAGCAGCAGGCTTCAGCAGTATGTGAACAAAGAACTTATAGATGATCAAACTGGATTTAGAAAAGGCAAAGGAATCAGAGATCAAATTGCCAACATCTGTTGGATCACAGAAAAAGTATGAGAATCTCAGAAAAAACATCTATTTAATTGACTATGCTAAAACTTTTGAGAGTGTGGATCACAATAAACTGTGGGAAATTGTTCAAGAGATGGGAATACTAAACTGTCTTACTGCCTCCTGTGAAACCTCTTTGCTGGTCAAGAAGCAACAGTTAGAACTGGACATTGGGCAACAGACAAGTTCAAAATTGGGAAAGAAGTATGTCAAGGCTGTATCTTCTCACCTTGCTTATTTAACTTATATGTAGAGTACATCATGTGAAATGGCAGTCTGGATAAGCCCGTGCTGGAATCAAGATTGCCAGGAGAAATATCAATAACCTCAGATAGGCAGATGATGCCACTCTTTTGGCAGAAAGCGAAGAACTGAAGAGCCATTTGATGAAAATGAAAGAGGAAAGTGAAAAAAAAAAAAAAAAACTGGGTTAAACTCAAAAAAATTTGGTCCCATCACTTCACGGCAAATAGATGGGGAAACAGTGGAAACAGTGATACTTTATTTTCTTGGGCTCTAAAATATCTGCAGAATGTGACTGAAGCCATGAAATTAAAAATGCTTGCTCGTTTGAAGAAAACCTATTACATACTTAGGCAGTGTATTAAATAACAGAGACATTACTTTGCCCACAACTGTCTGTCTAGTCAAAGCTATGGTTTTTCTATTAGTCATGTAGGGATGTGATAGTTGGACCACAAAGAAGGCCGAGTGTGGAAGAATTGATGCTTTTGAACTGTGATGTTGGAGAATTGCTTTAGAGTCCCTTGGACTGCAAGGAGATCCAACCAGTCCATCCTAAAAGAAATCAGTCCTGAATATCCATTGGAAGGATTGATGCTGAAGCTGAAACTCCAATACTTTGGCCACCTGATGTGAAGAACTGACGCAGTGGAAAAGACCCTGATGCTGGGAAAGATTGAAGGTAGAAGGAGAAGTGGACAACAAAGGACATGTTGATTGGATGACATCACCGACTCAATAGACATAAATTTGAGCAAGATTCAGGAGGTGGTGAAGGGCAGGGAAGCCTGGCGTGCTGCAGTCCATGGGGTCACAAAGAGTCAGACATGACTGAGCGATTGAACAACTATCCGTATTCTTGCCTGGGAAACCCCATGGACAGCAGAGCATGGCAGGCTACAATCCCTGGGGTCACAAAAGTGTTGTGTGTAACTTAGGAACTAAGACAAGAAACAAAACTATCAGTCTTCAGAAAGGAAATCTGGTAGGTACATAAAGCCTTTGCAAGTAGTACCCAACAGAGGTAGTAGCCAAGAGTCAATTTTGAAATCCTCAATTGTAGATTCTGAATTTTCACATAGTCTCTCTAAAGCTGAATGAGAGTATGCATGACCCGGATAGCCTTTTCCTTACTTCACAAAAGAAAGGTATAGTACTAAGCTTCATCAAAGAACAAAGAAAGGACATATATTATTTTTGTATAAACTCCACTAATGATTAATGGATATGACTTAAACTTAGTGGCCTGCCTGCTTTTCCTGGCATTTTGCATATAAACATTAAGAGTGTTGGAATGTTCTAAATTCAAAAGAACTCTTGAGTTAAGGGTAACTGAACCTGATTCTTTTAAGCCCTAACTGAATTTTTGTCTGGGATGACCAAATTCCTCAAGACATATTAAGTAAAAACTTGAGGATTACAAAAAAAAAAAAAGTACATGACTGTTTAAGATCAGATGTGCATTATTCAATAAGATATTTAAAACTCATTTTATCAAAATATTATTTATTCCAATTACAATGAATCCTTATTTCATCTTACAAAATACTGAATGCACTTGTCTCCCATTAGCCAAACATAATCTTCTAAAATTGTGATGACATATTTAAATTTGGAATAATTATTGAGGGAGAATGAAAGCAAAATATTTTGAAGACTATGGTTGAGGACTTCAATGGTGAATCCCAAGGCAGGAAGAGGTGGACTTGGTAATTGCAGGTAACCTTGAGTGATATTAACAGTGAGGTGGCAGAAGTTCTAACATGATTCATTAAGGATTTTAAAAGTGTGAAATCGAAGAGCTAACTAAATTGCTACTTCTGTCTTCCACAGGTGTGCATCCTTCAGTTAGTTAAGCAGAGAGCTTCTAAAGCCTCCAGGGTGGAGCAGGGCTGTGAACATGGCGGATATGTCTTCTACCACAAGAAGGTCATGTACAGAATGCTCTCCCAGTGTTTTTAACTATTATTCTTAAAGGTAAAGTATATCAGTTTTGGAAGTTCTACAGGAAAGAAATTTGATGTAATGCTTTTACAGAAAGGAGTATTCATTTTCTGAAAAGTGAGTTCAGTATTTTCAGAATAAAGAAAAAGTCTGTGACCTGATCAAAGACATGTTAAGAACCATTATCAGAGGATCTTAATTGCGACATGAAGAGAACCATGCTCCCATGTTTTGCTTCATTTTATTCTTTTTTCTTCTTTAATTCTTTTTCTCCTCTTCATCTTTCTCTTCCCCCACCTTCTTTGTCATATTCTCTCTCCCTTCATCTTCTTCATTTCTCTCTCACTCTTTCTTCAGTAGTGATATTTGAAAACAAACTATGATGTTGATAATCTCTGTAATTCCACATTCTGAGAATTTTGCTCTCTGGTTCTCCTCCTTGGAACTGTCCAGTGAAAGCTTCATCTATGGCCCACCTGCAGCATGTGTGGGCTGAGTCTAGAAATGTAATGCTTGCACCATGATGTTGCTGAAAGTTCAGGTCTCTAATGAGAAGTGTTGGCACACACACTGAGAGGACATCGTGATTATCTGGTAGCCACGGATTACTGAACGTGGATGACACCACTGAACACCCAGTCCACATCCTGCAGTGAAAATCTTCAAGAATTTTTCAAAGACAAAATGCCTGCCAAAAAGGCCAATTTTGAACTTCAGCTATCTGAGCAAACAAGAATTGTTTTAAAGCCAAAATTGGAAAGGACTTCGGAGACCAATGTTCTCTGCCATAAAAAATGAAATGGGCTTTTTCTTTTCTTTTTTCTTTTTTCAACTGGAAACAATTGCAAAATAATTCATGGTCAATTGAAAGAAGAGTGAAAATAATAACTTGTTTTGAAGAAGCAAATCTGTGTCTAATGAAAGTAAGACTGCTTTAGGAAATTAATGTTGAACTTTATATATTTTGTGTGTTGGTTTCTATGACCATTTCTGCTTTCTCAAAACATTTCCGTAGTTTGTCAGTTCCTTTCTTTCTGTCTCCATTTCTCTCTTTGGAAATGTGTCGTTGAATACCGTACTACCATTTATCTTCTTCTGCTACATGTTATATGTGTAATTATAAATTTTTGTTTAGAATTCAAACTTTTGTTGAAACATAAATCTCCTTCAATAACCCAATAAATGAGATCCAAATTGGCATTTCTGCTTTGAGAAATATCATCATCTTATATCAAGTCAAAGAAAGACGGCCTGAAGTTGTTGATTGACTTGCCTATCATTTCTTTCGCATCATGTGGTATGAGTAAATATGATTTTCTAGTCAAAATAGCAAATTTAAAAGAAATTCCTCCTGTCACAGTGAATCAAAAGCAAACTTCTGATTCAAGGTAAGGCTCAGAAAAACTTAGAGCTTAGACAAATTCACAGAAAAGCTTTGCCAGAATGCTTAGTTGATTGATAAATATGCCCATACTGTAATTTGGGTGTCTAAGAGAAAAGTAAATCTATTTAGCAGTACTTGTTAACCAAATATAGAGCTTCATAAAACCATGCACTTGAGTGCTTAGTGAAAGAAACTGGAATATAATAAATGGCATGGTGAGCAAATTATTGTTTTTTGTATTAATACAAGAACTGCAGGGGAAAAAAAAAATCAGTGTCTGAAATGCGCTCTTATTCTAGGAGTGTGGTATCATCAAATAGTTAACTGCAATGTTAATGCAAAATGTCAGTGGGAATTGTCAAGGTTGTGAGATAGTATATATTAATGCTACATAAAAAGCTCGTATTATGTAGCATACAATACTGCACTGTCAATTCAAAGGCTTATTTTAAAAGTAGATAATTCTGAATTATATTCTTGTCTCTGTGGTGTGACAGCCTAAACCGAATACGTTCTTTGCTTTTCATTTTAAAAATGAAACTGATGTCAGTTCATCCAAGGGGAAAAGAATGGAAATGGGAGGCATCACAGGGAGTTAGGACTATACCACAGTCTAAATTAAATATCAGTTTTGCCTCTATGTGAGCCAGGGCTTTCCTGCTGCACAGAGGTGGAATTCAGCAAAGGCAGAAGCTAATTTCCCTTCTCTGTTCCTGGAATGCCAAAGGCAGAACATTCAGCACCCCATCAGGCAAGACACCCGTAAAGCTAATAGATTTAGCAGAACTGAAAAGTAATGGACCCCTGGAACTGAAAAACTTGCTGGCAAGGTAGAAATACCATAACCTTGGGATTTTCTACTCTTGCTTCTACAGCCAACTCAGAGGAGTTTGGCGCTGCAGAGGACCACCTGGTAAGACACAGGCTTTTCAGAGTAAGACTCCAAGACTAGCAAGCTTTATCATTTGGTCAGGCTCACAGAGGGGTCTGTGGGGCTACAGACAACTGGGAGTGGAGACCACAGAAGATCCTGGCGTTAACGGGAGATAAACGACGCAGCGGGTGACTGTCCCATTTTATCGGATGCCTCTTTTTCTCTTTCCTTCCCTTTCTCTCTTAGAAAGCAATGTAATTAAATAGGATACTACTGTTGACCTGCTGCTGTGTTTTATGTTCATGAATAAAAATGTGTGTTTAAAACTAAGACATAGTTTGAATTACAAAATTACTGAGAATAACCCAATATATGAGATCAAAGCTGACGTTTTTGCTCTGAGAAAAATCATCATCTTAAATCAAGTAGGCTATTTCGGGAAGGTCAAGTGGGGTCAGCAGGAAAGATGGAACAGAGTTACACAAGTCTCCCACACAGTACAGGTAAAAGTCAGGTCGCTGAAATTAATAACCAGAGGTTATTAAGAACAATTATGAAAAATGCTCCACTTCCAACTTTGCAAATTAAAAACTTGCATTTTGCAATTTCTACATAGTTATGAAGGTGTACATGAGATATATTATTGTTTACCATAAAATTCACATTCATATTAAATCACTATGACCGAAGGGTCTCTAGCTTTATGTGTCTGCATATGTAGAGAGAAAAGAAAGAGATTATTAGAGGTTGTGAAAGAGCTGATAAACCCATTGAAGAGGATAGATCAAAATATAGCAAACCAAAACAAGGTCAACATTTACCTAACAAATTTCTGATAGGCTGAAGGAAAATCCCCTTTTCGACTTTCCCTTGGTAAAGTAAGACCAAGAGATGTTATCTTTGACACCAGTATAGATAGTGCGACATTCAGTTATATTGAAACGTTTCCTTTTATTTGTCTCAATAGTTTAATGAACTCTGACTGATTATATTTTTAATAATACAAGTTTAGATTACTTGGCAATACAGTGCATAGCTAACAGTTGCATTTATTAAAGAAAATGTTTTGTATGTTACAACCAAATATTCGGGAATTTGTTGGTCAAAATTTGAGATGCTTAATTTAAAGAAGCCAGTTATCTGAACTTGTTTCCTTATAATAACTGTTAGATGATAAGTCTTTTTTCTTGAAAGACCTTTTATTCATACAGGTATTGAAATTTGGGGTTATGCTCAAGACATTTCTCGGGATAAAAATCTTTCGAGCAGATATTAGTAATAAAATAAATGCTACAATAAAAGAGAGGTAATTATTAGAACAAGGATGCTAAACATCATTTATTATTATTGATAACTTTCTGATTTGTTTCATTTATGTTTCAAATATTTACAAACTGTGCCTTAATCAGGATACTTTGAATGTAGGTAGCTTACTATTGAACACAAGGACAAACACGCACTCACACACGCATACATATATACACATGAAATGTGTCTTTTTTAAACTTGCTTTTTCTATAAAAATAGAAGGAAAAAATAATAGATTATATAAGCTGAATTATGAATTTTGCTTCACTTGTATGTCATAAGATGCTCTCATAAGAAACTTGGTTCCAAGAGATTTTGCCTGAGTATTAGTAAAAGTAAACTGGAGAATTTTGTTGGTTACTTTGTAGCTTATAAAGGTCAGAAAGGATAAAGTTTACTGTCCTCAAGTGTAGAAAATTGGCAAGATCATCAAATGAAAAAATTAAAACATTTTTCAAAAAGCTGCATTTACATGTTGAAGTCATCCAAAGACTGTTTAATTTGGGCCCCATTAAGGTATGTGGGTTTATATAGCTATCTATTACATTATTGAGACCAGTTCTAATAGCAGCTGCCATTTACAATACCTGAGAGATACTGAACAGTTTATTAAAGTGCTTATTTTCACTAATAGGAAATCTGATCACTAGTTTTTTTCTAGATTATTAGGAAGGCAAAAAATACATATTCTCTAGATTAGATTTGGAGGCCATTTGTCTTTGTAGTAGGTATGGATTTACCCTTATTGTTTCAATATATCAAAAAAGTAGGATTATGAACGTTGTTTAATAAAAGGAAATCTGCAGAAAATGTAAAGAGTAATGGTGCACCCTGCCAGAGATATTTCTCCCAGAGAATAATTTGAAGCAATTAACTCACCCACATCCAAGTATCTAGATCTCTCATTTACTTGACTTTTTCACTCCTTTTGAGGAAAAACATTGAATTTTGAAAATAGAGCAGGTGGCTTCAGAAATCTAGATTTCTACATAAAATTTCATCTGCATGATTTGTTTTGCTATTAGTGAGCACAGCACCAAGGTCAATGAAAATCGAACTTTATTTTTCTTGGCAAATAGAGATAAGTAGCAGCTTGAAGAAAAGAAATCAGTAGAATCTATTTCAATACTTTTGGAAACAAACATTCTTAGATACTAAATATACCTCCAATTATTCCAGGGTACTCCAGAATATTAAATCATACTATAACTTACTGTTAATTAAATTGGAATATCATATCCTTTCAAATGAATCGCCATAATGTGGGAAATCATTTATAACAAAATAAACATCTATTTAGGACTAATAATAATAAAACAACAGTGATGATAATTATTTATTGTGTGCTGTCTATATGCAAAGCATTATGGCAAGTGCTCTACCTACAATCTATTATCTCATCCTGGAGAAGGCAGTGGCACCCCACTCCAGTATCTTGCCTGGAAAATCCCATGGACACAGGAGCCTGGTGGGCTGCAGTCTGTGGGGTCGCTGAGAGTCGAACACGACTGCACGACCTCACTTTCACTTTTCACTTTCATGCATTGGAGAAGGAAATGGCAACCCACTCCAGTGTTCTTGCCTGGAGAATCCCAGGGACGGGGGAGCCTGGTGGGCTGCCGTCTCTGGGGTCTCACAGAGTCGGACATGACTGAAATGACTTAGCAGCATTATCTCATCCAGCAACTGCAAGTGAAAGTGAAAGTAAAAGTGAAAGTGAAGTCGCTCAGTGGTGTTTGACTCTTTGCCATCCCATGGCCATGGGATTCTCCAGGCAAAAACACTGGAGTGGGTTGCCATTTCCTTCTCCAGAAGATCTTCCTGACACAGGGATCGAACCCAGGTCTCCTGCACTGCAGGCAGACTCTTTACTATCTACTCTATGGGTATTATATTAGTCACTAACAACTCTGATACTTTCATTAATTTCTGTCTCATTTTCCTTAACTCTTTGTAGCTATCTCATTTTGCACCCTGCAGGGATGAAAAAATATTTTTTTTTTAGTTTCATTTCCCCAAAACATGACTTACAAAGACAGTTATTTGCAATCTAGTTTTCATTCTATTTTGTAGGTAATAAGAGAGTCACTTTTCTGAACATTACAGCAAATTGTGCCCATGCAATAAAAATATTCCAGGATTTTAAATCCTCATCCTTTCCACTTATTAGTTCTGGCTCAATTCATATCTTTGGTCTTGATGTGTGTCCAGAAAGCTCGTTTAATTTTTGTGCAGAAGAACTTAACTCTCTGCCTATAATAATTTATTTGTACATACCCTGATGAACTGCTGCATTTTAAATCGGTTAAAACAACAATAATAAACCACAAAGTTTCCACTACTACAGTTAAGAAAATAAATGTATTTGACTCTGATAAGACAAGCTTGATCTGTATCCTTTGCTGAATAAATTCATTTCTGCATAAGTAGCTTAATTCAGTTGGTCTGTGTCAGTTGCAACTCAAAATATCAGCTGGAAATAAGGTCCAGAGGAAGGAGGAAATGTGACCAAATTTTCTGTTATGGATCACACACATTCCAAAGTGGGCTGTCTGGACATCCTACTCCGCCTGGATCTTTGGAAGGGTATAGACTTAGGCAGAGTTTTCATAGGTTTGGAAAGCATTTCCCCCTATTATGAACTCTGAGATTATTTAATTGTCTGTATTTATTTGTCTCTTCTGGGTTTGCACCTAAACAGCAAGTGTAGTGAAGCAGAGCATGACCTGGACCAGAGGCCGTGGGCCCTGTCTCTGTGATGTTACAGCCTGCCGGGGGTAGGGTACATTTCTCATTCACATATGGCCTGTGGCCTTGAGCAGTCTGCTTATCATGCACCTGTGCTTATTATTTGGTGGAGTGTGCCATGCTTGTTTCCTCTATTCACTTAGTTTTTTAATCCAATTTTTAAAGGTTGAACTCCATTTACAGTTATTACAAAAATATTGGCTATATTCCTCGTGTTGTGTAATACATCCTTGTAGCCTGTTTTACGTCCAGTAGTTTATTCATCCACCAGCCCACCCCTATTCTCCCCCTCGCCCCCCAACACTGGCACCATTGTGCAACCACTGACAACCAGTGGTTTATTCTCTGTATCTGTGATTCTACTTCTTGCTTGCTTTATTCACTTTTTTTTTCGTTTGTTTCCTAGATTCCACATAAAGTGACAAGTATTTGTCTTTCCCTGTGAGATTTATCTCACTTCGTATAATGCCTTCCAAGACCATCTATGTTGCTGCAAATGACAATTTTAATGGCTGAGTAGTATTCCATGGTATGAATGTCTTTATCCACTCCTCTGTTGTTAAGACACTGAGATTGTTTCCATATCTTGGCAATTGTAAACAACGCTGCTCTGAACATTGGGGTGCATGTACCTTTTTGAATTAGTGCTTTTGACTTTGGATAAATGCCTGGAAGTAGCCCTGCTGTGTCATACTGTAGTTCCATTTTAGTTTTGGGAACCCTCCACACTGTTCTCCACAGCAGCTGCACCAGTTTAGAGCGTATGAGAGTTCTCTTTTCTCCACGTCCTTGTCAACATTTGATGTTTGTGTTCTTTTTGGTGATAGTCATTCTGACAGGTGTGAAGAGATATTGTGGTTCTGATTTGCATCTCCCTCATGATTAGCAATTCTATTCTCTTCATTGTTGAGGGGCGGCGTGAAAAAATGTTCCTTACACTGCTTTTGAGTTTTTCATATTTTTAAATCTGCTTGCGAAGAAGAGACCCCGGTTCAATCCTAAGTCTGAAAGCTCCCCCAGAGAAGAGATAGACTACCTACGCCAGTATTCATGGATTTCACTGGTGACTCAGATGGGTAAAGAATCTGTCTTCAATGCAGGAGACCTGGGTTCAATCCCTGGGTTGGGAAGATTCCTTTGAGAAGGGTGTGGCAACCCACTCCGGGGGGTGGGTTGGAGAACCTTGCCTGGAGAATCCCATGGACAGAGGAGCCTGGTGGGCTACAGCCCATGGGGTCGCACAGAGTTAGACACGACTGAGGGACTAAGCACAGCAGATATGGTAAACACTGAAGGTGAACAGATGAACTATAATGACTAAAAGACTGACCCCAACTCATCTCACAAATCCCTTCTAACACCTGCTGCATCTCACACACGCAGAGCTCCCTAGAAAGGGTTCTGCAAATGCTCACAAACAAGCCCACCCAGTGCCACAGTTGCTGGGTTGAAAGCCACTTCCTGGGAAAGCCTTCATTTCTCAGGAGTATCATGACAGATTACGTGTTACTGTTCTGCTATATTCCTGGGTAATTAGACATTTTTACATCCATGCCCCAATCAAATATTAGCTTTTCCCACTAGCTTCTCCTTAAAACAGTATGCTTTTTAAAGTTAAATTCTGAGATGCAATCTGGAGATACGCTCAAATGATAAAATCATGCTTAGAAAATATGGTTCTCTCTAAAAATTCTAGCTGAAGGGTCCATGAGAGATGAAATAAATGTTTCCCATGACAATTTTCTGCTGTGAGCACAGTAATACAGAATACACGTCCTCAAATCTCACAGCCCAGGAGAATTCACCTGGGAGCTTTTAAAATTCAGGATGCTCAGGGTGCATCCCAGGCCGATTAAATCAGATGCTCTGTGGGTGGAGCTAGGGCATCAGAAGTCGGTCACACTTCCCAGGCGATTCCAATATGTGACTGAGGTTACGAACTCCTGATGCATGTGCCATTTCATTTTATTTGCAATAGAATCAAGTATGTGATAGACACCATTAATAATAGAATGGAAAGAGTATATATTATGCTTTTGATATAAGAGCCAAAAGCCAGTCTTACTTTAATTAATGAATCACTAATGTTTGACCCTCAAATTGCCTGAAAAATTCAAGGTAGAGAAACCCAACAGTCATCGCAATTTATTAACTTGTATTTAATTTGAATAAATGTGTGATATATGCACAAGAGATATTTTTATAAGAACAAAACTTTTGCTCTTAATAGAGCTCAGTTTCCTGCCTTCTATTTCCTGCTTAATATCATAATCTTCTGTGACATCACAATTAATTCCTATGGAGATGGTGCTAGTTACACAGAGAGGATTATAATTTCAGGCAAATGATAAACAGCAGGAAGAGAATAAGGTCATTTTTCACTTTGCAAGCAAAAACAGCCTGATAGGAATCACAGCCACAAAAATAAAAAAAAAAAATACAAAAAACAAACAAACAAAAAATTAGTTACTTCAGAATATTATGAAACTAGATTTAGCTTCTTTTGTGAAAGGCAATTTACTCTTTAAACAGTTATCTATCAATGGCACCAGCTTAATGACTTAAACAGTGAGTGTTTTATCAGATCAATCAGATATTTCATTAGGACTGCTTTAAATTAAGATTACTGATGCACCTTTGTGAATTGGATTTACCAGTATCATTACTGTGGATATTGCCTACCTGTGACTATTTAGCTTTGCAGATACCTCCAACTTTAGAACTTAAGAGTAATGATAAGATACATTTGGCCTTCACGGAATGCATTCATTTCTCCTAAATTTTTCAAGAGTTGGGTGATAAAATAGTTATTTTTTTGGTTATATAGCTTCATGTTTTTTTGAGTGAAGAATCTTTCCGCTCTTAATGCCATGGTATAATCGTCAAAGGGTTCTGTACAAAAGGCCCACCTCTGTACTTTCACTTGGACATTGTTACTTGACTCACAAGTCTCTCTTGATAATAGTATCTGTCTATGTACCTAGAAAGTGAGTACCATATTTGGGGTGTACATAGTGTTATGCAAAAATGGCAGAAGTAGGAATAGCCAAAATGCAGATCAAGTTTGACTATTGAACAAATATTATTCGCACTTGGCCTGAACATCTGATGAGTTTACCAGTAGGGATATCTGAGTCACCACAATTTTTCACAATTTTTATTTGTCTGTCTGTATAACAGATTTGCACAGAAGACCTAGTCAGATATGTAAGGGGATATAAACTACCAGCTCCCTCAACTAATCATTTACACAAAACTCACATTCTAAGCTCAGTGGTGGTTTTTTGTTTTGTTTTGATTTTTCAAAAATTTCTAGGAGACCAGGAGTGTTATTTAATAGTTAAACAAACTATACTCAGTCTTAAAGGATTCAAAATTATCTACTTGGTTTCTAGAAACTCTTGAGTTCTAACTCCTAGAACTCTTAAATGCTATAATCACAAATGGTTAACTCTTTTTCACAATTTTGACACTGTGCTTGAGACTTAAAATCAAAACAAAATTTAAAAGTTTATAAACAACTTAAAGAACCTACAAAATAGCATTATGTGAGGCTGTCTTTCTATAAAAACTTTCTTGATAATTGCCTGCATATAATTTTCATCCTGAAAGCTTTTTAGCTTTGAAAATTTCCTAAATTATAATTAATTGATTTAAATCTTGCCTTGATGAAAGAATCCAAGAAGACAAGATTAATTTCTTAGTCTCTAACTATCTAACTTACCCAAGAGGCTATTCCAAAATGCTCAGCACTCAGACCCCCATCGATTATAATTTTTACAAATGATCTGTTTCTCTCCAAAACTACTGAGGAAGTATAACAGATACACAAGTCAGCAGGCTGGAGGGAACAGACAGAGCAGACTCTCCACATGGGCTATTATGAAAGCTGATTTAATTATTTCTTTCAGAAGTTTAATACATGAAAAGTTAACTTCTAGAAATAGTCAGACCCTTTCCAGATGGCTATGAAAATTGTTTTTTATTAAATTGGACTGTTCAAATTTTCCAGGCCCATGAACCCAAAGACAGTTTAATCATAGTCAGAGGGAATTGTAACTCTGGAAAACTAAGTGGAACGCTGTAGCCAGGGCTATAAGGATAATTATAATGAACTAAGACCACATGATCGGGAATCAGTCTACAAGAAGTTAATTCTCGTCATCCAGAGACTGACAGAAGAGGTTTATCAACAGCAAGCCTTGTGGAAAATTTCTGGGCAGGGTGTTGAAGCAACAGGGAATGGAAGTCTCTTTAGAAGACAAGGGGATGGACATTGTCATCTCTGGGTTGTGAAAGCCATTAGGTTGAAATCATGGTTTCTCATGTAATATTCATTTACCCAGAGAAAGGCACATTTATCAAATACCTCGTTTGTTATACAAAAGTTGGATACAAACTTAAGTGATTAATTTTGAAAACTGTCAAATGAGTGACATTTTCACCTGTATCTTTATTAGAAGTTTTCTGCAAGGCTCCCCAATTCTCAGACTGTTTTGGAAATCTCTCTTTGCAAAGCATTTTCAGAATCATTTCCTAAAAATGTAAGAAAATATATTACCTCAGATGTAGAATCTTAAAAGCACTGTGACCGAATTTTGTGGCAAAGAATTTAAGATTAACCTGAACTAGGGTAATTTCCAGGCTATGTGGCAGCTGTGGAGTGTGTGTGCGTGCTCAGTCACGCAATCATGTCTGACTCTTTGCAGCCCCATAGGCCGTAGATCACCAGGCTCCTCTGTCCATGGGATTTTCTGGGCAAGAATACTGGAGGGGGTTGCCATTTCCTCCTCTAGGGAATGTTCCCAATCCAGGTATCAAACACATGTCTCCTGTGTCTGCTAAATTACAGGTGAATTCCTTACCACTGCACCTTCTGGGAACCCTAAGTATTGTGTAGCTCAACAGTAAAGAATCTGCACGCAATGCAGGAGACACAGGAGAGGGGGTTTGCTCCCTGGATTAGGAAGATACCCTGGAGGAGGAAATGGCAGTTTACTCCAGTATTTTTGCCTGGAAAATCCCATGGACAGCCCACGGGATCGCAGAATTGGAAATGACTCAGCAGTAAACAAAAGAGTGGCACAAATGTAGCCTCTCAAAACACTCCCGCAGCGAGACTAAACTCTCGGCGTTCTAGTGTCCCGCAGCAACGGGCATGTTTGATGGCATTGTTTAGGGATTATCAGGGCATTCTTATGTGTGCAAAAACTAGGAATCTATTTTCACAGAAAAAAACAGTCAGGGAATGCACCTTTGCATCCAGAGAAGACTTAATAGGTCTGATGCCTTCTTTAAGTTTGCAAACACTAATCCCACACTAAAAAAGATAAAGTCAAAATAGAATCACTTTAATAATCACTCAGAGTTTTACAGACATTGCAGAGATACAAAGCCTTTCATAAACAATTCATGAAAAGTAGGTACCTGAAACCTTTACAAAGAATAATTTAGATGCAAAGACTGGGCTCTGAAGCAGGACCCATATATCTTCCTCAGGAATATTGTGAGATTCCCAGAAAACACTTGAGATTGTAACAGAAGTATTCTCTTAGCTCTCCTGGTTACAAGTTGTACCTGGCCTTTGTAAACAAGAATTCAAGTCTAACAACAGAAACTGCTATCCTTCAAGATTTATATATATATCTATGTGTGTGTGTATAAATATATATAAATACATAACCATAATTCTCATTAAAGAATGGGATTCAGTAGATCTCAATTAGTGATTTTGTCATACTTTTCAACACCTTCATTCATTATTATAAAGATATCACAACTGCATTCTTATAGTCAAACTATGGGACATTGAAGGATGAACATACTGGGAAACTCCCACCTGTAAACGTCTGGCTGAAATATACCTATATTAGCTAGCAGCTGGACTGTAATATGTGTATGTTTTTAAGTTCAAAAGAAACTCCAACAAAAGCATTATCTAAGGCTGACAGCAATGTGTTAACTCCATGCACAAGAAAAACACTAATGTATGAACATCATTTTCTAAAATAAATATACTCAATTATTAAATGACTCATTACAATTTGCCAGAAAAGAAAAAAAATCCCCTAATGGGGATTTTATATCCGAGATGAGTCAAAGTGTTCATCGCTCAGTGGTATCTGAATCTTTGTGATCCCATGTACCGTAGCCCACTAGACTCCTTTGTCCATGAAATTCTCCAGGCAAGAATACTCCAGGGGAATCTTCCTGACCCAGGAATTGAACCTGAGTCTCCCGCATTGCAGGCAGATTCTTTAGTATCTGAGTCACCAAGGAAGCCCTGAAGATGAGTCAAGGCATTAACCAATAATGACTGTTCCCTTTTCTGTATTTCATTAAGGACAGAAAGGAGTGATATAAGACTTTCTAAAAAAAAAAACAAAAAAACACAAAACAAAAAAACGACATATGCAAGAAACGAGTAAAATGCACACCAGTCATTTGACGTGCAATATATGTACGCCATATGTATCTATACATTTTCTTTTCTTATTTTTATCATAAAATACATTCCTAAAATTGAAATTGTTAAAACCTTGCAGCAAAATCCAGAAAGCTCATACTTTTGTTTTGAAAATACTAGAAAGGTCTCAAAGGAACAAAGCTAAATGTTAGCACTTGATTTGAGGATGATATGTTTTCATTTGGTGATTCTTTGGAGTCCTTCCTCAAAGACAGTCCTTAGGCTGCATAATGCATGTATGCTCAGTACTGTCGGGTTCTTTGTGACCCCCAGTACCGTAGCCCACCAGTCCCCTCTTCCATGGAGTTTTCCAGACAAGAACACTGGAGTGGGTTGCCATTTCCTACTTCAGGGGATATTCCCAACCCAGGGATAGACTTCATGTCTCCTGAGTCTCCTGCAATGGCAGGCAGATTTTTTACCACTGCGCCAGTTGGAAACCCAGCTAACATGGCTTATGATCCTGGCTCCAGGAAGCATTGGGAGGGACAAATGATTGGACTTACTAGGAACTGGCATCTTTACATGAGCTCCCAGTGGTTTATCTGCCAGGGGTCACTGATAGGTTCTTTGACTGACCCAAGAGCTACAGTTTTCTAGTAGTACCCCAGGTGGCACAAGAGGTAAAGGACCCGCCTGCCAATGAGGAGACGTGAATTTGATCCTTAGGTAGGGAAGATATCCTGGAGAAGGAAATGCAACCCGCTCCAGTATTCTTGCCTGGGAAATCCCATAGGCAGAAGAACCTTGCAGGCTACAGTCCGTGGGGTCTCAGAGAGGGGGCTGTGACTGAGTTGTGTAAAAATGATCTAGTTTAAACCAAATTTTTAAAAAGAAAGTGTGGGTACATTCATGGCTGAACCCCACATCTGTTTATTGGCACTCTTAGAAAGGAAACATATCTTGGGAATCTCTGTTTCTATGATCCAGTTATTTAAAAACAAAACAAAACAAAACTCTGCTGGACACCACGCAGTCACAGACATTTTTGTTCCCAGAAATGTTGTAGATGGTTTGATCCTGAGTTCTCACACACTTTCAGAACAATTCTTACCTCTGTCTTAGGACCACTGAGTTTAGTGATCTTTTACTGCTGCTGCTGCTAAGTCGCTTCAGTCGTGTCCGAGTGCAACCCCATAGACGGCAGCCCCCCAGGCTCCGCTGTCCTTGGGATTCTCCAGGTAAGAACGCTGGAGTGGGTTGCCATTTCCTTCTCCAAAGCATGAAAGTGAAAAGTGAAAGGGAAGTTGCTCAGTCATGTCCGACTATTAGAGACCCCATGGACTGCAGCCTACCAGGCTCCTCTGTCCATGGGATTTTCCAGGCAAGAATATTGGAGTGGGTCGCCAGTTTTAGGACAATTGACTTAATATTTACAAAACATCTGAACCTCCCAGAAGTACCATGTAAATATGAAAATCACAGACAAGACAGTCTATATGTAAATACCCTTAATTTTAAAAAAAAGAAAGAAAGAAAAGGACGTGAATTAGGCACAAAAGGCTGTCCATTAACCTTATTTTGACAGAAAAACAAACAAACAAACACGAATTCTAGAGAAGATTTTTCAATTTCACTTGTTTTTCAAACAATCCCTTGAAAAATCCTTTTTACTGTTTTTGGATAGTTGATGACTCAAATCTACACAAAGAAGAAACATTGACTGAACCACTCCAGTGTTCTTGCCTGGACAATCCCAGGGACAGGGGAGCCTGGTGGGCTGCCGTCTATGGGATCACAGAGTCAGACACGACTGAAGCGACGCAGCAACAGCGCTATGTGAATCGTTTTCAGACTCTCTTCCCCACAAAATGAGGCAGATCTTAACCTGATGTAGCACATCACTCAGCAAGGGCTGGGACAAAGCAGCAACCACTTAGTGATGACAGCTTGCTAGGAATTCTTTGTGTTTATCCCTAAGGTTGGGAATTACCCCACACCTCTTGGTGTTGAGACTCCTTCACAAGTTACAGGGATGAGAAACATTTGTCAAAGCCCAAGAGCTGCTTCCTGAGGTCATTCCATAAGACATAACAGGCTAGACCAAGCCCTAAAAAGTTTGCATGCTTATCTGTTCTCCATTCAAAAACAATCTAAATGACTTTTGATATAATATTCTGACACTTGCCATTTAGATTTTGTTGGAGAGCAAGGGCAGAAGCAATAAAAAATGATATAAAAATGTAGGGTGGGAAGAGTAAATATTGAGACTTCATGAACATAAAAGATTCAAATGAAATTTGTGGTGAAGGTCTGAAGAGTGTCTTGATGGAAACTGGTTGTCTATTACCATAGCAAAGCCGTCTATCACGTCACCCTGTAGGGTTAGCTACGATCCTTGTCTACGCAGGCTGCTCTGTTTCTCAAGTTTCCAGATGGAATAACAGAACTAAGACCCACTTATCTATTTTTTTTTTCTTTTTTGTTTGTCAACAAGATTCTGTTTTTATAAGCTGGATGAAAACAGAATGGGCACAGCAAAGACAAGCAAATTCCATGGTGTTCAGGGCTCACCCAGTTTATGGATATTGCTGATGCTGCCCCTCCTTGCTCAGAGCACAAAGCTCACTCTTTACTGAATGGTGATAAAGGCATACCCAGGGTTGGGCAAGGGAAAACTTGGCTTCAGTATCCAGGCTTCCCTCAGCTATACCCTGTGATGGATGAGAATCTTTCTTCTTCTGTATTAAGTTGTGTATACATATGCATATATACACATATATACATATATATATATCAATTCAATAGAAGGACTCAGAAAATGAGATCATTCTCTGGGAAAAAATAATCAGAATGAGATCATGTCCAGAATAGAATCAGAAATATTTAACAGGCATGTAGCTTAAGAATCCCACTCCAGTACTCTTGCCTGGAAAATCCCATGGACGGAGGAGCCTGGTGGGCTGTAGTCCACAGGATCGCTAAGAGTCAGACACGACTGAGCGACTTCTCTTTCACTTTTCACTTTCATGCATTGGAGAAGGAAATGGCAATCCACTCCAGTGTTCTTGCCTGGAGAACCTCAGGGACGGAGGAGCCTGGTGGGCTTCTGTTTACGGGGTTGCACAGAGTCAGATACGACTGAAGCAATGTAGCAGCAACAGCAGCAGCTCAAGAATTGGTTTGTAAATATGTCACTGGAAAGATGGAAAGGTTGGAGGGAAAGATATATATGAAAAGAAGAGAGGCGAAAAGCAAAGGAGAAAAGGAAAAATATAAGCATCTGAATGCAGAGTTCCAAAGAATAGCAAGAAGAGATAAGAAAGCCTTCTTCAGCGATCAATGCAAAGAAATAGAGGAAAAGAACAGAAGGGGAAAGACTAGAGATCTCTTCAAGAAAATTAGAGATACCAAGGGAACATTTCATGCAAAGATGGGCTCGATAAAGGACAGAAATGGTCTGGACCTAACAGAAGCAGAAGATATTAAGAAGAGGTGGCAAGAATACACAGAAGAACTGTACAAAAAAGATCTTCATGACCCAGATAATCATGATGATGTGATGACTAATCTAGAGCCAGACATCTTGGAATGTGAAGTCAAGTGGGCCTTAGAAAGCATCACTATGAACAAAGCTAGTGGAGGTGATGGAATTCCAGTTGAGCTGTTTCAAATCCTGAAAGATGATGCTGTGAAAGTGCTGCACTCAATATGCCAGCAAATCTGGAAAACTCAGCAGTGGCCACAGGACTGGAAAAGGTCAGTTTTCATAATTTTAGTTTGCTGATTCCTAGAATGTCGACGTTCACTCTTGCCATCTCTTGTTTGACCACTTCCAATTTACCTTGATTCATGGATCTGACATTCCAGATTCCTATGCAATATTGCTCTTTACAGCTTTGGACTTGGTTTCTATCACCAGTCACATCCACAGCTGGGTATTGTTTTTGCTTTGGTTCCATCCCTTCATTCTTTCTGGAGTTATTTCTCCACTGATCTCCAGTAGCATATTGGGCACCTACCGACCTGGGGAGTTCCTCCTTCAGTATCCTATTATTTTGCCTTTTCATACTGATCATGGGGTTCTCAAGGCAAGAATACTGAAGTGGCTTGCCATTCCCTTCTCCAGTGGACCACATTCTGTCAGACCTCTCCACCATGACCCGCCCGTCTTGGTTGCCCCACGGGCATGGCTTGGTTTCATTGAGTTAGACAAGCCTGTGGTCCTAGTGTGATTATATTGCCTAGTTTTCTGTGAGTATGGTTTCAGTGTGTCTGCCCTCTGATGCCCTCTTGCAACACCTACCATCTTACTTGGGTTTCTCTTACCTTGGGCGTGGGGTATCTCTTCATGGCTGCTCCAGCAAAGCACAGCCGCTGCTCCTTACCTTGGACGAAGGGTATCTCCTTACTGCTGCCCTTCCTGACCTTCAACATGGGATAGCTCCTCTAGGCCCTCCTGCGCCAGTGCAGCGACCACTCCTTGGACGTGGGTTGATCTTCCCAGCCCCCGATCCTGGCCTCGGGTGCAGGGTGGCTCCTCCCAGCCGCCATCCCTGGCTTCGGACGCCACCCTTAAAAATTATAGTAAATCTGCTTGTGCTCTATAAATGGAACAATGCCTGGATGACAGTACATCTGTATATAACACAGATTACTGAATATTTTAAAAACACTGGAGTGGGTTGCCATGCCCTCCTCCATGGGATCTTCTCAACCCAGAGATCGAACCTGCATCTCTTAAGCTTCCTGCATTAATAGGTGGGTTCTTTACCAGTAACGACCCTCAGCACCTAGAGAATCTGCCTGCAATGCAGGGAATCCGCCTGCAATGCAGGAGACCCAGGTTCCATCCCTGGGTTGGGAAGATACCCTGCGGAAGAAAATGGCAACCCATTCTAGTATTCTTGCCTGGAAAATTCCATGGACAGAGGGCTGGTGGGCTATAGTCCATGAGGTCACAAGAGTTGGACACACCTTAATGACTAAACCACCACCTCTCAATATTTTAAGCCCAGTATTGAGACCTACTGCTCAGAAAAAAATTCTTTTCAAAATATTACTACTCATTGACAATGCACATGATCACCCCCAAATTCTGATAAGATGCACAATAAAACATGTTTTTATGCCTGCTAACAGAGCATCCATTCTGCAGTCCTTGGATCAAGGATTAATTTTCCCCTTTCAAGTCTTATTGTTTAAGAAATTTATTTTTTAAATCTATAGCTTTATCTACATAGCCACAGGTGGATCTGGGTAAAGTAAATTGAAAATCTTCTGGAAAGGATTAACCATGCCAGGTATGCCATTAAGAAAATTCATGATTCATGGGAAAAGGTCAAAATATCAGTCTTAACAGGAGTTTGGAAGAAGTTGATTCCAACTTTAATGGATGACTTGGAGAGGTTCAAGACTTAAGTGGAGGAAGTAACTTCAGATGTGGTAGAAATAGCAAGAGAACAAGAATTAGGAATAGAGCCTGAAGATGTGATAGAATGACTGTTATCTCATGATAAAACTTTAAGGAATAAGGAGTTGCTTTTTATGGATGAGCAAAGAAAGTGGTCTGGTAAGGATACTGTGAAGACTGCTGAAATGACAACAAAGGATTTAGAATATTATACATACTTAGTTGGGCTTCCCTTGTAGTTCAGTCAGTAGAGAATCTGCCTGCATTGCAGGAGGCCCCCGGTTTGATCCCTGGATTGGGAAGATACCTTGGAGAAGGAAATGGCAACCCACTCCAGTATTCTTACCTGGTGAATCCCATGGAGAGAGGAGCCTGGCAGGCTGCAGTCCATGGGGTCACAAGAGTCAGGCACAACTTAGCATGTGTCCACCATATACTTAATTGATAAAACAGTGGCAGAGTTTAAGAGGACTGATTCTAATTTTGAAAGATGTTCTACTGTGGGTAAAATATTATCAAGCAGTATTGTATGCTACAGAGAAATTACTCATGAAAGGAATAAATCAATATGGCAAACTTCATTGTTGTCTTATTTTGAGATATTAACACAGCTACTCCAGCCTTCAGCAATCACCAACCTGACACGTCAGCAGCCATCAACAACACTGAGGCAAGACCCTCCACCGGCAAAAAGATTACTATTCACCAAAGGCTCCAATGACGGCTAGCAATTTTTAAGCACAAAATATTTCAATTGTTATGTACATTGTCTTTTTAGACATAATGCTTTTGTGCATCTAATAGATTATAGTACAGTGTTGCCGTGGGAATTTGCTGTGTGACTCAGGGAACTGGAACTGTGGCTCTGAACCTAAAGGAGTGGGACGGGATGAGATGAGAGGTGGGAGGGGGTACATGTACACTCACAGCTGATCCATGTTGATGCATGGAGGGAACCAACACGATGGTGTAAAGCATTATCCTTCAATTACAAGTAAATAATTTTTTAAAAAAGATTATGGTATAGTGAAAACATAAATTTTACATGCTCAGGGAAACCAGAAACTTTGTGTGACTTGCTCTATTTGCGGTGCTTGCTTTATTGCAGTGGTTTGGAACTGAACCCACAATATCTCTCAGGTATGCCTGCACTTTATGTAACCCAATATATCCCAAACATTATCATTTCAACATATAATCCATGTAAAAATTAATAATGGGATATTTTACATTCTTTGTTTTCAAACTTGTATTTTGAACTTGGAGCACATTCTCATTTCATTGTGGCAAGTTATTGGCCAGAAAAGTCTAGAATGATCCAGAACGGCTTTGATAACTGGGTGTGGTATTGAGAGAATCTCAGACAAAAGGAAGCATGATTGCTGCTTGACTCATCTTTATTCCTGAAGAGGAAAAACTCTCATCCTGAGTTGAGCTCCCCAACGTTTGCAGGGAAGGTGCCAATGTTATTTCAGTTCACGAATGGTATTTTTCTTTTTCTTAGGCTCCCCCTCTTCTTTCTCTCCTTCTTGAGCAACAGCTGCTAAAACATCTAATCCAGATATTAACACTGAGTTATTTGCAACTCATCTACAAGCAATCACGTGGTCTCTGCCATCTGAAGATTTTCTGACCTCCAGCTGAACTACACATGATGCTACACAGGTAGAGACCAAAAACAATGACCCCTCAAAGAACATTGGCCACTTATCTGTGTGCTTCCAGTGGGGAGATATGGTTGGAGGAGAATATTGAGGAGGAGGAAGTGAGAAATGGAAGGAGAGAGGGAGGAGAGTACTGCGTTGAATAGTGACCCCCAAAATTCACCTGGAATCTCAAAATGTGACTTTATTTGAAAAAGAACAAAAGTTCTTTGCACATGTAATTAGTTAAAATGAGGTCATACTGGCTTAGGGTGGGCCCTAGTTCATTGACTGGTATTCTTAGAAGAAAAGGGAAATTTGGACACAGACACAGAAGACACAAGGAAAAACATCATGTGAAGACAGGGGTACAAATTGAGTGATGCAACTGCAACCCAAAGAACACCAAAGATTGCTGGCAGCCACCATGAACCAGGAGAGAGTCATGGACCAGATTCTCCCTCAGGGCATCAAGAAGGAACTCACCCTGCCAACACCTTGATTTTGTACTTCTGACCTCCAAAACTATTAGAGAATACATTTCTGTTGTTTTGAGTCATCCAGTTTGTGGTAATTTGCTATGGCATCCCTGAAAAACTAATGCAGAAAAGGAAGGCCAGGCCAGACATGCTTACTTGTGAAAATCACTAAAGAACAAATACAGGATCAGAAAGGACTTGCGTTGACAAAATCAGCTCTCCTCTCACTCCTCCCTCTCTGATCACCCACTCTGCTCATTATACCTGAGTCTCAGGTTTGCCTTGAAGGGATTAAGCTTTAAAATGAGGGGTTCAAGAATTTCAAATATTGTCTGCCAAAAAAAGAAAATCTGGGCTTCCCTGGTAGCTCAGTCGGTAAAGAATCGCCCTGCAGTGGAGGAGACCCAGGTTCAATCCCTGGGTCAAGGAGATCACTTGGAGAAGAAAATGGCACCCCACTCCAGTATCCTTGCCTGGAAAATCCCATGGACAGAGGAGCCTGGTGGACTTCAGTCCATGGGATCCCAAGAGTTGAACACAACTGAGCGACTAAACCACCAAAAGAAAAAATCACTTATTCTATGTGACTGCTGAGGACAAGATGAAGACCAAAGATCAAAAAGTATAGGAAAACAAATTTCAGCTCCACATGCAGAAATTTTAAATCACAAGTGATCCATGGCAAGTGGGCTGCCTCACAGGATGAACTGGCCCTAGAGGTATTAAGAGAGGCTATCGGAGAAGGCAATGCACCCCACTCCAGTGCTCTTGCCTGGAAAATACCATGGATGGAGGAGCCTGGTAGGCTGCTGCGAAGAGTCGGACATGACTGAGCGGCTTCACTTTCACTTTTCACTTTCATGCATTGGAGAAGGAAATGGTAACCCACTCCAGTGTTCTTGCCTGGAGAATCCCAGGGACGGGGGAGCCTGGTGGGCTGCCATCTCTGGGGTCGCACAGAGTTGGACACGACTGAAATGACTTAGCAGCATGGGGATTTTATCTTTCTGATATCATCAAAGGAAGTCCTGGTGGAATGGTGGGATAGGAGAATAAACTGAATGAGCATAGAACACATTTCCATTAAAGTTGATACTGCATAGATAAAGCTTTGTGTCTGCTGGGCCCCAACCTCCAGGAGACATGGCCCTGCTCCTGGCTTTGGCTGACCAGACTCTCACGTATTTTGACTAATATGGAGATTCTAATCAGAGAGATGCAGGGCTAGCACGAATAACTTGGAACCATAGCAAGTCATGGCCACATGCTGGCTAAATATATGGGGGAGCAGGAAATATGAGTAAACAAGAAAAACCAACAGACAGGGTGAAAGCAGAAAGAAGCAGATTTCTGGTGTTTCCACATACTTATTTCTGCATATCAAATTACTCCAAAATTTAGTGGCTCAAAATGACAACCATTTTATTATATAGCTGGAATGTCTGGATTAGGAATTTGTGCAGGGCTCAGCTGGGTGATTCTTCTGTTCTGCTTGGTATGGACAGAAGTCACTGTGTGGTCATCACCTGGCAGATGGGCTGGAGCAGGAATGTCTGAGATGATTTCACTCCTGTGTCTGGCATCTTGGCAAGGAGGTGGAAGCCAGGCTCAGCTGGCACTATAAACTGGAGTGTCCAACTGTAGGCTCCCAGCATGGCCTTTCAGGGTTATTGGATTTCTTATAGGAGAGTCAGCACTTCATGAGTGAGTATTTCAGTGAACATGCCAGAAGCTCCCTGGCCTTTCATGGCCTCGCCTTAGAAGTCTCAGAGCAACATTTCTGCCACACTGCATTGGTTAATGAGGTCATAAGCACACCCACGCTCAATACAGACCCCACCACTTCATGTGAGGGAGGCGGTCAAAGGATTTATGACCATGGTTTAGAGCCACCACCCCAGAGAGGAGAGAGACAGGAGGAGCCGCTCTCCAGTTTGCAGTTCTCATGAGAAAGCCTCATCCTTAGCAACAGCCCTCTTTTCAATTAGTTAATTTGAGCGGGAGTCTAGGCCTTGCAACCAAAATAGTTCTACTTTGGGCTAAATTTTGTCCCTCAGAGTTTGATGTTGAAGTCCTAACCTCCAGTACCTCAGAATACGATTGTATTTGGAGATACGGTCTTTAAAGAGGTGATTAAATTAAAATGAGAGCTTTAAAATGGACCCTAAAGCAACATGGCTTGTCTCTTTAGAAGAAGAGATCAGGACACAGAAACACCCAGAGGAAAGATCCCAGGAAGACACAGGAAAAGCGGCTGTCTGCAAGCCAAGGAGAGAGGCTTCTGAAGAAACTGACCCTTCCAATGTGTTGTTCCTGAACTTCTAACCTCCAGACCTGGGAGAAAACAGTTTCTAGCTTTTAAGCCATGCAGTCTGTGGTGTTGTTTTGTGGCCACTTGAGCAGCCTCACACAGAGCCTGACTGATCGAGTGTGCCCACTATAGGTATCTTGGTACTAATGCAAGCAGTGGGGAACCTGGGCCTGCAAGCCTACTGGTTACAGCAGGATGGCCCCAGCCCAGGCAACTCCAGTGCTCAGCGAGAACACGAAGCATGCTGGGAGCCCACCGCTGCCTCTGCAGTGTGCATCCAGTGGAATCAGGAGACACAGAACAGGTGACTCCTCTCTCCCGTCTCCTCTCCTGGCAAAGAAAAGCAATGACTGTCACCCCTGCAGTCCCACCATCAACATCTCTCCTCCAGCCGAAGCAGCCGCCCTCCTCTTGTTCACTCACTTCCACGATGCCCACTGCGGATTCTCATTAAGACCTCTCTCTCCGGCTTGCTCACTTCCGTCCCTTCTTAAGCTGGCCTGAGGCCATGGTTCCTCATTTAACTCGCTCTCTGGCTGTCTCTGCCAATCCCTCACCACCTCGCTCCTCGGTCACATTGAATCCAGAAGGCTTTGCAGCTCTGTAGCTGAGCCCACAGTGTTCCATCTCCCCCCACCAGCTGCGTGGGCAGGTGCCAAAGGAAAGGCCACAGGAAAAACCAACCATCCCTCCACACGTCCCCACTGGCCCTTCTCCCATCTCCCACGGCACTTTCCAAGCCTCCCCCCGGCCCCTCCAGCCCCCAGCCTGGGAAGCTGACCTTGCCTCCTACTTTGCAGAGAAAATAGAGGCTGTCAGGAAAGCACATCCTCACCTTCCTGCCACCACCACCTACGTTCTCTGTATATTTGCGCTGCCCTTCCTGCGGCATGCAAGGGGTGTGCACCACCTGTGCCAAGATTCCACCCACCCCCACCTCCCTAAGTCCCTGTCCCACGAGCAGCACCCTGTCTTTCCCGTGCCCTTCCTCCCACTATGGGCATCTCAGTCTCAGCACAAATACTTGATCAGGACTCTCCTTCGCAGGGAAAAAAAAGAAAGTCCTCAACTTTGTTCTTGCCTTTAGTAACAGCTTATTTCCCTGCTAAATTCCTGGCTGAGAAATAGGAAAAGCAAGCCACTTTAAAATTTCTTATTTTTCATGCATGCATTTTAAAAGTGAATATCTCTTAGGGTTTTTATTTCTGTTAATAAAAGGGTATATGCTCACTGTTTATTTTCAAGAGAGTCTAATCATGCAAGAACATTTAAAAACCGACACGGGGATCTCTTCTGTCAGGGAGAACTAGGCGCCGTCTGTGGCTGTACCCACCACTCCCGCCATCCCTAGTCAGACACGTGTACATACCAAGCTTGGCACCGATAGGTTTACAGTTGACCAGCTTTTCTCACTACACAACAGGCTGTTGTGGATTCTGTTGCATGGACTTGCCACAATTACTCAACCAGGATCCCTACTTTGGGCATTTCATTTGCAATTTACTGTCCCTTCCCAACCCTGTCAAGCCAAAGAGAAACTCCTTCCTGGTTTCTCCTTCCACTGCAGACCCCTGCTGCACCTCGCTGCACTAGCGAGCCACCTGGGAAGCCCAAGGAATATGGGCTGGGTCTGGAAGACCCCCTGGAAGAAGGCATGGCAGCCCACTCCAGCATTCTTACCTGGAAGATCCCATGGACAGAGAAGCCTGGTGTGCTACAGACCATAGAGTCCCAGAGAGTTGGACATGACTGATTCGACTTAGCACTCAACTAGTAAAATCACTCAGTTGTGCCCGACTCTTTGTGACCCCATGGACTGTAGCCTACCATGCTCCTCTGTTCATGAGATTTTCCAAGCAAGAGTACTGAAGAGGGTTGCCATTTCCTTCTCCAGAGGATCTTCCTGACCCAGGGATTAAACTCAGGTCTCCCACTTTGTAAGCAGAAGCTTTACCATCTGAGCCACCAGGGAAGCCCTTAGCCCTCAAGCAGTACATATATATATAATGGAATATTACTCATCCATAAAAAGAATGAAATAATGCCATTTGCAGCAATATAGATAAACCTAGAGATTACCATACTAAGTGAAGTAAGTCAGAAAAAACAAATATGACCATTTACATGTGGAATCTAAAAGAAATTATTTTTTAGGAATTATTTACAAAGCAAATAGACTCACGGACACAGAAAGCAAATTTATGGTTACCAAAGGGGAAAGAGGATGAGGAGAAAATTGGGAATTTGGGATTAATATATACATACCACTATAGATAAAATAGACAACAAAGATCTACATCACACAAGGAACTGTATTCAATATTCTGTAATAACCTAGAAGGGAAAAGAATCTGAAAAGAGTAAATATACGCATATATATTTAACTATATCTAAATAATGTATATATAATTATACATAAGTACAAACAAAGCTAGAGGAGGTGATGGAATTCCAGTTGAGCTAGTTCAAATCCTGAAAGATGATGCTGTGAAAGTGTTGCACTCAACATGCCAGCAAATTTGCAAAACTCAGCAGTGGCCACAGGACTGGAAAAGGTCAGTTTTCATTCCAATCCCAAAGAAAGGCAATGCCAAAGAATGCTCAAACTACCCCACAGTTGTACTCATCTCATACTCTAGCGAAGTAATGCTTAAACTTCTCCAAGCCAGGCTTCAGCAGTATGTGAACTGTGAACTTGCAGATGTTCAAGTTAGATTTAGAAAAGGCAGAGGAACCAGAGATCAAATTGCCAACATCCGCTGGATCACGGAAAAAGCAAGAGAGTTCCAGAAAAATATCTATTTCTGCTTTATTGACTATGCCAAAGCCTTTGACTGTGTGGATCACAGTAAGGTGAAGTCACTCAGTCGTGTCCGACTCTTTGCGACCCCGTGGACTGCAGCCTTCCAGGCTCCTCCATCCATGGGATTCTCCAGGCAAGACTACTGGAGTGGGTTGCCATTTCCTTCTCCAGGGGATCTTCCCGACCCAGGAATTGAACCCAGATCTCCCGCATTGGAGGCAGACACTTTAACCTCTGAGCCACCAGGGAATAAACTGTGGAAAATTCTGAAAGAGATGGGAATACCAGACCACCTGACCTGCCTCTTGAGAAACCTGTATGCAAGTCAGGAAGCTACAGTTAGGACTGGACATGGAACAACAGACTGGTTCCAAATAGGAAAAGGAGTGCGTCAAGGCTGTATACTGTCACCCTGCTTAGTTAACTTCTATGTAGAGTGCTAAATCACTTCAGTCGTGTCAAACTCTGTGCAACCCCATGGACTGCAGCCACCCAGGTTCCTCCGTCCATGGGATTTTCCAGGCAAGAGTACTGGAGTGGGGTGCCATTGCCTTCTCCTATGCAGAGTACATCATGAGAAACACTGGGCTGGAGGAAGCACAAGCTGGAATCAAGATTGCTGGGAGAAATATCAATAACCTCAGATATGCGGCTGACACCACCCTTATGGCAGAAAGTGAAGAAGAATTAAAGAGCCTCTGGATGAAGGTGAAAGAAGAGAAAGAAAAAGTTGGCTTAAAACTCAACATTCAGAAAATGAAGATCATGGCATCCGGTCCCTTCACTTCATGGCAAATAGATGGGGAAACAGTGGAAACAGTGGCAGACTTTATTCTTTTGGACTCCAAAATCATGGCAGATGGTGACTGCAGCCATGAAAATAAAAGACGCTTACTTCTTGGAAGAAAAATTATGACCAACCTAGACAGCATATTAAAAAGCAGAGACATGACTTTATCAACAAAGTTCCATCTAGTCAAGGCTATGGTTTTTCCAGTAGTCATGTATGGATGTGAGAGTTGGACTATAAATAAAGCTGAGTGCCGAAGAACTGATGCTTTTGAACTGTGGTGTTGAAGACTCTTGAGAATCCTTTGGACTGCAAGGAGAGTCAACCAGTCCATCCTAAAGGAAATCAGTCCTGAATATTCATTGGGAAGACTGCTGTTGAAGCTGAAACTCCCATAATTTGACCACCTGATGCGAAGAACTGACTCACTGGAAAAGACCCTGATGCTGGTAAAGATTGAGAGTAGGAGGAGAATGGGACGACAGAAGATGAGATGTTTGGATGACATCACCGACTCAATGGACATGAGTTTGAGTAACCTCCAGGAGTTGGTGATGGATGGGGAGGCCTGGCATGCTGTAGTACATGGGGTTGCAAAGAGCTGGACATGACTGAGCAACTGAACTGAACTGAACTGAATATTTGAATACTCATTGTGACTGGTATTGTACAAACATTATCTCATTTAATTTTCACAACCACTCATGGCAAGTACTATTATTGACTTCATCTTACAGGTGAAGAAATTTAGAATTAGAGACATTTGCTCCTGGTCACAATTGGTATATTAAAGTGCCAGAGTTCAAATCAATTCCTCTCTGATTTCAGAACATTACATTTTAAACAGAGGATTTAGACATTTAGATTTAGACATTTAGACAGAGGATGAGATGGCTGGATGGCATCATCGACTCAATGGACATGAGTCTGAGTGAACTCTGGAAGTTGGTGATGGACAAAACCACTGAACTGAATGGAACTGATATAACTAAATCATTTTGCTGTACACTTGAATCATTGTCAATCAACTATACTTCAATTAAAAAACAAAAGCTAGAGGCTAGAATGTATTCGGGGCTTAGGAATTAATTAACTTATTTAATTCTCATGTAAACCCCAAAAGGTACCAAATAGGAAAAGAGAAATCACTCGAAGTCCTTAAAAAAGAGGGGGTTTAATGCAGAGAACCAGCTTTCTTGGTGATAAAACAGCAGAGAAGCCAAACAAGAACAATGAGAGAGCCCAGTTTACTCCTCAGAGAAAGTCACTACCCCACCCCCAGCCAGAGCTGGGCAGACTAAGAGAGTGGGAGTCATGGCTTCTGGGCTTGTTCAGAAGCTGGAAACACGGTGGCCCTTTGCAGCAGGAGCAAGGAGCTGCTTGCAGAGACCAGACTCCAGGCAGAAAGAAGAGAAGTACTCTGGCTTCAACCCCACTCTGCCCATCGACCTCCTGGCAGCACCTTTCATTGGCTGAACGTTGCTAGAGGTCAGATGTCACAGGAGCCCTGCACACACAGCCTGCAAGGGTGAGCACCGTGCCTGCAGAGCAGGGGAAAGGTGCAGAGCAGACAAGGCGTACAGACCTGGGCCAACATAGGTACCATTATCTCCATTTACACATAAAGAAACAAGGCACAGAAAAGCTGAGCCACTTGCCCCATGTCACACAGCGAGTCAGTAGAGAGGTGGGGGTCTGCACCCAGACCCCCTGGCCCTGGTCCAGCCAGACCGCCTGGCTCTGGAACCCCCAATCTGACCTGCAGCACTCTAGCACCTTCCCCAGAGCCTCTGATCTCGCAGCCAGTGGCTTCCTCTGGCTTCTCTGGCTTCCGTCCTTTCCCTCTTTTTATTTCTGCCTGGCACAGACACTGTGCTGGCACACACACAGGGCTTTGGGGTCAGACAGATGAATTCCATTCCAGCTCCACTACTGATTAGTTGGGTAAAGTTCCTTAATCTATTCAGTCAACACAAGTTTATCAGCACTGACGACATGCCAGTCCCAAGGGACCTAACCCCTTCGAGTCTCTGTTTTCTCATCCGGACGATGGGAATAACAGTATACACAGGTCACACAGATGCACTGAGGCAACCGTCTGCTATCTCGTTGCACTGTGTGCGCGTGCTGAGTCCCTTCAGTCATTTCTGACTCTTTGTGACCCCATGGACTGCAGCCTGCCAGGCTCCTCTGTCCAGGGGATTCTCCAGGCAAGAATACTGGAGTGGGTTGCCATGCCCTCCCCAGGGGATCTTCCTGACCCAGGAATCAAACCCATGTCTCTTACATCTCCTGCACTGGCAGCAGGTTCTTTAGCACTAATGCTACTGGGAGCCCAGTATTACCTTTCTCCCCACCGACGCTGATTGCCCCTCTCCTCCGTCTCGTCTCTCCCACCTTCTTGCTCCCGCCAAAGCTTTAGGTGCTCCCCGCCAGGCCATTGTTCATCTTGGCTGGTGGCTCATAGAGCAAACATCACAGCCCTGTGGGAGCTAAGCCCCGAGAATAGCAACACCCCCAAGTCACTAGCCGCCCCCTCAGGCCAGCCCTGCGTCTCCCAGAGCCTCAGGGTCTCCATCTGGAAAGTGGGTTGGGGGTCACCCCATTTGTCCACAGGGAAGAGGCAGAGAAGGCGGGGGGCAGAGGAGCAAGAGGAAAGCTCTGCAAATGCGAAAAACATTTAATAACATGAGGTAAAACAGCAATGGCTTCAGGCAGCAGAATCTGGTGTTGGCTCACCTTCCCTGCTCCCGGGAGTCCCGCTGCTTCTGGCTAGAAGGTCATCACGAGCTCCTGGACCCACGCATGCAGGGATCCCTGGGTCAGGCAGAGCCACTGGGCCTGTTCTCAGCACAGGGAGGGTGTAGGGCCAGGCAGGCTGGCCTCCCACTCCACACGCCCCCAAACCCAGGAGCTTGCTTCCGGAGCAGCCTAGGGGGTCCCCACGTGGGCCCACCGAGTCCGTCCTGCTCACTTTCAGATCCTCTGTCTGCCGCGCACAGACCTGTGACCTCGGCAACACCTGCTTTGCTGGGTCTCAGGCTTCATCCCTGCTCAGTGGAGACAGAGGCCCTTGGCAACAGCCACCTGGGGGGCATCAGGGGCTGGAGGCACACTCAGCAGGGAGGTGCAAAGAGAACCTGGTGAAGGGAGCTGCTGCTTCCCGGGGCGGAGGCAGTGCTGGAGCCGAGACCCAGCAGGAGCCACTGCTAGGAGCCACTGCGGGACACAGCCAGAGCAGGGAGGAGAGGGGAGAGGCACGCTGGCCTCTCTCTTCGGGCCTCTGATGTCCCGCTCATATGTCAGACAAGCCCAGGTAAGGCTGCCTGTAAAAGCCCAGCCTCCCAGGCACAGAAGGAAGAGCAACGAGGGGATCTGGAGGGGAGGACGTCGTCACCACCGCAGCAGCGTCACGGTCCCACTGGAAGAGGCAAAGGGCTGAGACCCGGGGCATGTCTCCCGCCCCCTGTCAGCCCGTTTGCTGTCATCACTGTCAACCTCCCTGTCATTCTGGCGTGATACTGCCTCCCGCTCTGTTCTGCCGTCCCTTCTTCGCTCAGATGAAGGGAAGACCCTGGTCATCCCCTGTCTTCTTAGAGAGGAAGTAATTGACAGAGATGACAACATTCAGCTCCGTTCTGATGACCGAATTTCACCTCGGGTCTCAGTTCACAGGGGTGGGGGCTAGGGTACCAAGCACCGAAACCTCCTTGACTTCACCTTGGCCTGGCCTCCCGAACAGTGGTAGGCCGGGCTTCCATCTTTAACATGCTCTTTGCCCCTCACAGTCAAGGAATCAAGGAAATGAATCTGGTCCATTGAGCCCAAATCGATTCTACTCACACACCCGGGGTAGCTCAGTGGTTTGGTGAAGAGCATTCACTTTGAAACCAGCCAACCCCAGGCAAGCTGGTAGACTTCTCCGAGCCTCACTTTCCTCATTGCAAAAATAATCACCCGGCCCATCTCTGCGTTGCCGTGGGAATAGAAGAAGAAAACAGGCACAGAGAAGCCTGCCATAACCCTTCTTCCCCGGAACATCCCTGCAGGGCAGGTGTGGCAGACGAAGAAACCAGGACCATAATAAGAAGGAAGAAGCTTCTCATGGGGCCACATCAGCAAGCTCATCCCAAAGCGGGGGGCCTTCCACAGCCCTCCCCGTTGACTTGTCCCCACCCGCCAATGGTCACTGCATTTTGAAAAAGCCAAAAACCCTTTCTTTCCGCTTGCTCTGAGAACCTGTGCTGTGGCTTTAGCTTTCTGGTAATTATTTCTTTGACGTTATGGACAGGTGGGAACCTGGGTGTACAGCCATCGTCTTCCATGGCCGCAGCTGTGCAGACAGGGCTGAAGGGCAGAGGGTGGAGGGGAGCCTCTGAACGGAGGTGCACGTAAGGTAATGACGTGGCTGACTACATCCTGTTCTTGGACTTCTCTTCCACTGAAACTGTCAGCGCTGGTATTGGAGTCAGGACCCCAGAAACCTCAGTCTTACCCTTGACCACCCCACCCACGTAAGCTGGAGCAGCTCATTCCTCCAGATCCTGCCCTCCGAATCTAGAACATGGGTTCTTTCCTCCCTTGCAGAGCTACAGGGTGAAGTCAAGCCACTCAGAAAGCCGGGGTCAATGCTGGAGGTGGTTCAGAAGGGAGCTGTGGAGTCCTGGCTTTGAGTCCTGACCTGAACTTTGCTCTGTGTGACCTTGGGCAAATTACTTCATCCCCTGGGCCTTAATTTCCTCATCTGGGAAGTGAGGGCGATAATTCGTACCTCGAGGTGTCCTGAGGAGTGTGAAGTGAGGCCACCCCAGGGGGGTCACTGCACAGGCCCAGAAGGGCTCAGAGAGCAGAGGGGCACTGAGGGGATAGGATCATCAGAGCCAAAGTCAGCCTCTCCTGCCATGCGTGCTGGGCAGGGGTGCCCTGGAGAGCAGCCTCCCAGGATCGGGATGTCAGACAAGGCTCCCGCCTGCCCGTCCCCCTGCCCCTCTCGGTCTGTGGTCCTCTTTGACTCGACAGAAAAGAGAAGGGAAGGGAAGGAGAAGAAGGGAAAGAAGCACTCTTCCTCTGGAGCCCTTTGCCCTGAAACTAGCTGGAGAATGCCTGAGACAGTCCCTCCACACAGAGTATGTTGAGCCACTTTCTGGGCTTAAAAAAATATATTATTGTTTACCTAACGGTTCTTCTGTGAGAAATGGGTGTCTGTTCCTTTAAACAGAGAGCAGCGTGGCAGACAGAGCGGCTCCTCCGGGGTTGTTTGCAGCCAGAGGAGGGGGAGTCGCAGGACATCCTGTTGTTGAGCAGAGACGACAGAGACAGACAGACAGACAGACAGGGAGGAAAGGTCAGCACAGACCCTAGCAGGCGAGCTCAGCTCATTTTTTCCCCCCTATGGAGAAATTTTCCTTTTCAAAAAGAAAATATTCACTTTTTTTTTTTTTTGGCCTATATTTTTCTGTCTAATGCCAGATACTACTGGCTCTCGTAAGACAAGGGAACCTTCCCCAAGTGGAGTGACTTGTCAAGATAAAGGAGGTCCTGCTGGTCTCAAGTTCTTGAACTTTGTGCCGAAGGGAGCACGTTGAGAACTTTTCCAAAATTCAGGACGTGGGCATAGGAATCAGGAAAAGCATGCCTCGTTTGCTGAGTGGCTGTGACTATTGTATATTACCTCCAGTCTTCCCGAGACCTCTGCCGCAGAGGCTTGTGCATCGCCATTTTACAGATGTGGAAACTGAGGCTCAGGTAGATGAAGGGTCCAGATGCCCCAGGGGCGAGCAGGGGTGCCAAGCGCTCCCTTCAGTCTCCAGGGTCCTCTTTTCAGAGCTCCCCGCAGCCTCCTTCGTAAACACAGCCACAGATCTGAGAGGGGCGCCAGAGGGGAGACAGAGACGGGGTGGACTTCTGGCCGTGTGGTTTACCAGCCTCAAGTTCAAACACTCCAGCAACCCCTTGGTTCCTAGGGTTCTCTGGCATCAAGAACAAGCCCAGGCTTGTAAACTCCCTGGGTATGCCTGATTCAACCACTACCATCCTTAGCAACGTACCAGAGCATTAAAAAAAAAAAAAAAAACTTTTAAGAAAGGTTTTATCAGTTGCCACATCAGACCGTGGACTCCCCCACTTACATCTGGAAGGGGCTCCCAAGACCCTGCAGGACGCAGTCCCTGCCTGCTCCTCCAGCCCCAGCTCCTCAGCCTTGCGCCCCACACCCTGTCACATGCTCACAGCCCTCTCGGTTCCCCTGCCACCACGCGGCCCTAAATGAGAGCCATAGCCTCAGACCAGCACCTGGGGCATGGCTGGAGCCTCGGGAGTTCAGCCCCATCCCAGAGCCTGCCTTTCCAGAACAGCCCCGGGTGCTCACTGCAGAGCAAGGAGCTCCACTCGTACACCTCCAGTGTTTTCTGCCTCAGGACCTTTGCACATGCTGCTTCCTCTGCATAAAGCAATCCCCTTTCCTCTTGGCCTAACTTGGCCCTACCCACCCTGAACTCAAAGGTCACTTCCTCAGGAAAGGCTCCCTTGACCCTCCAATAATATTATTCTCCCTTAAAAGCCCAGCTTCTTCTCTTTTCCAGCACTTTCTGCAGGGTGGTTGCTTATTGAATGTCTCTCTGTGAAGGCTGAGGCCATGTCTCGTCGGCTTACCAGGAACATGGAAGGAGCTACACAAACACACTGAATGAACAAACATGCTGCTATTTCTAGTGCTGCTAGGAGGTTCGCAGACAGACCCTCCTCTTGGGCATTTGGTCTCTTGAAGGCATTTTCATTCAGTTTCAGCAAATATTTACTAGGTGCTATTATGTATCCGTAGCTGGGGTCCTAAGTGTCAGGAGACTATTTGTAACAAAGTGGATCCCTGGATTCAGAACAGTGATTCTGTTGTCTCCTTTAGGGCACAAGGTCAGGGGCTGAATGAAGCTAAGCCAAGAAATGTACATTCCTGGTGGTAACAACAAGGAACCCTTCCAAGGAGGATAGGAAATTGATATTTCCTGGGCTCCACTTCAGGGCCAGGCACCTACACAGCCTGCAAGCGTTTTATATACACATATGCACACACCATTTTATATATGCAAAATGTAAGGACTAGAATTAGACAAGATAATTAAGAGGAAGACAAGAAAGATTCACACTTTCACATATCGAGACATACTACAGATTTACAGTAATTAAATCCATGTGGTATTTGTGCAGAGACTGACAAATAGACCAATTTGAACAAAACAAAGAACCCAAAACAGACCCTCACATAAATGGAAACGCCTACATGCAGTTGTGACAGTATCCTTCAATGAGGAGAGGCTGAGTTGCTTCATAACTGGTGCTAGGCCAACTAGCTACTCACATGGAAAAATTAAAGTGAAATTGTTGACCCACTCTGCAAACAGAAATAAATTCCAGATGGATTAAGGACTAAATTTTTTTAAAGCTTTATATTTTTTTAAGAGAAAACAGAGGAGAATATCTTTCTAATAATTGGCATATGGAAAGATCCTTAAAGCAGGATGGAAAAATAATAATCCAAGAAGTAAAAGATTAATGCGTATGACTGAAGTAAAATTCAAAAGCTCTATTCAACAAATAACAGCATAAGCAAAGTTAGAAGACAAGTCACAGAATAGATATTCGATTCACATGACTAGCACCCAGAGTATAGCACATCAGCTTACGTATCACTAAGAAACTGAACAAAGAAGAAAGGAAGGAAGGAATGAGAGAGGGTGGGAGGAAAGGAGAAAGGGACATAGAGACAGAATGAAAGAAAGAAAAAAGGAAGGGGGAGTAGCAAAGAACTCGAATTGTGATTTCCAAGAAGATAATCCCAAGTGACCACTAAGTATATGAAAATATGATGAGACACCTCAATGACCAAGGAAATGCAAATCAAAGAGAGTCATTCAACAGATGGCACAAATTAATACATCTGTCTACAAAGAGTGTTGATGGAGAGGTGGGACGACTTTGATACACCCACCACTGTGTTGGGATGACTTGATACAACAATTTTGAAATGGAATTTACTAATATTCAGTAAATTTGAGAGGGAAGATAAAAGCTGTACTTTATAAAACAAGCCAAGAGTGGCTCAGCTGGTAAAGAATCCCCTGCAATGTGGGAGACCTGGGTTCGATCTCTGGATTGGGAAGATCCCCTGGAGAAGGGAAAGGCTACCAGTCCAGTACTCTGGCCTGGAGAATTCCATGGACTGTATAGTCCATGGGGTTCACAAAGAGTCGAACATGACTGAGCGACTTTCACTTCCACTTTCAATAGCAAAACTGAAGGTGTCTCAATGGCATAATCGAACAATTTAACTCCTGGGTAGGAATCTTAGAGAAACGCTTATATATAAGCATGAGCATTTATATGTAAAAGCATTCATTGTGGTATTGTTTACTAACAAGAAATAAAAGGAAATGATCTTTTCAAGGATAGGAGAATGGATAAACAAATTATGACATTTATTTAAAGTGGACTCGTGCACTAGGAGGAGGGTAGAGTCACGGGAAGGAAGGAAAAAGGATTGTGGCTTATGTGTCCTTATCAAACCAGTCCACCCTAAAGGAAATCAGTCCTGAACATTATTCATCGGAAGCACTGATGCTTGAGCCGAAGCTCCAGTACTCATTGGATGACTCATTGGAAGAGACCCTGATGCTGGGAAAGGTGGAAGGAGGGAGGAGAAGGGGACGACAGAGGACGAGATGATTGGATGGCATCACCGACTCAATGGACATGAGCCTGAGCATACTCCCGGAAGATAGTGAAGGACAGGGAAGCCTCACGTGCTGCAGTCCATGGGGTCAGAAAGAGTCTGACAGGACTTGGCGACTGAATAACGACAACCCAGAAGCCAGCTCATGATCTTCCATGGCACCCACCTGACTCCTCCAAAGTGGTTAAAACTTTATCTCCATCAGATCTTTGGTTGCTGGTAACAAGTTTTCACTGATTAAGAAAAAGAAATGTTTTGGAAAGTTACTGGGCTTGCCCCCAGACTCAAAGATGAGCATGGAAAGAAGCAGGAACCAGGTTTCTGGAACCTCAGCGTAGGAGCACGTGGACCATTCCTCAAAGCAAGCTTTCCCCCTCTCAGCACTGCTGACACTGGCAGCTGCAGAGTCCTTGTTCTAGGCGCTGTCCTGTGCAATGGAGGATGTTTAGCAGCCTCCCTGACCTCTCTACCCACTAGATGCTAATAACAGCCCTCCACTTGTGAAAATTAAAAATGCCTCCAGATACTGCCATCAGTTCCCTGAGGGGCAGAGTCACCCCTGGTCCTGAAGCTCTCTGACTGTGGTCCTCTGAGCCGCAGCGTCACTGGCGAGCTTATTAGAAGTACAAAACCTCAGGCCCTACCTGGACCTTCTGAATCAGATGCCCTGAGGGCAGGCCCCATAATTTGCATTTTATAAGCCTTCTGGGTGATTCTGAGAGTAGCTTTGCCTGGCTTGGTCTTGGGATGCCCTCAAGCACAACCTCCCTCCATCCCTGTATGTAACCTCCCATGACCCGGATACTGGGACCATGTATCTCCTTGTTTTTGTTTAGTCGCTCAGTCGTGTCCAAATCTTTGCAACCCCATGGACTGCAGCTGGCCAAGCTCCTCTGTTTCTGGGATTTTTCAGGCAAGAATACTGGAGTGGGTTACCGGTTCCTTCTCCATGGGATCTTTCCAACCCAGGGACTGAACCCGGGTCTCCTATATTGACAGGTGAATTTTTTTACTGCTGAGCCACCAGGGAAGACCATGTATCTCACTGGTCTAGATTAAATCACATGCCCCTCGCGGGCAAGAAGAGGCAGCTTCATACAGACCTACATGGAATAGGGAAGAAGGCAGTTTCCCCAAAAGCCAGAGGTGGATGCTGTTGTCTCCAGAGATGGAGAGGAGGGATTCTGGGCTGCAGCTCCTCGACTCATCAGACATTAAGTTGTTGTTATTTGGTCACTATGGCATGTCCAACTGTTTGCAACCCCGTGGACTATAGCATGCCAGGCTTCCCTGTTTTTCAAAAGCTCCCAGAGTTTGCTCAGACTCATGTCCTTGAGTTGATGATGCCATCCAACCATCTCATCTTCTGTCGCCCCCTTCTCCTCCTGTCCTCAATCTTTCCCAGCATCAGGGTCCTTTCCAGTGAGTCAGAGTTTGCATCAGGTGGCCAAAGTATTGGAGCTTCAGCTTCAACATCAGTCCTTCCAATGGTTATTCCAGGTCTGATTTCCTTTAGGATGGACTGGTTTGATCTCCTTGCAGCCCAAGGGACTCTCAAGAGTCTTCTCCAGCACCACAGTTCTAAATCATCAATTCCAGTGATTCCCTCTGGATCCCTTGAGTGCTTTGCTGAAGTCTTTATCATCACTGATGGTGCTGTTGAGCTCCAGGTTGGCCTCTCATGGGTCCCAGGAATCTGTCTGGAAATACTGTGAACTCGAACTTCCACAATGGGAAGCCCCAACTCACTCCCTAGTTCTGCTCCCTCCCAACTGCATAACATTAGGCCCGTGAGCCTCAGCTTCCTCATGAGCAAATGGGATAATAATCCTTATCCCACTGGACTGTTGTGAGGGTCAGATAAAATAATGGCAAGATGCATTATGAATATTGATTATTATAGGAAAGGCACAGATTTGCAGCAGTGGACAGGGTGGGTAATGAATTGCAACGTCCTTTTCTCGGCATTTTGATAATTATCAAATGGCCTGTCCTGTGCCAGATCCCCCATCTCTGGTTAAAACATCAGCCACATCCACTCTCCTGTCTCAGCAGCTGTATAGTGCTACCTTACGCTTACACGATGTGTGGGAGCTTGCAAAGTGCTCTCTGAGCTGTCATCTCGTTGCGTTTGATCCTTATGACATCCCTGGGAGGGAAAGAGGACCAACATCTAAATATCCATTTCATAGACAAGGAAGTTGGGGGTCAGCATGATGAAAATTTGACCAAGATCACAGGACCAAGCCATAGCAGAACTGGGACCAAATGCCAGCCCTTTGAGAAAAGGAGATTTCACTGCCCTGTACTGTGATACCCAGGAAAGACACCTAACTGTGATGAAACACAAAATCTAGCGAACGTTCATGAAGGAGTGAAAGTGAAAAGTAACAGTGAAAGTCGCTCGATTGTGTCCGACTCTTCGCGACCCCATGGACTATACGGCCCATGGAATCTCTAAGGCCAGAATGCTGGAGTGGATAGCCTTTCCCTTCTCCAGGGCATCTTTCTCCTGTGCATTGTACAAGGTTTATTAAGAAGAGGTGAGTGTTTTCAGAGTTCCTTTCCTGCCATTGAAATGTCTTGATCCTGAGTAGGTAGGTAGAGACCCTCTGGTGAGTTTTGTTTAGCAGCTCAGTGTTTTATGTGGATTTTTTTATGTCTATTTATTTGGCTGCGCCAGGTCTTAGTTGCAGCATGTGGGATCCAGTTCCCTGACCAGAGATGGAACATCAGGCCCCCTGCATTGAGAGTGTGGAGTCTTAGTCACTGGGACCACCGGAGAAGTCCCCAGCTCAGTGTTGTTAAAGGCGCTATGTCGATTGCAACCCAGGCACACCTAAACACAGCCTACGTCATCTCTCCACCTCTGCTGTCGCCACTCAGGCAGCACTCCTGGTTCTGGGAAGAGCAACTAATCAGCTGAGCCGAGGAAGGGCGTCTTTGCATGGGGTGCCAGGGGTAGGAACAAGGAGAGGTTTACCAGCGGGAAACGGATCTTGCATCCCACACCAGCCCGTACGATCAAACACCACAGAAAGGGAGGCTGAAGCAGACAGAGGGCCTGAGGACCAGCCCATCACTACTCTCCAAGCCACGCGTCCTAGCCAAGGCTCATTACGCTGAGCTTGGACTGTGATGCAGGCTCCGGTAAGCCTACGAGCACCTTGTGCAGGCTATAACCTCACTAGCGTACACGGCAGCTCTGCTTCTCAGGGAAATGCAGACTACTTGGCCGCACCGGGCTCCATCCCCGCGTGGCGGCAACGGGAGGGGGCCAAGTCATACAAGCTGCCGTCTTAGAGGAGACACACACAGTCCACACCCCACAGTGCCCAGCTGGCCCGGCGCAAACAAGAGGTGACACTTGTGTGTGTCACCTGCCCAGCCCCCAGGGCACTTGAGTTTATGACCCCTGTCCTAAACAATAAATGTTTTACATTGGTTATGTAGGTAATTAGTTTCACAGTCTATTTTGAATGGCATTTTTTTCTCTCTCCCCAACTCCAACCTCCATTCCCAGCACTCCTGGTTAATCTATTTATTTTTACTCTATGTCTTCCCAAAAATACATACAATACAAGATTTTTTTTTAAAAAAAAAGGTCAGACTCCTGGTAATCTTTGGAATGTAGGAGGAGCACTTTCACCACCAAGCTATATTAAGAAGTTTAATTATCATAAAATTACTGTACAACAAATATATCAAACATTAAGTATGTACACTGTATATATACACTGAGAATTCCTGGGAAACCTCAGTCTATAAACCCATTCACCTCACCTACAACCTCAACAGACTCTTTATTTCTTGTCTCTGACCAGCATGGGAGACCCATGCTTCTAGAGAGCCTCCCACCTTTCCAGGGCCCATCATTCACACTATGTTCTCAAGACAGCAGGGAGAAACTTTCTCAGCTCATCCCAAAGATGCTATCAGTTCTCTCTTCTGTTGATGCCAACTCACTCCCAATTTTAGGGATTTTATTTTTTCAGTTCCCAAATTTCAGGAAGCCATGGGGCTCCAGGTTGCCCTTGTGGGTTGTCTCAGTCAGCTACTGCTGCATAACAAATACAAATACCACCGTGGCATACAACTGGAAGTATTTCTCACCCTGTGCCTGAGGGTCAGTGGGGGTGGCTCTGCTTCAGACGGCCGGTCTTCAGGTCACCTGGGGCAGCTCTGCATAACCCCCTTCTTCCTGGGCCCATGTCATGCTTTCTCGTGGCCACAGCAGACTCAGCAGCACAGGCACCTTTCTACTCTCTGCCCATGTCATATCCAGCAGAACCTCATTTGCCAAAATGAAATGACAAAGCCTAAAGTCAACGGCAGGCAAGCAGAGTTGCCCTGTGGGGAAGGACAGAAAGGGGAGAGAGGGAATTTTTACAGATAATGCCCTCCTTGTGCCATTTTCGTCACAAATTTTCATTCCTTTCCCACATGCAAAATACACTCACTCCATCCGGAAGACACTCTAATAGTCTCATCCGATCCTACACTGACCTGGAAATCAAGAAACCTAAGACCTACATCACACCTCACTGAGGCTCCTCTTGACCCACAGAAAAGCAAAAGGACAAGTTATTTTTCCCATGTAACCCTAACATACAGTGGTGCGACAGGGTCAGAAACACTGCAAAAACATTCTCACTTGAACAGGGATTAATCTGGGAGTAAGGGGTGTCACTTGACCGAGCCCCGTGTCACATGCCTTCGGACTAGCCCCCTGGTCCTTTCTCCCCAGCTCCGCCCCAGGAGGTCCTCCCTGTCCATCAGTCTGGGCCACTGCTGAAGTGCCCATTGTCCCCTTCTCCCCCCACCTTCACTCTTTCCCAGCATCAGGGTCTTTTCCAACGAGTCAGTTCTTCATATCAGATGGCCAAATACTGGGGTTTCAGCTTCAGCAACAGTCCTTCCAATGAACACCCAGGACTGATTTCCTTTAGGATGGACTGGTTGGATCTCCTTGAAATCCAAGGGACTCTCAAGAGTCTTCTCCAACATCACAGTTCAAAAACATCAATTCTTCGGCGCTCAGCCTTCTTCATAGTCCAACTCTCACACCCATACATGAGTATTGGAAAAAACATAGCTTTGACTATACAGACCTTTGTCAGCAAAGTAATGACTCTGCTTTTTAATATGCTGTCTAAATTTATCATAGCTTTTCTTCCAAGAAGGAAGTGTCTTTTAATTTCATGGCTGCAGTCACCATCTGATTTTTGAGCCCAAGAAAATAAATTCTGTCACGGTTTCCATTGTTTCCCTGTCCATTTGCCATGAAGTGATGAAACTGGATGCCATGATCTTCGTTTTTCTAATGTTGAATTTTAAGCCAGCTTTTTCACTCTCATCTTTCACTTTCAGCAAGACACTCTTTAGTTCCTCTTTGTTTTCTGCCATAAGGGTGGTGTCATCTGCATATGTAAGGTTTTTGATATTTCTCCTCGTAATCTTGATTCCAGCTTGGGCTTTATCCAGCCCGGCATTTTTAATGATGTACTCTGTGTATAAGTTAATAAGCAGGCTGATAATACCCAGTCTTGACTTACTCCTTTCACAATTTGGAACCAATCTGTTGTTCCATGTCCACTTCTAACTGTTGCTTCCTGACCTGCATATAGGTTTCTCAAGAGGCAGGTCAGGTGGTCTGGTATTCCCATCTCTTTCAGAATTTTCCACAGTTGATTGTGATCCACACAGTCAAAGGCTTTGGCATAGTCAAGAAAGCAGAAGTAGATGTTTTTCTGGAACTTTCTTGCTTTCTCTATGATCTAACAGATGTTGGCAATTTGATCTCTGGTTCCTCTACCTTTTTTAAAACCATCTTAAACATCTGGAAGTTCACAGTTCACATACTGTTGAAGTCTGGCTTGGAGAATTTTGAGCATTACTTCGCTAGAGTGTGAGATGAGTGCAGTTGTGTGGTAATTTGAACATCCTTTGGCATTGCTTATTCTTGCTTTCTCTATGATCTAACAGATGTTGGCAATTTGATCTCTGGTTCCTCTACCTTTTTTAAAACCATCTTAAACATCTGGAAGTTCACAGTTCACATACTGTTGAAGTCTGGCTTGGAGAATTTTGAGCATTACTTCGCTAGAGTGTGAGATGAGTGCAGTTGTGTGGTAATTTGAACATCCTTTGGCATTGCTTTTCTTTGGGATTGGAATGAAAACTGACCTTTTCCAGTCTTGTGGCCACTGCTGAATTTTCCAAATTTGCAGGCATGTTGAGTGAAGCATTTAACAGCATCATCTTTTAGGACTTGAAGTAGCTCAGCTGGAATTCCATCACCTCCACTAGCTTTGTTCGTAGTGATGCTTCCTAAGGCCCACTTGATTTCTCACTCCAGGATGTCTGGCTCTAGGTGAGTGAGCACACCATTGTGGTTATCAGGATCATGAAGATCTTCTTTGTATAGTTCTTCTGTATATTCTTGCCACCTCTTCTTAATATCTTCTACTTCTGTTAGGTGCATACCATTTCTGTCCTAAATTCTGCCCTTTATTCTGCCCTTCATGCAAACACATCTTTGCATGAAATGTTCCCTTGGTAACTCTAACTTTCTTAAAGAGATCTCTAGTCTTTTCCATTCTATTGTTTACCTCTATTTCTTTGCACTGATCATTGAGGAAGGCTTTCTTATCTCTCCTTGTTATTCTTTGGAACTCTGCATTCAGATGGGTATATCTCTCCTTTTCTCCTTTGCCTTTCACTTCTCGTCTTTTCTCAACTATTTGTAAGGCCTCCTCAAACAACCATTTTTGCCTTTTTGCATTTCTTCTTCTTGGGGATGGTCTTGATCCCTGCCTCCTGTACAATGCCACAAACCTCTGACCATAGTTCTTCAGACACTCTATCTATCAGAACAACCAGACCAGGGATCAAACCCATGTCCCCTGCACTGACAGGTGGATTCTTAACCAGTGGATCACCAGGGAGGTCTAAATATCTTTATAATATCTATTATTTCTGAGCAGCTGTTCTACTCCTAGAAGAGACTGACTGGACCATCTCAACTCCTGTGGCTCATACCATGTTAATGGGCTTTTCTGGCATATATTTTCCATTAATTTTAATGCTGGCCTCTGTTCTGGGCCACCCTACATAAAGTTATAGCCCTCCTACTCCTGTCGTGTTTCCCCATGATATATTTCACGTACTTTTTGTTATTGTTTGTCTTCAACAAAATGTAAGTTTCATAAGAACAGAGAACTTTTTCAGTTATTCACTGTTTCCAGTGCCTGCAAAAGTCCGTGGAATGGAATACCTCCTTAATACATGGAATGACGAGCTTCCCTCATGGCTCGGTGGTAAAGAATTTGCCCACCGATGCAGGTGACACGGGTTTGATCCCTGTTCCAGGAAGATCCCAACGTGCCTCGGAGCAACTAAGGTGTGCACTGCAACTATCGAGACTGCACTCCAGGGCCTGTGTGCCTGCACACCCTAAGCCCATGCTCTGCAGCAAGAGAAGCCCGTACATCGCAACCAGAGAGGAGCCCCCTCTCCTCGGCCCCATAACTAGAGCAAAGCCTGTGCAGCAACAAAGACCCAGCACAGCCAAAAATAAACAAACAAAATTTTTAAAGTTTAAAAAAAATAGAATGATGGGTGGATAGATGGATTGAAGAAGGAATAAATGAATGAATGTATAAGCAAGTTCTGAATCCTTTGCTTGAAAGGGACTTCATGCTCTGGGCTTCCCCCACTGCACCCCTGCAAGCTCCAGCCCTGCTGCAAGACAAAACCTTGCCTTCTCTCCTTTAGGATTCTGCCCAACACGACAGGACTCCTTCAAATTCCCTCTGTCAACAGCTTAGCAAGAATCCCCCTAGATACAAGTTTTCTGAACATCTCATGGATTCTCATGGACTTGAAGGCCAAACTTCAACAAATAGTAGAGGATGATTAAAACTCTGGCAGATGAACCAGAGTCAAGTCAGAATCAAAAAGCTTAAGCTAAGGAAAGCGAGTGCAATTGAGCAAAAAGTGTCCTGAGCTTCCTGGTGACCAAGGCATAAAGGGAAAGTTGATGAGGGGCACCATTAAAAGATGTGGGCCAGTATGTTAGGCAAGGCCACCTTTTTTCCTGGGCACCATCAGGTACAGTAAGCAGAGTAAAATTCAGATAGAGAAGACTTCCCACAGCGAAGGCAACTTCCTGCAGACCCGTGAACCCAACAATGACTCTGAAATTAAAAACGAGGAGCTCATGTGAGCGTCAGGAAAGGGCATCATAGCCTGAGGGCAGCATCCTGTTTCCTGGAGGAGAGAGGAAGTCAGCATGTGGGAAGAGCTGAAGGTTAAAGCACCTTCCAAGAGAGAGAAACTCAAGATTTATCCAACTGAATTTTATTTTGTTTTCCAAGCTGCAAAAAGATGAGAACCACAGAGTAATCAGCTCCCTTAAATGGAAGGCAGGTAGATACAGCATTTCGCTAGCTCCTTGACTTACTAATTCGCTGGTTCACTGTCTGTACTGTGGGACCTTGGGGGTGATATTCGGTCTGAGAGCTGAGGGCTAATGTGGACATTTATTTCCTGAGGGTGTTGGAAAGCCTGGATTCCGGTGCTCCCATGTGAGGCTTGGGGGATGGTCATGCCCAAGAGGCTGTAGCATCCCCTGTAAAGGGGCAAGGTGTGTGCCGGAGAGGGAGAGTTATTGTGTTAGTAATAGAAAGTATTGGAGCAACAAGCTTTTTTGTAGTTGTTGAAATTCCTTTTTACCATATGGAGTGGGATTTGGTTCCTGGGATGACCAATGACCAAACTCATTGCTTTCTCATGACCTTTGTAAAACCGTGTTGACCTCTCCAGTCCCATAGTTTACGTTATTACACTTCCTTCTAAAAGCCTGGCTTCCAAGCTCCATGGCCTGCTTTGTCAGGAGAGGACAGAGATGCAGGCGTCATATTTATAGCATAGCCCTCCTTAGGAAAGCGAGCTGACTTCAAATTCAGAGGAGCTTGAACTCAACACAACCCTCCTCAGTTTGGCTCCCTTAGCCTTGAGGCGGGGTGGGGGCTCAGAGAATCAAGGACAGAAGAGTTTACTGGGCCCCAAAGATGGAGTCGTAAAAGCACCTTGGAGCAGATGCCACCAATACAAGAGATCATTCTGTCTCCCCTACCTGGATCCTGCCCGGTTCATGGCTGAGTGCTGAAGCCAAAATTTGGTCAAACTCCTTCCCGGATTCCCAGACGGGGCTTCCCTGTTCTGGGTTGCTGGCATCTTCTCTACTTACTAAATGTGCTTTGTGATCTCAGGTAGTGGGAGGCAGAAAACCCACTGCTAAACAGGGAAGCAACTGAAAACCCCAAATGCCAACACGTCTGGTCGGGTACACAGCCATGCGCTATCCCATTCATTCATTAATATCCCCATTCACAAATGCCTATCGCCAGTCTGCTACCTGCCGCAGCACTCAGGGCTGCAGGGCTGGCAGCTTCATTCAAAACTAGGAAGGAGAACCAACCAACCCTGGTCAGAGTGAAAAGAAGAAGGGAAAGTGCCTTCAGCCTCTGCCGGGCTGAGCACAGCCTGGAGCAGCCGGGGGTATCCTAAAGAGAGGCATAAAGAATGAGATGGAGCCGGGAGGTTAGTAAAGCAATTAAAGAACGAAATTAAGAACACTCTCAGCCTGACCCCCCAGGAGGGTTAAGGATTAGAACAGAGCACAGAAAGCCTCATCTAAACCTCGCCTCAGAGACCATTCCCAGGATCCTGGGGGACTCGGGCAGCCTCCCTGCTGTGGGGCAGGCATCCTTGGCGACCAGGGAAATCATCAAAGGCTCCAGCAGCAGGAATACTCCAGCCATTAGACAGTGGAAGACAGATTTCCTCTGAAATGTGCCTTTAAAGGCAGCTCATTTACCTTCCTGGGCCCCAGGAAAGCCCACAATAGGTACCATCCAGGAAAACCCGACTCGTGCAGATCAACACGATCTAAAGTAGCGTAAGAACCGTAGGTCAACCCAAGCAACAACCTCCTGCCTGCACAGGCCTACTGGGCCATGAAAGGGGTCCTCCTGGAGAGACGTGAAATCGCCTTCTCGCAAAGTTTGTAGCTTCTTGCTTCCTTCCTTAGAGTGGTGGATGGCAGGCCTGCCCAGGGGCAGGCAGAGAGAGGTGATAAATTCTCAAGCCTCTTCTTCCCATCCCAGGAAGCACTTTCCAGTCTAAGAACTTAGGGTTCCCCGGCCTTTCTGGGTTTACAGTTGAGTCCAGAAAGCAGATCAGGACAGCAACTGTTTCAGACTCTCAAGGAGGTGGGTGTGACAGGTATAGGATGAAGCTTCACAGTTTACTTTTTTATCTTATTTTTCAGAGATAGGTCAACTCAACCGAGTAACAGGCTCCAGATTTTCAAATACTAAATGAGACATACTCTTAGCCTGAACAGAGCCATTTTACTATTTTAAGCATGTGGGGTTTCTCCAATTTTGTAACAGCTGTAGGATGTAAAACAAAATCCATTCCTTTCCAATCCCTGAGAAGCTCTAAAGTAACAAAAGGTAAACCCGGATAGGGGGTGGGGGGAGGAGAGGGTGGAGAGTTGG
>SJXQ01006082.1:615118-659533 GCA_006408695.1 Aepyceros melampus
CATAACCTTTGCGAACACTACACGCTGCTTCACGCGCTCTGCTGAGCGCCCACGCCGTGACGGCACTGCGCCAGGCCCCAGGAATACTGCGGGGGCACAGTCTCATGCAGCTGGCTAGCACCCGAGATAGGCCGCCATTGACAAAACCACGCGGGATCCACGGTTGTGCCTGCAGGAAGCGTCGGGCAGCTTGCTGGGCTGTGAGAGACCATCCGGAGGAGAGGGGTCTGGCAGATGAGGTAAGCAAAAGCCTCGCCGAGAAAGTCGAGCTCGGGAAGCAACGTGACCCGTGAGCTGGGGGTAACCAGGCAACAGAGAAGAGCAAAGCACAGCAAGCGCCAAGGTCCTGGGAGGCAGAGCATGGCAGACGGGAGCCACTGAAAGAAGCCGAGTGTCCATCACAGGCAGCAGCAGAGGAGGCTGGAGATGGAGGAAGGAGCCAGACCACAGGAGCCTCGTGCCAAGAAAAGGGGTTTGGGGTTTATCCTGAAAGTAACAGGAAGTCTTAAAGGACATTTAAGCAACGATGCTTGGAACAAAATCATGTCACTGTCTCAAATGCATTAATTAATTGAATAAACATTTACTGGGCACCTTGATGGCTCAGCGGTAAAGAATCTGCCTGGCAGTGCAGGAGACCCTGGTTCAGTTCCTGGGTCGGGAAGATCCCCCGGAGAAGGGATAAGCTACCCACTCCAGTGTTCTTGGGCTTCCTTTGTGACTCAGCTGGTAAAGAATCCACCTGCAATGTGAGAGACCTGAGTTCCATCTCTGTTTTGGGAAAATCCCCTGGAGAAGGGAAAGGCTTCCACTCCGGTATTCTGGCCTGGAGAATTCCATGGACTGTATGGTCCATGGGGTCCCAAAGAGTCGGACACGACTGAGTGACTCACTTTCACTTTGACAGCTCAGTGGTAAAGAATCTACCTGCCAATGCGGGAGACACAAATTCGATGCCTGAGTCAGGAAGATACCCTAGAAAGGAGAATGACTACTCCCTCCAGTATTCTTGCCCAGAGAATCCACAGATGGAGGAGCCTGGCGGGCTACAGTCCACGCGGTGGCAGAGTCTGATGTGACTGAATGGCTAACACACTTTGTATGTACAAATTGCCATTCCGGGCACCATGAAGATAAGGAAGATAGCTTGGGCACTAAGGCTGTAAAAGAACAGTGAGGCAAATGGCTTACTGTAGAGGAGCCCTGGACTGGGTACTGAAGACATGGGTTCAAGTTCCAGCTTTGCTCTTTACTAAATAGCCCAGAGCTCCTTGAGGAGAGTGAGTAGGTTCGATCGTCTTTTGGTCCCCAGCACCTGGCACACAGGAGGATGGATAAACAGAATAATCACATCACTTTGGATAATATCAGTGAGGCCCAAGATTTGCTGAGGGCTTTATTGCCTTTTAAGACCTTTCATAGGACTTCCCTGGTTGGGGAACTAAGATCCCGCAAGCTGAGCCACAGAGCCCAAAAAACCCGGGCAAGACTTTTCACCTACTGGATCTCATTTACTCTCACGCCATCCCCATGAGGCAGACTAAGGGCCAACTGCACAATCTGTGAGCTCCAGTGCAAAGTGAAAATATGGGCCTCTTCGTTTAAAAACTAACAAGCACTTCAATACAGCGGCAGCACAGCATGAAGGCAAGGCCAGGATCCTTGTAAGGATGGAATCCTGTGTTACTGCACAAGCTACATGTCCATGAAGCCGGCCCTGGGCACATTCTATTCTATTCATTTCACAGGTGAGGAGACTGAGGCTCAAGGGAAAGGGACTCTATGTCACTCAGCAGGCAACCGCAAGAGTGAGCCTCAAAAGAAATTCAGGCCCTCTGAGTCCAGGTCTGGTGTGCTTCCCGGTGACACAGCTGACTCGCTCCTGCTCTGGGTCACAGCCCTGCTCTAGGGTGTTCCTGGCAGGGAAGTTCTAAGCCTTGTTTGAACAGTGGGGTAGACAAAAAAAAGTGGAATGCGATTGTTCCTGATGTTGCACAGAACACTTCAACAGGTCCCACTGCTCTCAGGCAAAGGGCCAGAGATGACTCCTTTTATAGTCTTGTTGTTCAGTTGCTTAGAAATACACAAGTAGAAAGTGACTTTTACCTGCTGTGCTGCAGGCAGAATTGACAATTCAGAAAGACCACCCTTCAGTGACTCTCTGTGACCCCATGGACTGCAGCACACCAGGCTTCCCTGTCCTTCACAGTCTCCCAGAGTTTATTCAAACTCATGTACATTGAGTCAGTGATGCTATCCAACCATCTCTCCTCCTGTCCTCAATCTTTCCCAGCATCAGGGTATTTTCCAATGAGTTGGCTCTCGGCATCAGGTGGCCAAAGTATTGGAGCTTCAGCTTCAGTCCTTCCAATGAATATTCAGAGTTGATTTCCTTTAGGGTTGACTGGTTTGATCTCCTTGCAGTCCAAGGGACTCTCGAGAATCTTCAGTTCAATTTAGTTCAGTCGCTCAGTCCTGTCCAACTCTTTGTGACCCCATGAATCACAGCATGCCAGGCCTCCCTGTCCATCTCCATCTCCCAGAGTTCACTCAAACTCACGTGCATCGAGTCAGTGATGCCATCCAGCCATCTCATCCTCTGTTGTCCCCTTTTCCTCCTGCCCCAGTCCCTCTCAGCATCAGAGTCTTTTCTAATGAGTCAACTCTTCGCATGAGGCGGCCAAAGTCCTGGAGTTTCCGCTTTAGCATCATTCCTTCCAAAGAACACCCAGGGTTGAGCTCCTTTAGAATGGACTGGTTGGATCTCCTTGCAGTCCAAGGGACTCTCAAGAGTCTTCTCCAACACCACAGTTCAAAAGCATCAATTCTTCGGTGCTCAGCCTTCTTCACAGTCCAAATCTTGCATCCATACATGACCACTGGAAAAACCATAGCCTTGACTAGATGGACCTTTGTTGGCAAAGTCATGTCTCTGCTTTTAAGTATGCTATCTAGCTTGGTCATAACTTTTCTTCCAAGAAGTAAGTGTCTTTTAATTTCGTGGCTGCAGTCACCATCTGCAGTGATTTTGGAGCCCCCAAAAATAAAGTCAGCCACTGTTTCCCCTCTATTTGCCATGAACTGATGGGACCAGATGCCATGATCTTAGTTTTCTGAATGTTGAGCTTTAAGCCAACTTTTTCACTCTCCTCTTTCACTTTCATCAAGAGGCTTTTTAGTTCCTCTTCACTTCCTGCCATAAGGGTGGTGTCATCTGCGTATCTGAGGTTGTTGATATTTCTCCCGGCAATCTTGATTCCAGCTTGTGCTTCTTCCAGCCCAGGGTTTCTCATGATGTACTCTGCATAGAAGTTAAATGAGCAGAGTGACAATATACAGCCTTGACACACTCCTTTTCCTATTTGGAACCAGTGTGTTGTTCCATGTCCAGTTCTAACTGTTGCTTCCTGACCTGTATACAGGTTTCTCAAGAGGCAGGTCAGGTGGTCTGGTATTCCCATCTCTTTCAGAATTTTCCACAGTTTATTGTGATCCACACAGTCAAAGGCTTTGGCATAGTCAATAAAGCAGAAATAGATGTTTTTCTGGAACTCTCTTACTTTTTCCATGATCCAGCAGATGTTGGCAATTTGATCTCTGGTTCTTCTGCCTTTTCTAAAACCAGCTTGAACATCTGGAAGTTCACTGTTCACATATTGCCGAAGCTTGGCTTGGAGAATTTTGAGCATTACTTTCCTAGCATGTGAGATGAGTGCAATTGTGCGGTAGTTTGAGCATTCTTTGGCATTGCCTTTCTTTGGGATTGGAATGAATACTCACTTTTTCCAGTCCTGTGGCCACTGCTAAGTTTTCCAACTTTGCTGTCTTACCCCTGATTAAAAGTCTCCAGTTGCATCACCCACCTCTGCTCTCTCCTTCAAAATGTGCTTTCCAACCATGCACACCTTCCTACAGTTTCCCAACTGGCCTTGCCCTCTCTTACTTCCAGGCCTTTGCTTGTACTGCTCCGTCAGCCCCAGATGCTGTGTTATGAAGGATGAGTTCAAGACAGCTGGCTGAGAAAGGGAGCAGGGCAGGATAAGAAAGGGCACCTAAGGCAGATGACTGCAGGCTGCCTCCTTAGAAAACTAACCATCCATCCATCTATTTATCCATCCTTCCATCCATCCATCCATCCATTTATCCATCCTTCCATCCATCCATGTATCCATCCTCCCATCCATCCATCCATCCATCCATTTATCCATCCTTCCTTCCTTTCATCCCTCCACCCATCCACTCATACGCCCAATAAGTGTCTACTGAGCCCTGTGTGCTATACATGAGGTATTCAGTTGAGCCCTGGACATCCGGAGGTGAATAATCCATACCTCTCACCCCCAAGGAACTCACAGTTCAGTGGAAAGACAGACAAGCATTACCCATCGTACAAATCCCCAGTTTCACAACCTCCGTGAATCTAGACTCCTTCCTCACAATTTAGGCAGATTCTTACTTTCTTCCTCTTGATTCTGTCCCCATGCTTGTTCCTTAAGTGTCATCCCAATACAGCCTTAAGCCACTGGGCACAAATGCCCAGCGATCGGGATGGCCCCCTGCAGGGATGGTCCCCTCCTCACTCCCTACCCTGACACGTCCCCAGGGCAGCTGGCCCCCCAGAACCTGGTGAAGATGAAGTGCTCGACTCACAGAAGGGAGGGGTACCATGCAGGAAGCAGCACGTGGCAGCAGGGCAAGCTCAAGGTGTCCAGAGAGGGCTACGTTGCGGGAAAGGCTCCTGGAAGAGACGGATCAGATGAGGACAGTTCAAGCAGGACAAGTGGAGAGGACAGAGAAGCCAGAGAAGGCCCAGCGAGTTAGAGGCGGCAAAAGTGGCCCAGCAGGGTGGGAGCGTCAGGTGTGCGGAGCTGAAGACGACTCCCGGGAGCGAGGCGGGCTCGGTGAGGCCAGGAGGGGCCGGGGCCCCGCTGAGGCCCGTGGGCTTGAACCTCTGCTTGCAGAGCTGCTGCTGAGAGAGCTGAAGCCAGCAGGTGATAAGCTGGAGAGAAAATTCCGAAACCTACAGGGGCTGAGACATATGGGGCCACTCAGTCCCAACCCGGAGGCTGTGGGAACCCCAAGGCCAGGGCCAAAGTCACTGCAAGGCAGCGTGGGCCTTCCAGCCCAGGGGGGACTGGGTGTGAGACCAGACAGCCATTCCTGGGACAGGCCTTGTGATAAAAATAGGCAGCATGGCCCCAGGGAGGTTGTCCTTGTGTCCCCAGGGGTGGGGGAAGGCCACACCTCCTCTGTTCTCCAACAACTCCTCTGTCATCAGGCCAAAAATGAAGTCTGCAAGATTCGTGGACTGCCCAGACCCGGCAGAAGGAGTCAAACCAATTTTCCAATGTCCTCAGGTCTGCAAAACTTCAGAAGCACTTTTTCCCGTGCTTTCTGCTCCTCTGCACACCCCACAGCTGCTTCACTCTAAAAGCCGCACGGATTGTAAGGGACACGGGATCAGTGTGGTCCTGATGCCTTCACACTTGAATCCTTAAACAGGCTGTCTTATAAGAGACGGAGCGCTCCCCAGGCACCTTGGTGGGCTCCCTGAGCAGCTTGTTTTGAATCAGGAAATTGGATCTTGCCAGGACTTCATGTTCAAGCTCAATATTAATGTCAGAACCCACAAAATGTGAGTGAGTTCTAAATTTGGGAAACCATGTCCTTCCACCTCTCCCCCAAAGCATTCCTTCAGCCACTGGCAAACCCTCTCCCTCGGTATGGCTGTCCAGCGTTGGTTCTGAATGACTCACTCAGGCTTCAAACACTCGAGGTGCTCCCGCAGCAGATCGATAGAGCAATAACCCGCTTAGGAAGAACGCACAGAGGGAATCCAACATCTAACCAGCTTCTGTCTTGGCAGAGCTGCTGGATTGAGCCTCGTTTCTGTTCAGGACGTCTGCCCTGACTTGAACTTTGACTCCCTACCCGCGTCCTTCCTGAACTGTTTACACTGTGAACATAACACCTAAAAAGATTTATTTAAAAAAAAAAAAAGAGCTGACTGTCATTTTTAGAAAGGCAAGACACCCAACACATCCTACTCTGAGTAGATTTCTTTGACGGCTTGTGATGTTGCCTGAATGGTAAATATACCCTCAGACTCCAAGTAAATAGTCCAGGGCATGTACTTGGGGATAAAAGAGGAAATTTTACACAAGGTGGCCACAGAGGCCTTGTCATTTCCCAGTAAATTAGAGGGTCTTCCAGTGCCCTGTAAATTTATCACACGAGTATTCTTCCATGACTTCAGGAACAGATGGGGCCTGTTTTGATAATGTTTCCCAATCCCCATAGGTAACATGGAGGGGAGGGGAGAGACAGGGGTGGCTGGGACTGCCTGAATGGGGGTGGGGGGAAACCAGCGCCCTGGCCGGCAGGCAGCAGCCCACGGTCTGGGCCTCTAGTCACTTGAAAGACACTTTGTTAGCACCACAGCCTTTCGCTTCTGAAGGGAGGCAGCAAGGAATCCGGGGGAAAGTTCATGCCTGTATCTGGCAGCCCTTCTCTGAAGCAGCAAGCTGGTAAAGGATGGGCGGGAAGATCCTCAACTGTGGAGGAGGGGCTGGGATCCAGGAGCAGCTGCAAGAGGTCTCAAAACACGTTCCTCTGCCTCGAGAGAGGGTCACAGGTATCCTGAAATCAGAGCAAGACTTCCCAGCTCCTGACCAACCAGTTTCCCACCAATCAGTGGAGACGGAGAAATGCAATCACCTTCCAGGTGGCGAGTGTGGGCTCCCTTTAAAAGCAGTTTCCACCACTAATCATAATAGCTAATATTGACCAAGGGATTCCCAGGTGCCAGGCACTGGGCTGATCACTCAGCCCGGGCTCACACATCCAGTCCTCTCCAGCTGCATGCGAGAGAAGGAAGAGGAGGTGCAGAGACGTCAAGAGGTTAAGGCCCTGCCTGGCGAGTGCTCATTCTCATTTCCAGGTCTTATCACTCATTTGTCCATTCAACATACTGACTGAGTGCCTACCAGTTATGTTACCACCATCCAGACTTTCGATCCAAACTTTTGTAATTAGCCTGTGCATGCATGCTAAGTCACTTCAGTCATGTGTGACTCTTTGTGACCCCATGGACTGTAGCCCGCCAGGCTCCTCTGTCCATGAGATGCTCCCAGCAAGAATACTGGAGTGGGTTGCAAGCCCTCCCCACTGCCTTTTCACACTGAGCTTTTTCATCATTACCATGCCATTAACAAGCATCTGTTTATGCCGCTGTTTTACCAAAACTAACTATATCTGTCTTGTGTTTTACTCTTCACAGAATCCTGTCCCAAAGACTTACTTATATGTGGTCTTTATGACCTAGCAGAGAAATGAGAAATAGATATGATATTATTATTATCCTATTAAAGCACAGCCTAGGCATTCCAAGTGAATGCTGGAACCAAGATTCAAGCTCTGCTCTCACAAAGCCTACACCTAAACCCTTTCCACATCAACATGACCCACCCTCTGGGCCCCATCTCCCCATCATGGGCTGCTTTCACAAAAGACAGTAGCACAGAGCACCATGGAGCTTGGCAGTTATTCAAGTGGCTTCTGGAGCCAGACAGCCTGGCTTCTAAATCCTGCCCCGGCCACGTACTAATTGATGACCTTGGGCAATGCCTCTATCTCCTCATGGGTGAAAGGGAGATAATAAGAATACCTGCCTCATAGGATTGGAGAAGGCAATGGCAACCCACTCCAGTACTCTTGCCTGGAAAATCCCAGGGACAGAGGAGCCGGTTGGCTGCCGGCTATGGGATCGCACAGAGTCGGACACGACTGACGCAACTTAGCAGCAGCAGCAGCCACCTCATGGGATTGTTGTGAAGATCAAGGATTAATATTATTCTTATATAAGTAATATATAGTATATGTTACATAATACATTATGTTATATATTATAGTATTATAATAATATATATTCTATATAATTTATATATATATATATATTGTGATTGACAGCATTGGTGGTGGCTGAGTCACTAAGTCGTGTCCAACTCTTGCACGCCCATGTAGCCCACCAGGCTCCTCGGTCCATGGGATTTCCCAAACAAGAATACTGGAGGTTCCTTCCTGCCATTTCCTTCTCCAATTATAATTGGTATGTTATATAATGTTAATGTTTATTATATTGCACATTAATTTAATCTAGAGTACTGGTTAATATAGTTATTACTAGGAAGCTCTCAGGACAGTGTCTCACACTTAACAAATGCCATCTAATTATTCACTGTTTTAATGTTACTATAGAGGCATTTGAAAGCGAACAGGCTGGGACGGGAACAGCAGAATAGCGCAAAGAGCTGTAGCTGGGAGTCCAGTTCAGTTCAGTTGCTCAGTCGTGTCCAACTCTTTGTGACCCCATGGACTGCAGCACGCCAGGCTTCCCTGTCCATCACCAATTCCCGGAGCTTACTCAAATTCATGTCCATTGAGTCGGTGATGCCATCCGACCATCTCATCCTTTGTCATCCCCTTCTCCTCCTGCCTTCAGTCTTTCCCTGCATCAGGGTCTTTTCCAATGAGTCGGTTCTGCCCATCAGGTCGCTAAAGTATTGGAGCTTCAGCTTCAGCATCAGTCCTTCCAATGAATATTCAGGGTTGATTTCCCTTAGGATTAGGGGATCCAGGAGGGGGAAAACTGACCGGAACTGACAGTCAGGAGATGTGGTTCTCCTCTCCAGTCTGCCACTTACAACCTGTGCAGCTGGGAGCAAATCTGTCCGTCTCCTCCACTCCAGTTTCTGCATCTGTCTGGTGGGAGAGAGTTAAACTTCTTTGGGTTGGGGAGGTTTGACAAAGACCCCCGAACTCCCTCATCAGGCCCAAAACCTCTGGAGACTCCAATGAGTGCACCAGCCAGCGCCCCCACTTTGATTAAGACCAGTGAGAGAAGGTGATCAGTTTGTCTCACTTAGAACCAGGCTGACCAATTCATTGCAGTTTCCCGGGACTTCCTCAGTTCTAAAACCGAAAGTACCACATCCAAGAAACACAATCCCAGGAAAATTAGGACAGCTCATCACACTAATTAGGTCAGCCCCCCCCTTTTTTTTTTAAATTTGAGAAAGATTGGCATTCATTGAGATTATGAAGGGCATAACATTAATTTTCCACCTGTCATCATTAGATGCTGTCAGCTAAATCAGACAGCATGACGTTGACGGCCCCTGTTCACACAGTCTGGTCTGATATTTTGACCGTGTGTTATCACGCGCATGAAAGTCACGTCAAATGGGTCTCACAGAAATAAACGCCAGAGCAAGAACGTGAATCTGCAGTGGCCACGCGAATCCTATAATCTCATCCGTCGTTCTCGAAATCTTGCCACGTAAGTAAGTTATCACCTTTAGAGATTTTGTCATAACTGTGTTCCAACTGTGGTGGTTTAATTGCTCAGTCGTGTCCAACTCTCTGCGACCCCATGGACAGAGGAGCCTCATCAGGGATTCTCCAGGCAAGAATCCTGGAGTGGGTAGTCATTTCCTTCTCCAGGGGATCTTCCCGACCCAGGAATTGAGCCTGGGTCTCCTGCACTGTGGGAGGATTCTTTACCGACTGAGCTATGAGGGGAGCCCAAAAAAAAAGACACTGCTGAAACCCAGGATAGAACCAGGGACCTCTAGATCTTCAGTCTAAGGCTCTCCCAACTGAGCTATTTCGGTCATTCCGACTCAAACACACATATTCTCTGGCGGTCTGGTGGTTGAGAATCTGCCTTCCAATGCAGGGGATGTGGGTTCGATCCCTGGTCGGGGAATTAAGATCTCACATCTTAGTGGGGTGTAAGCTTGCATACTGCACGCCAAAGCCAGGGAAATCCACACGCTGCAATGAAGAGCCCAGGCAGCCACACACACACTCACAGTTCATTTTACATTGTTACTGCAGCAATCAGGATAAGCCAGCTTAGCTGAAAGTTAGTCGCTCAGTTGTGTCCGACTCTTTGTGACCCCATGGACTGTAGCCCACCAGGCTCTTCCTTCCCTGGGATTTTCCAGGCAAGAACACTGGAGTGGGTTGCCATTGCCTTCTCCAGGGGATCGTCCCCACCCAGGGATCAAACCTCCTGCATTGCAAGCGGATTCTTTACTGTCTGAACCACGCTGAGGCAACAAATAACCCTACCAAGTAGAGAGCTGGAAATACACAGGAATAGCACTACCACTGCGAAAATAAATCAGCATTGTGGGCCATAAAAAGGGTGAAGGGGGTAAAAATCAATGAAAATAAAGCAAACGACACTAACTAGTAGGGTTGACTGAAGGTTCTGTCTGGCCCCACGTGTCTGCTCACCTTTTGGTAAAAGGGAGGATTAGTAAGAAATTAAAACATCCTGTGATTTTCTTCTTTCCATAAGCAGGATTGAAAATAAATGGATCATTTTGTGATTTTATCTTATTTAATAAGATCCCCTGGAGAAGGAAATGGCAACCCCATTCTTGCCTGGAAAATCATACGGACAGAGGAGCCTGGTGGGCTACAGTCCACGGGGTCAGCGAAGAGTTGGACACAGCTGAGCAACTTAGCACACACAATGTAGTCTATCTATCTATCTTTAGATAGTCCATCTATCTAAGAGTCATCTCCCACACCACCAGCGGAGGACATCAAATACACTGGGAAAGACAGAATAAGAGAAAGCATAAACGCAAGGCCTGGCTCATGCATTTAAATGGTCAGCTCTTCCAGAGGTACCTGTCCCCTCAAGTCAGCTTTTACCACGAGTTGATCCCAAGTGTCTGACAGGCCACCAGCTGAGAGGGGGACCCCTCTCCAGCCTTTCCTTGATCAGGAATTCCACCTTGTCTAGGGCAAGTACCACAAGAGACAAAATGAGCACCCAAGAGAGGTCTTTGCTCCAACAAGATCAGGTGGGAAGGATTTCAGCAAAGCAAAGCAGTGGCAAAGGACTTGTGACTTTAAGATCCCAACAAGGTTTAGGCGGTCCCTGAGAAAATTAAGAAATGACTGTAAACTCTCACCATGTGGTTGAAAGGGCCTGTGTCACAGCTATTTCTTTCAAAGGAATGCACGCGTGCTGTCCCTTCAGCTGCTGTCTGAATTTGTGACCATATGGACCATCACCCACCAGGCACCTCTGCCATGGGATTCCCGGCAAGGATGGGAAGTGAAGTGGGTCCTCCTCCAGGGGATTGTCCTGATTCAGGACATCAAACCCATGTCTCCTACATTGCAAGCCAAATCTTCACCCCTGAGCCAACGGGGAAGCCCTCAAAGCAATAGTACCAAAAATGGTTTGCCACCGAAGACTGGTTACCCAGACAAATGCCAGATGGAGCTGCAAGGGAGCCCCGCCTCACCATCTGTAGTCTCCTCCTCTTCCCTGAGCACCGTTCTCTTTCTCCATTCCAGCCCCGACCCGCTTACTTGTCTGGGTGACCGCATCCATTCCATCCGCTTTAAATCCCACCTATGTGGCCGATGACTCCCAGTCTGTTACACTATCTGCTTGCACTCCAGACTCCAGACCCTACCAGTTCCTCCCCACTTGGATGTCTCAACAGAACCTCACATTCGATGTGTCCAAGTTGAACAGGCAATCTGTTCTGCCCCAAACCCATTTCTCTTCCACCATCCACTCCTTTGCTCAAACTCAAAACCCAGGAGTCCTCTGTGATTCCTCTTTCTCCCCAAACCCAGCCCTATCGATTTTACCACCTAAATGTTTGTAGAAGTGATCTTTTCCATCCCCACCCCACCCATCCTCCCGCAGGCACCCACATCTCTCCCCCATCCAACTACGGAGGCTTCTAATTGGTCTCCCAGGGTCACCTTTGTTTCTCTCTGGTCCTTCCATCGGAGAAGGCAATGGCACCCCACTCCAGTACTCTTGCCTGGAAAATCCCATGGATGGAGGAGCCTGGTGGGCTGCAGTCCACGGAGTCGCGTAGAGTCGGACATGACTGAGCGACTTCACTTTCACTTTTCACTTTCATGCATTGGAGAAGGAAATGGCAGCCCACTCCAGTGTTCTTGCCTGGAGAATCCCAGGGATGGGGGAGCCTGGTGGGCTGCCGTCTATGGGGTCGCACAGAGTCAGACACGACTGAAGCGACTTAGCAGCAGTCCTTCAATCCACAGCAGAGGTACAAGTATCATTTTTAATGGTAATCTTATTACCTTATTTGCCTTGCTTAAACCCTTCAGCTGTCCCCTATAGCCCTTGCTACTGAAACCATGGGTTAAATTCATCTCACCTGCCTTCACTGAGGTTGTTTTAAGACTTGCAATACCTCCAAGCACATGTAGCCTTGTTCTAGTTGTTCAGCCGCTCAGTCATGTCCTACTCTTTGTGGCCCCATGGACGGCAGCATGCCAGGCCTCCCTGTGCTTTACCATCTCCTGGAGCTTGCTCAGACTCCTGTCCATTGAGTCAGTGATGCCATCCAACCATCTCATCCTCTGTCGCCCTGCCCCCACCCTCAATCTTTCCCAGCATCAGGGTCTTTTCCAATGAGTCAGCTCTTTGCATCAGGTGGCCAAAGTATTGGAGCTTCAGCAATAATATGTAGCCTAAGCAATATCAGATTTGCTCAAGTTACTTTCCAGGAACGTTGAGTCAGCTGCGTCTAATTCAAGCCGAGCTGGTTAGGACTGGGTAGGACCTCCCACGCTTCAGTGAGGCGTGTGTGAGTGTCAGCTCAGTGACCTTTTGACACGAGGGGCCTGGAAGGTCCCCCCTTAGCACATGCAGAAGCCTGTGAGCTAGTCACTCTTGCTCCCAACCGTGGTCACTGCAGCACCTTTCCCGTGCTCCCCACACCTCACGCCGCCCCGCTTCTCCGTTTGTTATCCCACAAATACCCTGGGTCTCTTGTCTTCTGGAAGGTGGATTGGAAATTTGTTCTCTCATGCCCTCGCTTGGCTGCCTTGCAAATAAACTCTCCCTTTGCTACAAACCTCTGCAGCCCAGCATTTGACAAGCCAGCCAGAAGGTAAGACCAGACAGACATTCTGCCCGTGGTTTGCTGACCCCTTGCCTGTATCAAAAGCAGCTGCCTGGTCCATCGTTCCAGAGACCATCCCCTAGGTTTCCTGGCAAGGTGCCACTGACCTTCGGTGCTTAGCTTTCCTTTGTAGCAAAGAGGTGGTTTGGGGATTTGGGGGGTCTCGAAGTTTGGAAGACATTCTTCTGGAGAGTAGTTTTGTTAAAGAAACGCACCTATGTCTAGATTGTTTTCGCAATCCTCACCAAAAGGTGGGTTGGGGTCCAGCTGCCAGGTTGTTGGCAGGCAATATAAGAGGTTACTACTACTAGGCAATCCATATTTGAGTTAAAGACCCAGGGTTCTATAGAACCAGGACTCTTAGTTCTTGGTTTTGTTGTTTGGTTCTTGTTTGTCTATGTCTGATTGCCTTAACAGTGAAGAATTGGCTATTGGAGATTGAGCTTCTTGGTGACTATAAGCAAGAACTCTTGGAAAGATTTTGTTGCTGCTACCACCTAGAAGCAAAGCTCCTTCAGGTTCAAGGAGAAGTGCTAATCCAGTTTCCTCTTGCAGCCCTCTAGACTGTATTCTCCAAGTTGAATGACTTTAGATTATGCATCCATGGTAAAGAGAAAGGTGGCATTAATCCTCTGTAACACTGCATGGGCACAACATCTTAGACTCAGGAGCAAGGTGGCCTGAAAATGGCTTCTTAACTTACAGTATAACTCTGCAGCTAGATTTAGTTTGTAAATGGGAAGAAAAATGGGATGAAACATCACACATACAGTCTTGTTACTGTATCAAAATAAACCTGTGCAAAGAAGATGTAATCTTATAGTCCAACAGGAAAAGAAGGCAAATAAATTGACTTCACTTGACTCTAAGGAAACTTGTTTGAACTGCTGTTGATCCAGCTGAACACTCCAATGGCTCCTCCTCCCCCACATGAAGGGGTAGCTGCTCTTTCATTGCCAGTATCTGAGCCACAGCCTCAGGCCTGGCTGTCGAGAAATAAGAATGATCTCCCCTCTCATACCCACTGAGGCACTGAATGTGACCAGGGAGCTACCAGACTCAGATGGGGCAAGATCCATCAAGGCAAGTCCCCCCTGGGTGAAGGGGCGTAAATGTTGAGACTAGGCGGCTGATGGGGTTGAAAAAGGGAAGTGGACCCAGATTAACTTCCAATTCATTTAATTGGAAGAGCAACATGACAACTTATAGAGACAATCCAAAGAAAATTGGAAAGCTTTTCGATTTTGGGGGGGGGGCGGGGGGAGCAACCCGCAACTGAACCTGGACAGATAATCAAAACTCATTAAATACCCTCTTCACTTCAGAATAGTTAGAATGGTGCTGGATAAAGCTAGGGAGGAGGCTGATGGCTTCACACGGAAACCCCTGGCAACCTGCTGTAGGCTGCAGCAAGCACAGCGGTACCAGCAGTGGATCCTAACTGGGACTGGAACTGGGACGCTAGGCTACAAATTGAACACTGTAGACATTGCATTCTTGCAGGATTATGACAAGGGGCACCAAAACAAAGAAGCCTTAACAAAGTTCAGGACGTAAAAGAGAAACCAAATGAAGATCCTTCAGAATTTCAGAAAAGGGTTTTTAAAGCCCATAGGCACTACATAGACAGAGAGCTGCAGTCCCAGAGAATTTAAAGATAGTTAATATGACTTATTGGTCAGAGTGACCCCCAGTATACAGAAGAAACTGTAAGAGATAGAGATGTTGTCTATCACATGGACCCCGCGGCTGCTGCTGCTGCTAAGTCGCTTCAGTCGTGTCCGACTCTGTGCGACCCCACAGACGGCAGCCCACCAGGCTCCCCTGTCCCTGGGATTCTCCAGGCAAGAACACTGGAGTGGGCTGCCATTTCCTTCTCCAATGCATGAAAGTAAAAAGTGAAAGTGAAGCGCTCAGTCGTGTCCAACTCTTCGAGAGCCCATGGACTGCAGCCCACCAGGCTCCTCCATCCATGGGATTTTCCAGACAAGAGTACTGGAGTGGGGTGCCATTGCCTTCTCTACGCATGGACCCACTCTGTTCTGTTTTTGAGGTTCTGAAGGTTCTGTTTCCATTCAGGTTCATGCAGCCAAAAATAAAACCGAAGCTGAGAGCAGCACAAGATTTATGCAATGCCAGAGACTGGAAAAGCAGGAGTGTGGTTCTCAAATCAGCTTCTCACCTTAAGCATGAGGGATTTGCTTTCAGGGTGTAAGAACAGTGGGGAGAGGAGGGAGGCTAATTATGGTAGGCCAGCACATCAGTTCCCTGGGAGAGAGTGGGGTGCCACCCTGTTTTGGCCTGTGGCTTCCAGTCATGGCCGCTAAGTAGGGGTGTCATTTTTTATGCTAAATAGTAAAATCAGCGGAGAGTAAGACTTGGGGTCTGTTGGAGATCAGATTCATTGCCACGTTGGTTTCAGCTGGTTCCATACAGTTTTTGCTTTTCCTTTCCTATAGCTGGCTTTCTTTGTGTCCAAACTATATGGTCTAAAGGTATATGTTAGTTTCTGTTCGAGGGAGGGAGCTGATGGGTTTTGAGCAAGAGTCTGGTGGTAACTCTGGTGACTGAGGGGCTTAAAGGATGCCTATGTCTCAGCTTGCTGAAACTGGCTTTAAAGTTTTTAATAGCAGAGAGTAGGTTCAGGAGAAAGGGGAACAACAGAGAATAAGACAGGCCACTCTGCTGGCAGCTGCCCTAACACAGGGAAAAGAAGGGCCAAGCTGAAGCTTTCACAGGGAACTCCGCAAAAGAGTTGCCTTTGCACCTGGACAAATGGACACAAAGTACAAACCAGACCAGGTTTGTGTATTGCAGTCTCCTCTGTTCCAATCTTGGAAGAAAAAAAAAAAAAGCTTGCAACCATTCCAGAAGAATATAATGCACGAGGAATTTCTTAGAGGAGGAAACAATGAACCTCTGGCTAAAATGCTGGAAGATTAAAAATCCAGAAGACCAAATCCATCCTGGCTGGACTGGACCTTGTAAGGAACACAACAGAATACGGAGACAATGCTACGGGAGAAAAACTGTGACCGAGATCATTCGAACGGTGACTTTTCTGAGTCAGCAAGGGAACCCCTAACAGCTCTCAAGTTTTAACGGAAGCAAGCTATAAGAAAGAAATTTGGGTGATCATTTTCGTCTGCAGTTGGGCAGTAGTGATGTTGGCAAGGTAAAATTCTTCTAAAGGAAATCTGGATCACTTGTCACACTACCAGAATGACTGTCCTCTTGTGTTTAAGCCTTCTCCACCCTCAAGCCCTTGTTGGGTCTAAGCCCCAGATGGGCAGGAAATAGCTGGAGCAATCATTGCCTCTCTTCCTCAAGGTTGAGGAATAATTAGGGAGGGCTGAAACCATGGCTTAAATCCATTCACCTGTCTTCACTCATCAAAGTTGTTTTAAGACTTGTATGTCCTCCAAGAAGAACATAGCCTAAACAATAAGATGATTGCCCAACTTTTTTTCCAGGAACTTGGAGCCAGCTGTGTCTAATTCGAGCTGAGCTGGTTAAGACTAGATAGGACCACCAACCCTTCAGCTGAGCACGAGTGTGTCACCCAGTGATCTTTTGACATCAGGGGCCCCAAAAACTCCCCTGTCAGAACCCATAGGAGCCTGTGGCCTAGATACACCAGAACCATATTATTCTACCTTCTTCCAATCACCACTCCCCATGTCTGAGACTGCCCTGCTTCTTTATTCATTAGCGTATAAATACCCTGAGCCCCTTGCCTTCAGGGTGGTGGGTTTAAGGTTTTGTTCTCTCGTCTCTACCCTGATTGCCTTGCGAATAAACCCTCTTTGCTCCAAGTCTCGGCATCTCGGCTCAGCGTGCACCAGGCAAAAGGAACCTGGTTGGGTAGCAATGAAGCGTCACGTCCTTGACACGGATATCAGGGCAGCGTGTACCCTGACTTCCAACCCATGCAGGCTCACCTCCGTGCGTGCCCCTTGCCCTGGGAGCCCTTTACTTCAGCCCCACATGCTTCCCCCACCTTCTCCTCGGCATCAGGGTCTTGAACAAGCTAGGAACAGGCCCTCTCCCTGCCTAGCTCACTCCTCACCCCTCAACTTGGCACTCCTCTGGGGTCTCCAGCCCAAAGCAGGGCCCTCTGGCTCCCACGTAAAGCCCTGGGTGCCCTGGCCTCCTCCCTCCCAGCACGCAGCATAGAGGTGCTCCCTATCTACTCGCTGATGCCCACTAGGCTGCCCGCTCCTTGGACACAGGGACCCACCAGAACCTCACACCTAGCACAGCGCCCAGGAATCCAGCCAGTACTCTGTGGATACTTGGAGACAGAGTGATAACCCTGAGAGCTACCTGGGTGCCCCGTCCTCATGCCTCTCAGTGCCCTTTCTGAAGAAAGCTCAGCAGCATGCACTCTGATTTTAAGATCACAGACTCTGGTGACACCCCTGGGAAGCCTGACAAAAATGCAGCCGTGGGGGGTTCACCCAGCCCTCAGGAAGGACCGAGGATGGGGTCAGGCTGCACCACACACAGGAAGAGCCTGAGCTGGTGCCGCCAGCGCGGGCTGTCCTGAGCCTTTGGTCTTGGGTTTCTCTTCCTAGAGTATTTATATCCATCCGGAGAAGCCGGCTGGTTTCATTAATTGTGAGCGTATGTCCACCCAAGGCAGCCATACGCTGAATATGTTGAATACCAGACCTTATATGGGCATCTCTTGTTGATTTATATATGAATACATGACATGAAGGGGGCTCAGGCAGAAAGCCAAATATTCACACTCCCCTGTGATCTCAAAGGCGTGAGTTTATTGGCGTATTGTTTGTTTTTAATGGAATGACTCTCCTTTCAATGAAAAAAGATCATGGTAAGGCCCACAGACGTTTAATGACTAGTATAGGGACAGGCATGCAGTTAAGAAGGGGTGGCAAAAAGTGCAGATTCAGTGTCCAGGTTTCAAATGAGAACCACTAACACGCGGCAGGTGTGAGTGCCCAGCACCCTCTACAGAGCCCGCCTACCAGGAGAGGTAAGTTCGATCCCCGGGTGTGAAAGGTCCCCTGGAGAAGAATCTGGCAACTCACTCCAGTATTCTTGCCTGAAAAACCTCACGGACAGAGGAGCCTAGTAGACCACAGTCCAAAGCATTGCAAAGAGTCAGACCACAGCTGAGCAACTGAACACACACATCCCCAACACAAACGCACCCCCTCATTCAATCCCCACAGCATCTGTACAAGCTAGGTGCTGCTGTTATGCCCTTTTTGGCAAATGAGCAAACCAAGGCCCAGAGAGATTACGTGATAGGCCCTGTTAGTAAGTGGCAGGGCTGGAGTCTGAATCCAGGCGACCTGGCCCCGCAGTCCAGAGGAGCTGGGCCCCATGGGGATCCACTCAGTCCAAACCAAAGCCGAACCCAGGATCCGGCTTTTGGAGGACTCTGCCCTGCCCTGATTAGGTCTTTTGTCTCTGGAGGGCTATGGAGAAGCTACAGGCAGGGTGCTGGCCCCAAGGAGCACACGTGTCTACAGTGGAACAAATGAGCCAGTGTGAGGTGCCATGCTGTGGAACCAGGTGCCAGGGAGGGGGCCATCCGAGTAGGCAGAGGTCCTGAAGCCCTGATCCCTGGTTCCCTCTGCCCTGAGGTTGCCACGTTCCACGGGTGTGGACAATCAGTTTCCTCTTGCGGGGCTCAACTTCCAAATCCGTAAAATGAAAATGCTGATGATAACAGATGTGCTTCCTGTCTCCCAGGGATGGGTCAAGGACTGTATGAGAGAAAGTGTGCAAAACGTTTAGGACAGAGAATGTCTTCAGTAAACATCAGCTCTATGATTTCTAGCGGGTGGTTCTGGACATAGCCGGTTCTTCACTCACAAACATGGATCAAGCACCTAGGAGAGTGTACCAGACATCCACACCAGGTGCTAGGACTACCTTAATATTTGCTTATTAGATAAAATCAGTAAAGAGAACTGTGATGTGGCAGGCCACACAGCCAGAGCTGGAGTTTCCCAATCTGCCCGTTGGGGCGACTATGGCTCCGGTGGGGAAAATGGGCTCCCTCCCTGGGCTCCTACCAAGGAGGAGAGAGCAGCGAGGTCTTCAAAGAGCACCCTGGTCAGAGAGGCTGCTGTGTTAGGTGCACACGAGGGCCAGCCCGGGCGGGGACGTGAGGGCGGTGGAAGCCTCGGCTCCTTGCAGAGAGATCAAGACAGTGCGGAGAAGGAGGGTAAGGAGGCTGCAGCAAGGGGGCTGAGGGTGTCCCCTGCGGGTGCAGAAGCGCCAGTCAGGGCCCAGCTTCAGGGCATCAGACCCTGGGGGTCAGTGGGCTTGAGGAGGGGGGTCACCATCAGACAGGGATTGGGCTTCCAGGCAGGCAGCTCTGAAGTGGCCACGTCTCCCTCCAAAGTCTTTATCTCCAGACTCAACCCGAGACAAAGGGATAGCTAAACATTGAAGCTGGAGCTGAGTGTGGGATTTTTTTTTTTTCTTTCCCTGTTCGGTGCCCAGTTATTTGCCTGTTCGCCAGCCCTGGGATAAGACAGAATTTATGTCTCACCAAAGAGGCACCAAAAAGTGAAGGAGACAGAGACACACACAGAGAGAGAGAGATGATTATGCAGAGCATTTTTTTGTTGCTTTGCTTCAAAGTGTCTCCTCACTAGAATGCTGCCGCAGTCTCCGGGGAGCGGTTCGCCCTCCAGAAAATATGACACTTTATTTCCTGCCCTTGTTTGTTAACACACCCCGTTACCATCCATCTCAGCTTCATGTAACTGCCAGCCGGCATTAACGCCCTCCTCCTCGCCGAGGAAGAAAACAGAAAAGGGAGAATTCAGCAGATTTTGCCCCGTGGCACCCTCGGCGGCACCAAGATAACCAGAGCAGAAACCACAATTGGATTCTTAATTCCTTCAGCGCAGGAATGCGAAGGTCGGTCGGTTTAACCACCTCTTGCGTTTTCCAAAGAGTCGGCTCGTTATTTCGGTTGTCTGGGCTCCCTTCTTTGCTGCGGAGAAAGATACATTAATTAATTAATTTTTTTTTTTTTTTCTTTTTTAACGTTGGGGCAGGAGATGTTGCAAACTGTCAGGAACTGTCAGCGGGCGCCGGCCGCACCAGGTAAAGCGGCCAGCGGCGGAGACACACTGACCCCCAGTGGCCGGCCGGGCCCTCGCAGCCGGGCGCCCGCGCCCCAGCCTCGCCCCGGCTGGGCGCGCCCGCTGCTTCCCCGCAGCGTGTGAGCTGCAGGGCGGCCTCGCTGTGTCCCCCCACGGCTGCCGCGGCGCAGACGCAGGCAGCCGCACACAGGGAGACACACGCAGCCCCGCGCACACGCTGCCCCAATTCTCCTCTTCTCCGATTTCGCAGAGCTTCCGTCTCCCGAGAACATTCACCGCGGGCGCTCTGGGCTTACAGATAAGGCCTGTTTCTGCTGCTCCCGGCGTGCATGGCTGTGAGAAAGGCCTCCGGGGGGCCCAGCAGGACCAGGGCTGAAAGGGAGGGGAGGACCGGCCCTGTGGAGGGCTCCCGTGAGCCAGGCCCTGGGCACACATGTTCCCCACCGGAGCCATAGTAGCCCCAAAGAACAGATTAGGAAACTAAAGCTCTGCCTGTGTGGCTTGCCCACATCACAGTTCTCTTTACTGATTTTTTTTAATAAGCAAATATTTACATAAAACCTGTCAAGCTGTCATCTAGTGCTGTGTCTATCTCCCAGTTAACTAGACTGCATCTTTATTGCAATCCTGTGAAGTACTATTCCGTCCATTTCACAGATGAGGAAACTGAGGCCTAGAGAGGTTCAATCACTACTGAGTGGTGGATCTGGTGTTCAGCCCCGCAGTCTGGCTTCACTGCACTCTGGCCACTGCGAGGCAGCCTGTATCCTGGATACTTGTAAAAAGGAGACCAGCACTCCAAATCCCAGCTCTTTCCCTGAGGTCTTTTATCCCCCAAGGATAAAACGCTGCAGCTGCACAGGAGACAGCTCACAGACCTTCTACAGAAACGTAGTGGAGAAGGCCACACTGAATCTCCTGGAAGTCACGGACCATGCCGTTCACCTTCAGAGCCCCAGGCCGAGCACATGGCAGGAGGAGTGCTCAGCCAGACTGGACCTTGAAAGAAGGTTCATGAACCTTGAAGGAAGTTTCAGTGAAGATGGGAGGGAGGTTACAAGGACGGCAAGAACCACCATGCTGAGGCAGAAAAGCACAGATCATGTTTCCCAATACTGTCCCCATGAAAAGGTATTTTCAGACCCACCCATGCTCTTCTGGGCCACAACGTGAGTGTGTGTGTGTGTGTGTGTGTGTGCGCGCGCGCGCGTGCATGCACACACAGGTGTGTGTGTGTGTGTGTGTGTGTGTGTGTGTGTGAGTCGCTCAGTTGTATCCAACTCCACGATCCCATAGATTTTAGCCCACCAGGCTCCTCAGTCCATGGAATTCTCTGGGCAAGAATACTGGAGTGGGTTGCCATTCCCTTCCCCAGGGGATCTTCCTGACAGGGATCAAACCCGTGTCTCCTGCATTTGCAGGTGGATTCTTTACTGCTGTGCCACCTGGGAAGCCCTAAGCTAGACTGTAATTGAGCGCCCCCTACTGCACATGCCTGTAATTAACATTTTCTAAAGTGTCCCCCTCCCATCTCTGAATTTATCTCATCTGAGCTTCACAGCAAGCGCCCATAAGATAAATATAATCAGCCCCACATTAAGCAAGAAAAACAGAGGCTCTTCCAAACGGGCTGACTTGTCCTGGTTTCCCAGCTAATGCATAGAGGCCTGGCCACCCAGTTTCTGGCCTTCCAAAGCCCACGCCCCCACGTGCTGTCAGTATCAGGCAGGACCCTCACCAGGGAAAGCCCCGCCCCCACCCTGGCAGCCCTGTCGGTCTCCCATGGAGCCTTTTGAACTGGCCGACTGGTTCCCGTCTTGCCCCAGCCGTTGCCTCAGCCTGAAATGCTCTTCCTGTACATGGATCTTCACTTGGTTGGCTCCTTCCTGTCATTCCGGTGTCAGCTCAAGTGTCACCTCCTCCGAAAAGCCTTCCTTGTCCACCCAACCTAAAATAGCCTTCCAGTCGCTCGCTGTTGCATCACTGTCTTCTTCCCAGCAGTGATTCATCTCTGGTAACTTCATGTCCAGTTACTATTGTTAGTCTCATCTCGTGTATAATGCAGGCTATCAGTTACACAGCACAAAGCTGCCGTGTGCCAGCAGAGCTGCAAGAGCTCTGCACACAGTAGGTCATTTAATCGTCACACTCTCCTTTCGTGTAGGTTCCATTATTATCCCCATTTTACAAAAGAAGAAGCTGAGACAGGGCAGGTTTGGTAACTTGTCCAAGATTCCACCTTTAGTGAGCACTGCTCTTAGCTACTACAAAGACATCAGCCTTCAATAGCAAAAGCACAAGAGAATTCCCTGGTGGTTCAGTGCTTAGGACCTTCATGCTTTCGCTGCTGTATCCTGGGGTTTGATCCCTGATTGCGGAACTGAGATCCTGCAAGCCACCTGGCACAGCCGAAGCAGTAACAACAACAAAAAGAAAAGCAATTGAATTTGTAAATGCATAAAGGACTTAAATAAAAATTTCTCCAAAGAAAACATACAAACAGCCCATAAGCATATGAACAGGTGCTTCATTAGTTGTTGGCTAAGTGGCTAAGTCGCTTCAGTCGTGTCCGACTCTGTGCGACCCCATAGACGGCAGCCCACCAGGCTCCCCCGTCCCTGGGATTCTCCAGGCAAGAACACTGGAGTGGGTTGCCATTTCCTTCTCCAGTGCATGAAAGTGAAAAGTGAAAGGGAAGTGGCTCAGTCGTGCCTGACTCCTAGCGACGCCATGGACTACAGCCCACCAGGCTCCTCTGTCCGTGGGATTTTCCAGGCAAGAGTACTGGAGTGGGGTGCCATTGCCTTCTCTGTCATTAGTTGTTAGGAAAACGCAAATCAAACCATAAGATAGTTCTGCACACTTGCTGAGAAGGCTATAGCCAAGTCAGTGCTCTGTTGTGGCCTGGATGGGTGGGATGGGGGATGAGGTGGGCGAGAGATTCAAGAGGGAAGGGAGATATGTATATATATAGCTGATTCACTTCATTGTACAGCAGAAACTAACACAACAGTGTAAAGTAACTCTATCCACTAAAAAGTAAAATTAAATTTTAAAAACTTTTAATGGGAAAAAAAACAGAAGGTAAGTGTTGGCAAGGATGTGGAGAAATCGAAACCCTCATACGTTGTTAATGGGAATGTTAAATGGTGCCGCCACTATAGAAAACAGTTTGGTGATTCCTCAAAAATTGAATCATAGAATTGCCATGCTGCTGCTGCTGCTAAGTCGCTTCAGTCGTGTCTGGCTCCTCCATCCATGGGATTCTCCAGGCAAGAGTACTGGAGTGGGGTGCCATTGCCTTCTCCATACAACCCTGCAATTCTACATCTAAGTATATACCAAAAGAAATGGAAAACAGGGACTCAAACAAAAACATATACATGAATGTTCATAGCAGCACTATTCGCAATAAATAAAAAGTGGAAACGCCAGATGACTCAGCAGCTGCTGAATGGGTGAACAAGATGTGGTCTGTCCATCCAGTGGAATATTATTCAGCCATAAAAAGGAATCAAGGGCTGACATAAGCTACAGCAAGGATGATTTGTAAAAACATACACTCAGTGAAAAACACCAGCCACAAAAAGCCCCATATTGCATCATTCAGTTTACATGAAACGTCAGGAATAGGTAAACCCATGGAGTCAGAGACCAGACTGGTGGTTGCCAAGGGGTGGGGAGAGGAACAAAGAGGTAATGACTGCCTGATGGTTGTAGAGTCTCATTTTGGGTAAGAAACTGTTCCTGAACTGGATAGTGATAACGGCTGCACCACATCATCAAAGTAGTACATGCCACTAAACTGTATACTTTATAATGGTTAAAGTGGTGGTGTGTATATGTCTGAATTTTAAACTTTTTTTTAAGTTCAGACTTGTCTGTCTTGTTCATTTATGGATCTCTGGGGCTTAGAATGTTAGGAAGCACACAGTAGGTGCTCAAAACATGTTTGTTGGAGAAACGAATAGAAAGGAGCAGAGCCCAGGCCTCCCAGCTCCCAGTCGTGAGATCTTTCCACAACATCAGAAAGCTCTAATTCAGTGGTTCTTAACCTCCGGGTCATCCAGTTACCTGGAAGGCTTGCTGAAACACAGACTACAGGGCTTAAGCCCAGGACCCAGAAGTTTGCTTGTCTGACAATTCTGTACTGGCCCAAGGGCCGCACTTTGAAGCCACTGCTCTCTCTTGCCCACTAAACCACCAAGAGAAGAGGAACTTTGATGTGACCAGGAGAGAGGAAAGCCAGGGCTGATGCTTAATTAAAAGAGAAATAAATTTAAACCACAAATGCAGCTACACACAAAAAAAATCAGTTTTAATCAGTCAAAAAGTCTCTGAGGCAAAGACTAGTTTTCTATCAGCTGAGTTGACAGGTTTGGTGGGGGGTTTAACTGGACTGGAGGAGACTTACCATCTACCTCCTCAACTCAGACACAACTGTTGCTCCTCAGAGTGAGGCCACACTGGCCTTCTGGAAGCTCCTAGAACAAAGTGGTTCCTTCCTTGGGACCTTTGCACTTTCTGCTGCTTCTGCCTACAACTCTGGCCCTCCCCATTCCCTCCCTTTCATCCCCACCTCCATCTCCTTTGTCTGACTGATTACTTTACAATCCTTCCTTCCCTGTAAGAAGGCTTCCCTGACGAGCTGCATTAGTTCAGGATCTTTAAGGAATTAAAAATCTATTAATTATTATCACATTGATATTATTAAAAATATTATAGTCATTTCAATTAATGCAAAAGTGCATTCAAAAAGGTAAACACCGTTTTATAATTTTTTTTTCAAACTAAGAACAGAAGAGAAATAGCCCCCAAATAGCCTTCTACCGAAAGGTGATAGCAATCATATTATTCCCTTTGAACACAGATGGGAGGCAAGACCTCTGTTCAGCACTGTTCTAGAAGTCCTAGACGTAGTGATAAGACAGGAAAAACCAACAAGAGTTATACCTCTTGTAACAGAAGAAACGGTATTGTCTTGAGCAGTAAGAGTTTCTACACAGAAAATGCAAGGGAACCTACAATATGCAAGGGCCTTTTGTTTCTTCTTGCTGATGATTCTTCGTGGTGATAACTCCATTAGAATAGTGCCCTGGGCTCTCTTTTCACCCATCACCAAAGAATAACTTGTCAAGTTTGGAGAAAGAATTGGGCCTGCACAGACCAGCAGCCTCCTTTCTACCCTCTTGGGGAACCAGCCTGCCCGTAGGTACCTCTCATCCTCTCCCCGCTACCACCCTGTGATATCTGCGATGGCAAGACCAGCAGTTTTCCAGCTGTGTCTGCAACTGGGTACATTTAATTATGGAATAGGATATTAAAGAGCCTATTGTAGCCACAAATCTAATCCATAGTTCCCAAGCAATTTTGTGAAGAATTAAGGTGAGAGTTTGCACCTCTGCAGACTCCTAACTTCTCAATTTGTTCGAAACTTGGTAGAGGAGCAAAGGTCATACATCATAACCCTCTCAAACCTGAAACTATTAGAATTAATAAGAGATATCAAAAAGGTATCTGGAAACAATATATAAAACTCAATATTACTCCTATATACAGCAGAATAACCAACTAGAAAGTGTAAACTTTTTTTTTTTTTTTTTTTTGGCTGTGCTGCATGGCAGCTGGCAGGATCTTAGTTCACCCACCAGGGATCAAAGCCACACCCGTGGAAGTGAAAGTGTAGAGTCCTAACCATTGGACCACCAGGGAATTCCTGAGAAAATGTAATTTTAAGAAAATTCCAGTTATAATTTTAAAAGTCCTGCAAGGTGCCTAGGAATAATGCTGACAAAAAGTATGTACAATCTTCATAAAGAATATTATAAAATTGTAATGATGGATGCTAGAAAGTGGCCTAAATAAATGCTGAGATTGATCATGTTCACACACATGAAGATTCAATAATGTAAAGATAGCAAATTTTTCTCAAGTAGGGGGGCAGCCTTTCTGTACCCTGTATTCCCTCAACCACTCCCTATCTCTTCTCTAAATAAGAAGTTTTAATACATAAGTAGTGTTAGTCGTTCAGTCCTGTCTGATTCTGCAACCCCGTGGACTGTAGCCCACCAGGCCCCTCTGTCCATGGAATTCTCCAGGCAAGAACACTGGAGTGGGTTGCCAATCTCTTCTTCAGGGTATCTTCCCAGCCCAGGGGTCGAACCCAGGTCTCCTGCATTGCAGGCAAATTCTTTACTGTCTGAGCCACCAAGGAAGCCCCAATACATAAATAGAATTTATCTTGATTAATAAAGCAATGTCCAATAATTTTTTTTAATAATGATGACTACTTGACTACTTTTATGGAGTGCCACTTGATAAAGGAAAGGGCTTCCCAGATGGCATAGTGGTAAAGAATAGATCTGCCAAGCAGGAGCTGCAGGTTCAATCCCTGAGTCAGGAAGATCTCCTACAGGAGGAAGTGGCAACCCACTCCAATATTCTCACCTGGACGATTCCATAGACAGAGGAGCCTGATGGGCTACAGTCCACAGGGTTCAAAGAGTCAGACATGACTGAGCAACTGAGCACTCACTCAATAAGGGGATAATCACAGTAACACTTGAACTAGGTGTTATTATCATTATTCCCATTTTATGGATGAGCTGAGACCCAGAGAAGTTATTCAACTTTCCCAAGGACACGCAGCCTGGCTCCAAGCCTGGTTTCTTTCTCTCTGTGAGTATTTTGCTTTTGTGTGTTTGTTCTTCTCTGGCTGTGTGCGGTTTTGTAGCTGCACTTGGCCTTCGCTAGCTGTGCAGAGCAGGACTACCCTCCAGTCACGCTGTGTGGGCCTCATGTCCAGGTGGCTTCTCTTGTTGCGGAGTGTGGGGTCCGGGCACTTGGGTGTCAGTAGTTGTGGCTCGTAAGCTTAGTTGCCCCAAGGCACGAGGGATCTTCCGGGACCAGGGATCGAACCTGTGTCCCCTGCACTGCAAGGCGGATCCTGAGCCCCTGGACCTCCAGGGAGGCCTCCAGGCACCTTTGCTGAACTGCTGCTCCCTGCTGCAGTCAGGCTTCTCCTGTAGCACCCACGCTCTCACTCACCCACCATCTGTGAGGCGGGGAAGCTGACTTTGGAGTGAGCACACTGTGAACCCAGAGCTCGAGCCCCTTCATCTGTGGCCTCAGGGACCGTGTGCCCCAATGCACCTCCAGGGAGGAGGTTGAAAATCAGGGTCCGTCCAACCAAGGAAGAATTCCCTCTAATCCTAAGAGGAGTGTCTGCCCCTGAGATCTGAGCTGCGTCCAGGGTTCCTAGCAACTCAAAGAGGCCCCTCTTTCTCTGATGGGACAGGAGACCTTGGCTCCCTCAGGGTCTGCTCTGCTTTGAATTCTGCTTCATTCCTTCTCATCTTTGGGACTTATCAGGAAAATCATCTTGCATTCTGTCCCCTGCACACATGTGCTGCTGCTGCTGCTGCTGCTGCTGCTGCTGCTGCTAAGTCGCTTCAGTCGTGTCTGACTCTGTGCGACCCCATAGACGGCAACCCACCAGGCTCCCCCGTCCCTGGGATTCTCAGGCAAGAACACTGGAGTGGGTTGCCATTTCCTTCTCCAATGCGTGAAAGTGAGAAGTGAAAGTGAAGTCGCTCAGTCATGTCGGACTCTTAGCGACCCCATGGACTGCAGCCTACCAGGCTCCTCCATCCATGGGATTTTCCAGGCAGGAGCACTGGAGTGGGGTGCCACTGCCTTCTCCGACATGTGCTCCTACGTCTTAACAAACACCCCGAGACACAGGTGCTGAGGTGACCCGCGCAGGACTGCCCTGTCTGCCGCTGCTCCCCATCCAAGTCTCTGTGTTAAATATCAGACCCACGGAACGGGTCTGGTGCTCAGTGACACCCCTGCTAGGTGGGGGTGCAGTGGGGTCCCAGTAAAGACACATCCTGAGCACTCAAGAAGCTCAGACGAAGCAATGATCTGACTGCTTAAGGCAGATGAATTTCAGGTTAAGGGCAGAGGAGCAGTGTTTGGGGGGCTCGGAGTAGTGAGGGGCTTCCTAGGATCAGAAACCAGCTCTTGCAGGACTTGAACAAATAGTCTATGGTAGGCAGAATAATGCCTTCCCTCCATGATGTCCACATCTCAATCCCTGGAACCTGTAAGTATGTTAGCTTGGGTGGCAATGGGGGAATCAAGGTCGCTAATCAACTGACCTTAAGATAGGGAGGTTGTCCAGACTTATGTGAGTGAGCCCAATGTAATCACAGAGGTACTTAAAAGTGGAAGAGTGAGGCAGGAGGACACTCAGAATGATATGGTGAGAGAAGAGCTCCTTATTCCTGGCCTTGGAGATGGAGGAAAACAGACACAAGATGAGAGATGCAGGCAGACTCCAGAGCTGGAAGGCAAAGAGACAGATTCACCCCTCGAGGCTCCAGAGACTGACACTCTGACTTTAACCTCATGACGCTCATGTTAGACTTCTGACCCGCAGAATGTAAAATAACAGATTTGTGTTAAAGGTTCTGGTCTTTTTTTTATAGAGAGGTAGAAAATTAATACACCACCTAACTTCTGTAAACCTCAGTTTTCTATCTATAAAGTGGGAATAATCACTACAGTCACTGCCCAGAGTAGGTGTTGTCAACTGAAGAAAAAGGTACCACCTAAAGGTTTCAAGTGAAGTTTTATTCAGGGACCTTACTGAGAGCTATAGCCCAAGACACAGATTTGGGGAGAAGCCACGATATACAAGAATTTTTTCTGGGGGGCAGAGTGGAAACAAGGAATTCCCAGTGGTTAGGACTCAGCACTTTCACTGCTGTGGCCCGGGTTCAATCCCTACTTGGGGAACTAAGACCCTGAAAGCCACATGGTGCTGCCAGAAAAAAAAAAAGAAGACTTGTAGGCAAACATCAAAAAATAACTGCTAATCACAAAAAAGCAGACATCTCAATGAATTTGTTTAATGAATTAGTCGATGAATTAATGAATTTACTTCTTTTCTATCTAAGTCGCTTCAGTCTTCTCTGATTCTTGAGACCACCATGGACCGTAGCCTGCCAGGCTTCTCTGTTCATGGGATTTTCCAGGCAAGAGTCTGGTCTCTTACATCTCCTGAATTGGTAGGCAGATTCTTTACCACTGGTGCCACCTTTCTGTCTATGGAAGCTGCAACTCTGGACACATTGAAATTATTCCTTAAATAGGCATCTCCATATCTAGGGCCAGTATCCTGTTTTTCTCTGTCCTGAATTCCCTTCAGGACACATGGTCAGGGGTCGCTGCAGTGGTTGATGGCTTGATGGTGGGCAACATTCATTGTTTACTGAAACGCAGGCAATATACTTGTCTACAGTGTGATGATCAGATGAAGTAATGTATATAAAATTCTTTGTGCAGGGTTCAGCCCATCGTGGGCTTGCCAGGTGGCAAAGTTGGTAAAGAATCCACCTGCCAATGCAGGAGACACAAGAGATGTGGGTTTGATCCCTAGGTCGGGAAGATCCTCTCGAGTAGGAAATGGAAACCCACTCCAGTAATCTTGCATGGGAAATCCCATGGACCAAGGAGCCTGGCAGGCTGCAGTCCATGAGGTCACAAAGAGTTGAACATGCTGAGCACACACATGCCCAGCCCATTGTCATTGTTCAGTCGCTCAGTCATGTCCGACTCTTTGCCACCCCATGGACTGCAGCACACCAGACTTCCCTGTCCTTCACTATCTCCCACAGTTTTCTCAAATTCATGTCCATTGAGTCAATGATGTCATCCAACCAGCTCATCCTCTGTCATCCCCTTTTCCTTCCCTCTATCTTTCCCAGCATCAGGATCTTTTCCAATGAGTTGACTCTTCGCATCAGGAGGCCAAATTTTGGAACTTCAGCTTCAGCATCAATCCTTCCAATGAATATTCAGGGTTGATTTCCTTCAGGATGGACTGGTTTGATCTCCTTGCTGTCCAAGGGACTCTCAAGAGTCTTCTCCAGCACCACAGTTTGAAAGCATCAATTCTTAGGCACTCAGCCTTCTTTACGGCCCAGCTCTCACATCTGTACATGACTACTGGAAAAACCATAGGTTTGACTAGACAGAACTTTAGTAGGTATAAAATAAATATGGTATCATTGTTGAGAAACTCAGTAACTGTCTCCCAGAAGAGCCCTTCTGGGCTCCCTTGGCACACACCCACCTGTGTAGCCCAGGGTGGACGAGCGTCTCTCCTTATCCTTTTTGAGGATGCCACATTCTCCATAGGACCACTCAGCCCACTTTCTGTCGCCCTCCCAATTTCTGCTTTTGTTGGTCTTTGAGAGTCCAATCTCTGATTCTGGGGGTTGTAAGCAGGTGAGGAGCACTGACATACAGAAGCTGTGAGCCACTTTCCACAAGAAATGTCCCCTTGGCTAGAAGACCAGGGTGTGGACCTAGTGCTAACTGATGGCCATATTCCCACAGCTGGTCTTGGACAAATAATCTCTTTACCAAAAACGATGACCTTTGTGGAAAACTGCTGGGTGTTTGTGTTTTTATCCATCCAACTCTTCTAAGAAGAGTGAATTTTTCGATGCTGGAGTCACAAAGATAAACAAGAGACAAATTTTCTGCTTCTCTTCTTCTAGGAAATGAAAAGAGACCCAGTGGAGAGTAAGTTTAACATCAGTATTTATTAGAGCAGAAAAGGAGAGAGGACAAAAAGGCAATGACCAAAACCCCTGCAGCCTGAGTAGGGTGTTTCACTGGGCAGAACAAGGCTTTCCCACTAACCTCTCTCCTGTTCTGGAGATCCCAGGTCCACCAGCCCCAGGAAAGATTCTCCATCTACTTACCCTTCAAACTGGTAGGAAGGGACCATTAAAGGGGAGGGAGGGAGGAGCTATAGTTTAAGTGATTGGTTTTAATGAGTTGTTCAGGTTAGTAAAGGGAAGCAGCATAAACATTTGCCGTTAGTCCCCAGTAATCTTGCTGTTTCCACAGTTCACAAGCCCTGGAGATCTCCACTCCACAACTGGAAAAGAAATGAAAGGAGCCTCATCTCGTTTCAACAGTATCCGGGCCTTTGCTCATGAAAGCGCCTGCTGGAAAAGAACAAGAAGATGTTATAATGATGGTGTTGATAAAGACTGTGGTACATATATACAATGGAATATCACTCAGCCACTGAAAAGAATGAAATAATGCCATTTTCAGCGACATGGATGGACCTAGAGATTGTCATACTAAGTGAAGTGAGTCAGACAGAGAAAGAGAAATATCATATATTATCCCTTATATCACGACGAACAAAGCTAGTGGAGGGGATGGAATTCCAGTGGAGCTATTCCAAATCCTGAAAGATGATGCTGTGAAAGTGCTGCACTCAATATGCCAGCAAATCTGGAAAACTCAGCAGTGGCCACAGGACTGGAAAAGGTCAGTTTTCATTCCAATCCCAAAGAAAGGCAATGCCAAAGAATGCTCAAACTACCGCACAATTGCACTCATCTCACATGCTAGTAAAGTAATGCTCAAAATTCTCCAAGCCAGGCTTCAGCAATATGTGAACCGTGAACTCCCTGATGTTCAAGCTGGTTTCAGAAAAGGCAGAGGAACCAGTGATCAAATTGCCAACATCCGCTGGATCATGGAAAAAGCAAGAGAGTTCCAGAAAAACATCTATTCTGCTTTCTTGACTATGCCATAGCCTTTGACTGTGTGGATCACAATAAACTGTGGGAAATTCTGAAAGAGATAGGAACACCAGACCACCTGACCTGCCTCTTGAGAAACCAATATGCAGGCCAGGAAGCAACAGTTAGAACTGGACATGGAACAACAGACTGGTTCCAAATAGGAAAAGGAGTATGTCAAGGCTGTATATTTTCACCCTGCTTATTTAACTTATATTCAGAGTACATCATGAGAAATGCTGGGCTGGAAGAAACACAAGCTGGAATCAAGATTGCTGGGAGAAATATCAATAACCTCAGATATGCAGATGACACCACCCTTATGGCAGAAAGTGAAGAGGAACTAAAGAACCTCTTGATGAAAGTGAAAGAGGAGAGTGAAACAGTTGGCTTAAAGCTCAGCATTCAGAAAACTAAGATGGCACCTGGTCCCATCACTTCATGGGAAATAGATGGGGAAACAGTGGCTGACTTTATTTTGGAGGGCTCCAAAATTACTGCAGATGGTGATTGCAGCCACGAGATTAAAAGACGCTTACTCCTTGGAAGGAAAGTTATAGCCAACCTAGATAGCATATTAAAAAGCAGAGACATTACTTTGCCAAGGCTATGGTTTTTCCAGTGGTCATGTATGGATGTGAGAGTTGGATTATGAAGAAAGCTGAGAGCCAAAGAATTGATGCTTTTGAATTGTGGTGCTGGAGAAGACTCTTGTGAGTTCCTTGGACTGAAAGGAGATCCAACCAGTCCATCCTAAATGGAATCAGTCCTGGGTGTTCATTGGAAAGATAATGCTGGAGCTGAAACTCCAGTACTGTGGCCACCTCATGTAAGAGTTGACTCATTGGAAAAGACTCTGATGCTGGGAGGGATTGGGGGCAGGAGGAGAAGGGAATGACAGAGGATGAGATGGTTGGATGGCATCACGGACTCAATGGACGTGAGTCTGAGTGAACTCCGGGAGTTGGTGATGGACAGGGAGGCCTGGCGTGCTGCAATTACACTCAATATGCCAGCAAATCTGGAAAACTCAGCAGTGGCCACAGGACTGGAAAAGGTCAGTTTTCATTCCAATCCCAAAGAAAGGCAATGCCAAAGAATGCTCAAACTACCGCACAATTGCACTCATCTCACATGCTAGTAAAGTAATGCTCAAAATTCTCCAAGCCAGGCTTCAGCAATATGTGAACCGTGAACTCCCTGATGTTCAAGCTGGTTTCAGAAAAGGCAGAGGAACCAGTGATCAAATTGCCAACATCCGCTGGATCATGGAAAAAGCAAGAGAGTTCCAGAAAAACATCTATTTCTGCTTTCTTGACTATGCCATAGCCTTTGACTGTGTGGATCACAATAAACTGTGGGAAATTCTGAAAGAGATAGGAACACCAGACCACCTGACCTGCCTCTTGAGAAACCAATATGCAGGCCAGGAAGCAACAGTTAGAACTGGACATGGAACAACAGACTGGTTCCAAATAGGAAAAGGAGTATGTCAAGGCTGTATATTTTCACCCTGCTTATTTAACTTATATTCAGAGTACATCATGAGAAATGCTGGGCTGGAAGAAACACAAGCTGGAATCAAGATTGCTGGGAGAAATATCAATAACCTCAGATATGCAGATGACACCACCCTTATGGCAGAAAGTGAAGAGGAACTAAAGAACCTCTTGATGAAAGTGAAAGAGGAGAGTGAAACAGTTGGCTTAAAGCTCAGCATTCAGAAAACTAAGATGGCACCTGGTCCCATCACTTCATGGGAAATAGATGGGGAAACAGTGGCTGACTTTATTTTGGAGGGCTCCAAAATTACTGCAGATGGTGATTGCAGCCACGAGATTAAAAGACGCTTACTCCTTGGAAGGAAAGTTATAGCCAACCTAGATAGCATATTAAAAAGCAGAGACATTACTTTGCCAAGGCTATGGTTTTTCCAGTGGTCATGTATGGATGTGAGAGTTGGATTATGAAGAAAGCTGAGAGCCAAAGAATTGATGCTTTTGAATTGTGGTGCTGGAGAAGACTCTTGTGAGTTCCTTGGACTGAAAGGAGATCCAACCAGTCCATCCTAATGGAATCAGTCCTGGGTGTTCATTGGAAAGATAATGCTGGAGCTGAAACTCCAGTACTGTGGCCACCTCATGTAAGAGTTGACTCATTGGAAAAGACTCTGATGCTGGGAGGGATTGGGGGCAGGAGGAGAAGGGAATGACAGAGGATGAGATGGTTGGATGGCATCACGGACTCAATGGACGTGAGTCTGAGTGAACTCCGGGAGTTGGTGATGGACAGGGAGGCCTGGCGTGCTGCAATTCATGGGATAGAAAAGAGTCGGACACAATTGAGCAACAGAACTGCATTGAAATGAACTGATCCCTTATATGAAGAATATAAAAGGAAATTATACAAATGACCTTATTTACAAAGTGGAAATAGGGTCACAGATTTAGAGAAGGAAATTATGGTTACCGGGGGGAACGATGTAGGGAAAGGATAGTTAGGGGGGTTTGGATCCACAGGTACACACTGCTGTATTTAAAATGGATAACCAACAAGGACCTGCTGTATAGCACAGGGAACTCTGCTCAGTGTTACTGAGTGGCCTGGACGGGAGGGGAGTCTGGGGGAAAATGGATACATGTCTATGTATGGCTGACACCCTTTGCTGTCCACCTGAAACTATCACAACATTGTTACTTGGCTGTACTCCAATGTAAAATTGAAAGTTTAAAAAAAATTTTTTTTAAGAAAATAATGTCAGTGTGATGATGATGTTGACAAAGAAGAAGCGGGGAGGAGGAGGGCAGGGGAAACAGCTACCAAACTGTCATTTCCTGAACACCTCCTAGCAGGTGCTGGGGCAGTACTAATTTCCATGCCCTGACTTTTTAATGCTCTGAATAGCCATATGAGGGGCATGTTACAAATGAGGAAGCTGAGAGAGAAGTGAGGAATATTTTTTTCCAAAGCGGAGTCAGAGTGCTATATCCCCCCAGGCGCTTCCTGGTCTTCTGAAGCAAGGCCCCCGCGGAATCTTGTGTTTTGCAGGAGCCGCCGCCACCACCACCAGAGGCGAGGCTGCTGCCCTGAGGCTTCCAACCTGGAAGGCTCTCCTCTCACCTGGCCCGCACCAAAGGTGACAAGGGGCCCTGCTCGTGGAGTCAGTCACTACGTGCCTGGCCCTACACACCATCACTACCCCAACTCAGAGACTCAGAGAGGCTCGGGGACTTGCCCAAGGCCACGGAGCAGAAATGCAAAGGTGCCAAACCCAAGTCCACCAGGTTCCAGAGTCTGCGGGTTTAGGTAGTCCGCAAGCAAGCACTTCTGACGCTGGAGGACAAAGGTCTTAGGTGCCAGGGGAGGAACGAGTTCTGGCAGAGGAAGGAACCAGCTCAGAGCCTGGAGGGACCAAAGCAGGATATTAGCGGAAACCCTAGACCTCAAAAACAGAACCCTGTTCCTTTCCTAGGAGATGCTCCTCTCACTGTTCAGGAGGACCACGCCCCGTCTACCACTGAAACACACACACAGGTCCCAACAGTACAGCCTGCAGAAAGCGTGCAGAATCTGGGGCTGTCAGAAGACAGCCATATCAGCCATGGGCTGGCATGCGTTAGGAGCTTAATCACACTCAGTAAATCCCCTATAAAACAGGATTGAGGACTTCCCTGGTGGCCCAGTGGATAAGAACCTGCCTGCCAATGCAGGGGACACGGGTTCAGCAAGCGGCCCGGGAAGATTTCACACGCTGCGAAGCCACTAAGCCCATGTGCCGCAACTGCTGAATCTGCGCTCCAGAGCCCAGAAGCCACAACTAGGAAGCCTGAGTACCGCAACTCCTGAAGCCCGTGTGCCCAGAGCCTGTGCTCCGCAACAAGAGAAGCCACTGCAGCGAGAAGCCCGCCCACCGGAACGAAGAGCAGACCCTGGTCGTTGCAGCTAGAGAAAGCCCGAGCGTCGCAGCGAAGACCCAGCACAACCACAACTAAAAAAGGAAAAAAAAAACCCAGGATTAAAATTCATGCCCTGCAACGACCCAAGGATGTTAAGAGGACCAAATGAGAGGTTTTGTGTAATAGCACCCTGAAAATTACAAAGAGCGATCCTCTGAAGGGACGTTCATGTGTCCACTCACAGTGGCACAAAATGAGCACAAGGAGACAGACGGCTGTTAACCACAGCTGATCAAGTGTCAATTTGTATACTCTGCCCTGCTTACTCCACTCACAGGACAGACGAGAAGGGAAACTCACCAGGCTTCACCTCTGAAGGGGTTTTGCTGTGTTATCTGGCAAGAATTGGAAAGGGAGCGAGGAGATGGACACGGATGGACAGCGAGGGAACCAGCAAGCAGCCCCTCGCAGGAAGAGAGGTGCAGGGTGCGGGCGTGCTGAGAAGGCTGAGCCGTCGAGCTCAGGGGCACTGAAGGGCAGAGCCAAAGGAGGAGGGAAGACTGGGCTGGCTGGGCAGGGTCCCGGGCTGGAAGATGCGGAGGCAGTAAAGAAGGCGCTGGTCCTAGGGAGTCTAGTGGTTAGGACTCTGTGTTCTCACTCCTGGGACCTGGGTGTGATCCTTGGTCGGGGAACTAAGATCGAGCAAGAAAATAAGTTTCTGATCCTGGTGACAGTGGTGACCCTCGTGATGTCACCCATCAAGCCCATGGATGTTGATCCCCCCGCCCCCAGGAAAGACCCAAGTCTCAACAAGCCACACTTCTCCAGATTTGTATTCCAGAGGGAATCTTTCTGGGAGGCAAACAAGGTCTCGTACCTCCCCTATTTGGGATCTCCAGGTGACTCAGTAGGAGTCAGGCCCCCCTGCGTGTCCCCAGTGGTCCTCTCCACCTGGTCCCCACCCACCTCTCACGCCTTGCTCCTCCCAATCTCCAACCCGTAACTAGCTGACCTGCGGGTTCCTGTAGCGTCAGGTGCTGAAAGGCCCCCAGAGTCCTGCCTGCATTGCTCCCTGCTGTCTCCCTGAAACAGAAGGCCTGGGAGAAGGAACATACCAGAAGCTGGTCCCGAGCCACTTAGATGGGATGGACCAGGTTCCTGTCGCAGTGGGGTTTGCAGTGTGGGTTCAGCCAGTGCTCCAGGAACTGCTCCTCGGCACGGTGTTCCAGGAGGAGCAGATGGGCATGTATTCCTGTAAAACAAACACACATCTCAGAGAGAAGCTTTTATCCATGGTGACGGCCCAGCCGCCCCTGTGCAGGGTGCGGCTGTGCTTCTGAGATACAGCAGCACAGCCAGGGAGGAGAAAGGACCAGCAACCATAAGTGCCGAAAGGGTGTGTATCAATGGGGGCTCATAGGCACTGATGACGGAGAGTTACATAGAACAACCACTTTGGAAAACAATCTGTTGCCTAGAATCCTGAAATGCCACTCTTTTTTATAGCCTAGAGCATGATTCTCAAATTTCATCAGGCATCAAGAAGCCCCCTAGAGAGCTTGTTAAAACCTACAGACTGGGACTTCCCTAGTGGTCCAGCGGCTAAGCCTGCACCCCCCCCCCAATGCAGGGGTCTCCATCCCTGGTCAGGGAACTAGATCTCACGTGCTACCACTGAAAAATATCCCACACGCTGCAACTAAAACCGAAATAAATAAACAAAAATAAAAATTTAAAAACCCATAGACTGCTGGGCCCCATCCACAGAGTCTCTGATTCAATGAGTCTGGGATACAGCTCCAGAATCTGCATTTCTAACAAGTATCCAGTTGTGAATGTCACTGGTCACTTTGAGAAAAAGAGAAGATAAGAATGTTTACAGTAGCAATAAATCTGTAGTAGCAAAATACTGGAAACAGGTGGAAACATTTCAAATATCCATTGATAGGAGGATGGATGAATAAATTATGGTAGGATCGCAAAGTAGAATATTACGCAGCAGTGAAAATGTGATTATAATAGCATACAGAAACATAGATGAGTCTTAGAAATAGCATGAGTGAAAAGAGCACCTCCGAGAAGACGATGTTTATAGTGTGGCATCATTTTAATGAAGCTGAAAACATGCATAAAGGGAATGGCAATCCACTCCAGTACTCTTGCCTGGAGAATCCCATGGACTGCTCTGTCCATGGGATCGCAAAGAGTCGGATACGACTGAGCGACTTCACTTCACTTCACTTATGGCAGCACACATTTGTGATAAATCATCTTTTTCAAAAGGTAAAGGATAACTATAAGAAAGTTGGAGTTGGTATGCTATTGTCAAACAAAACAAGTTTTAAAGCCAAAAAAATGTTACTGGGATCTAGGGGCCTTTTGTGAAAACAGCCTGGCAATTTCTTAAAATGCTGAACATGGTATACGAGCGGGCAATGGGAAAAATGAAAGGATATATTCACACAGAAGGGTGTACACAGATTTTCACAGCAGCACTATTCATCACAGTCAGAAAGTAGGAACAACCCAAATGTCCATCAACCGATGAATGGATAAATAAAATATAACGTATCCGCGGACAATGGAAATACTATATGGCCATTAAAAGGAATGATGCATGCTGCAATCTGGCTGAACCTCAACAACGCTACGCTAAGTTTAAGAAGCCAGTCGCAAAGGACCGCATGTTGTGCGGTTTCATCTCTGTGAAATGTGACTGGCCCTGCGTGTTGGTGTGTCCACAACGGAGGGCAGCTGGTTGTTCAGTACCGCCCGTCTCTGAGCAGCATCTCCATCTATGGCCCCACGTGGCCGGGAGGCAGAGAGTCATCATCCTCCAGGATGATCCTCTGCCCGACGCTCCAGCCCCACCAGCCAGTCAAGCCCCAAGTCTAGTGGGAGCTCCCAGATCCGCCCCGCCCGTGGCCTCTGCGCAGCCGCAGTCCCCAGCCCGCCTGCACGGTCCCTGCCCCGGCGTCTGGGGAGCGCTCCCTGCCTCTAGCCTTACCTCCTTCCTCTCCACTCAACTCCAGGGGGAGGGTCGGGAGGGCGGGGTCGGGGACTGTGCTTTCCACTTGTTTGTTTTTTCTCTTTTCTTTTTAATAGACATGTTTCAGAGAAGTTTTAGTTTCACAGCAAAGTGAAGCAAAAAATGCAGTCATTTCCCATATACCCCACAGCTGCACAACCTCCCCCACTATCAAAATCTTGCCCCGGAGTGGTGCATCTGCTACAAGAGATGACCGTACCTCGACACCGCAGCATCACCCAGAGTTTGTACTGAGGTACTCTTGGTGGTGTACATTCCATGGGTTTAGACACATGCGTAATGACGCGTATCCATCATTAGACTATCATACAGAATACTCGCGTTGCCCTATAATTCTTCCCTGTTCTTCCTGTTCATCCCTCCCTCCCCTCTAACCCCTGATAACAATCGATCTTCTTATTGTCTCAAAGGAAGGCGATGGCATCCCACTCCAGTACTCTTGCCTGGAAAATCCCATGAACGGAGGAGCCTGGTGGGCTGCAGTCCATGGGGTCTGGAAGAGTCAGACAGGACTGAGTGACTTCACTTTCACTTTTCACTTTCATGTATTGGAGAAGGAAATGGCAACCCACTCCAGTGCTCTTGCCTGGAGAATCCCAGGGACGGGAAGCCTGGTGGGCTGCTGTCTGTGGGGTCACACAGAGTCAGACACGACTGAAGTGACTTAGCAGCAGCAGCAGCAGCAGGTTTACTTTAGAAGTAAAAAAAAAACATCTACTTCTGCTTCTTTAACTACATTAAAGCCTTTGACTGTGTGGATCATAAATAACAAACTGAGTAAAAGTCTGAGAGAGATGGGAATACCGTACCACCTGACCTGCCTCTTGAGAAATCTGTATGCAGGTCAGGAAGCAACAGTTAGAACTGGACATGGAACAACAGACTGGTTCCAAATAGGAAAAGGAGTACGTCAAGGCTGTATATTGTCAGCCTGCTTATTTAATTTATATGCAGAGTACATCAGGAGAAACACTGGACTGGAAGAAACATAAGCTGGAATCAAGATTGCCGGGAGAAATATCAATAACCTCAGATATGCAGATGACACCACCCTTATGGCAGAAAGTGAAGAGGAGCTAAAGAGCCTCTTGATGAAAGTGAAAGAGGAGAGTGAAAACGTTAGCTTAAAACTCAACATTCAAAAAACTAAGATCATGGGGTTGGGTCCAATCACTTCATGGCAAATAGATGGGGAAACAATAGAAACAGTGACAAACTTTATTCTCTTGGGCTTCAAAATCACTGCAGATGGTGACTTCGCCACGAAATTAAAAGACGCTTGCTCCCTGAAAGAAACGCTATGACCAACCTAGACAGAATATTCAAAAGCAGAGAATTACTTTGCAAACAAAGGGCCATATAGTCAAAGCTATGATTTTTCCAGTGATCATGTAGGGATGTGAGAGGTGGACCATAAACAAAGCTGAATGCCAAAGAATTGATGCTTTGGAACTGTGGTATTGGAGAAGACTCTTAAAGTCCCTTGGACAGCAAGGAGATCAAAACAATCAATCCTAAAGGAAATCAATACTGAATATTCATTAAAAGGACTGATGCTGAAGCTGAAGCTCCAATACTTTGGCCACCTGATGCGAAGAACTGACTCATTAGAAAAGACCCTGATGCTGGGAAAGATTGAAGTCAGAAGGAGAAGGGGACGACAGAGGATGAGATGGTTGGAGGGCATCATTGACTCGATGAACATCCGTTTGGGCAAGCTCCAGAAGATGGTGAAGGACAAGGAAGCCTGGTGTGCTGCAGTCCATGGTTTGCAAAGAGTCAGACGTGACTGAGTAACTGAACAACAGCAACAACCATTTTAATGGCAGAAAACAAAGAGGAACTCAAGAGGCTTTTGATGAAGGTGAAAGAGGAAGTGAAAAAGTTGGCTTAAAACTCAACATTCAAAAAAGTAAGATCATGGTGTCCAGTCAAATCATTTCATGGCAAATAGATGGGGCAAAAATGGAAACAGTGACAGAGTTTACTTTCTTGGGCTCCAAACACTGCAGATGGTGATGGCAGCCATAAAATCAAAAGACATTTGCTCCTTGGAAGAAAAGTTATGACAAACATAGACAGCATATTCAAAAGCAGAGACACTACTTTGCCAACAAAGGTCCGTCTAGTCAAAGCTATGGCTTTTCCAATAATCATGTATGGATGTGAGAGTTGGACCATAAAGAAAGCTGAGCACCAAAGAATTGATGCTTTTGAACTGTGGTGTTGGAGAAGATGCTTGAGAGTCCCTTGGGCTGCAAGGAGATCAAACCTGTCAATCGAAATGAAATCAACCCTGAATATTCATTCATTGGAAGGACTGATGCTGAAGCTGAAGCTCCAATATTTTGGCCACCTGATGGGAAGAGCTTTCTCATTAGAGAGGACTCTGTTGCTGGGAAAGAGTGAAGGCAGGAGAAGAAGGGGTGACAGAGAATGTCATCACCAACTCAATGTACATGAGTTTGAGCAAATTCTGGGAGATAGTGAAGGACAGGGAAGTCTGCTGTACTACTGTTCATGGAGTCCCAAAGAGTCAGACACTAGTTAGCAACTAAATAACAACAATGTTTACCTTTTCCAGAATATCTTATCATTGGAGTCATACTGTGTGTAGCCCTTTCAGATTAGCATTTACTTAGAAATATGCATTTAAGTTTCCTCCACATTTTTTCATGTTTAATAGCCCATTTCTTTTTAGAGCTCAATAATATTTCATTTTTAGATATACCACAATTTATCCATTTACCTACTGAAGAGCATCTTGGTTGCTTCTGAGTGTTGACAATTATGAATAAAGCTGAGATAAACATCTATGTGCATGTTTTTGTATTGAACATAAGTTTTCAGCTCATTTGAATAAATACCAAGAAGCATGATTCCTGGGTCATATGTTAAGAGGATGCTCAGCTGTGAAGGAAAGCACTGGACTGCCTTTGAAAGTGGCTGTGCCACTCTGAGTTCCCACCAGCAGTGAATGAGAGTCCCTGTTGTCCTCCAGCCTTGCCAGCATTTGATCATGTCAGTGTTCTGGGTTTCGGCCATTCCAGCAGGCATACAGTGGTATCTCATTGTTTAATTTGCATTTCCCTGATGACATAGGATACGAGCATCTTTTCAGATGCTTGTTTTTCCATCCATGTTCTTTGGTGAAGTATCTGTTCAGGTCTTTTGCCAAGGTAGGTTTTTAAAATATGAATAATGAAAATGGCTTTATTGTTATTATCACAGGTGACACATATTACTGTTTTGAAATTATGTAAAAATTAAAAGTTATAAAGAAGACAGTGAAAAATCCCTGCTTTGGTTTGGTTTGGTTTTGTCTATCTCTTCATTCTGTTGCAAAGTGACTTTTTAAAAAATTTATATGCAATTGCTTCCTCTCTTAAAATACTTGAATGGCTTCCACTGGGCTAAGGAAAATTCCTTAAGGTGGTTTGCAGGGTTGCTGGTGATCCTGCCTCATCCACTTCCTGAGCCTCTTCCATCACCATCACCCCACACGAGCTTTGTGCTCCATCTTTCCCTGGATGGGCTATGCTTGCTCTGCTCTCTGATTTTAGGCTATTCTCTCTGCCCAGAACACCCCTGTGCTTTCTCTTTTTCCTCAGTTCAGTTCAGTTGCTCAGTCTTGTCCGACTCTCTGTGACCCCATGGACTACAGCACGCCAGGCTTCCCTGTCCATCACCAACTCCCAGAGTTTATTCAAACTCATGTCCATCACGTCGATGATGCCATCCAACCATCTCATCCTCTGCTGTCCCCTTCTCCTCCTGCCTTGAATCTTTCCCGCCATCAGAGTCTTTTCCAATGAGTCAGTTCTTTGCATCAAGTGGCCAAAGTATTGGAGTTTCAGCTTCAGCGTCAGTCTTTCCAATGAATATTCAGGACTTATTCCCTTTAGGATGGACTGGTCGGATCTCCTTGCAGTCCAAGGGACTCTCAAGAGTCTTCTCCAACACCACAGTTCAAAGGCATCAATTCTTCGGCGCTCAGCTTTCTTTACAGTCCGGCTCTCTATCTCATCCCGATCTGATTTTCCAGCCCTCAGCTTGGATGTTACTTGCTCCAGGCAGCTTCTCAGATTCTCTGCGGCACCGCGGCTCTCTGGACTCCCCCCAGCACAGCTCTGGCCACTCAGCTTAGCAGTGACCTCTCCCTGAGAGCAGGGATTTAACTGGGCCTCATCAGACTTTTTAGTGGAGGTGCTGTGTATGTTGGCTCATGTGTTGGCACATGGACTTGATGTTTCCTTTTGAAAGAGAGAGAATTGACTTTCAGTTTGATGGATATATGTTGTCGACATTGCCCTGAAATAAGGCTTGTGCTGAAATTATGGGATGGGAATCACTGCAAAGTATGCATGGAACAGCCCATATGAGCACATGTAGATAACCCAAAGCTTCAGGCCATTAATCAGAGAAGTGGCATTTCACCTTATACACATAGGTGGTAATATCTGCAGAAGATAATTTTGGCAGGTACAGATCTAAAAACCCTAAATCATGAAAACCCTCCAAAATGGCATTGATAAAGCTTTAACAGGTAGTCCAGTTCAGAACTCTGAGTTTTTAAGTTTCAAGAAAATCCTCTAGGAAGTCTATATCCCAGATATTTTAGATTTTTTTTTAATTTAATGACTGTGCAAAGGAATGAATTATGAGGTGTCCAATTTTCCTGAAATATTTTTTTCTTTCCCCCAGGACTCAGGCAGTTTGAAACTGTTTTGATTATGTTATTGCTTTCATTTAACTCATCAAGATGTACCCTGTGTCCTGGGTGAGGAGTCTCTGGGACAGCCAGGGAAAGGTTGGTTTCTGGGAGGGCTCTTTGTGGGACCCAATGAGGACTCCCCAGCAGCTTGCTGGACACGTTTGTGAGTTTGGGGCTCAGCCCTGCCCTGTCTTGCCCTGTCTGTGGAGTCTTTGGCCAGAAGAATAGTCACTGGGAGGAACAGGAAGGCAGCGTGGAGTCTTGTAAATAAGGAACAAGGACTTTTCAGCACATAGCTTTACTTATTCAGCTGTTCCATGTAATAGCTCCCTGAAGGAAACCCACACTGCTGTCTTCTCGCCTGCCTGTTTGCCAGGCATGTGGTGGAAGAGCTAAGAGGGTCAGGTCTGGGCCTGGATCGGGGGCTAGTTCCAATCAAGACCTTACCACAACTGCCGCTTTCCGTATCAGTCGCTAAGTTGTGTCCAACTCTTCCGTAAACCCATGGACTGTAGCCCACCAGGTTCTTCTGTCCATGGGATTTCCCAGGCAAGAATACTAGAGTGAGTTGCCATCTTCCTCTCCAGGGGATCTTCCCAACCCAGGAATCAAATTTGCATCTCCTGTATCAGCGGCAGACTCTTTACCATTCAGCCGCCACGTGTCCAGCCTCACTTTGTCCGTCTGCAATTTGAGGTTGCGCTAGCACTTACTTCACTGCGTTTCCAGGAGTAAACAAAATGATACAAATGAAGCTCTGTGCCAAATTCGTCATCATCTGCATTTTCCTTTCTACACCCATTCTTGAGACTTCCCTGGCTGTCCGGGGGTTAAGGCTCTGGATTCCAATGCAGGGGGTGCAGTTTCCGTCCAGATCAGAGAACTAAGATCTCCCATGTGGCGCGGTGCAACCATATATAAATAAATAAACCCATTCTCTGCCTTCCGTCCCCTGGCCCTTGGCACTAAGAGGCTGACCTGGATGAACTGCAACACAGACGCTTTTGTCCTGCAGCTGCCAGTGGGTTTGGAGGAGGAGGTGCCAGCAGAGGCCTGAAGGCCTG
>SJXQ01006082.1:669287-691494 GCA_006408695.1 Aepyceros melampus
TCTGGGGCTTCCACCCCTTCCTCCCTGGCTGCCTCCAGACACTCAGAACACTTCCAGCTTCCTTCCCCAGAGCTGCTCTCTTCCTCTTTCCCTCCGCCCTCACCTTCCTCCATTAAGGGTGCCAGCAAGGTGTTCCCACTCCTCTGAGGTGGAAGCCAGGCCTCCCCACAAAGAGGGCCCACAGTGATCTTTTCAAAGGCGTTATTCTGTCCTTCCCACCGCACAGGACAGAGCGGCTGTTGCCGTGAGTCGGCAGGATACAGGCTGTCAAAGCAGTCCAGCCCCCGGGATGTGTGGGCAAAGCTTGCCTGAACCTGCTTCCAAAACACCTATCATCCCACAGAAGCCAACACCTGCCAATATTTAAGCCTGGTGTCAAGAATATAAACATTGCTTCATAGACGCTCCAGAGGAGAGACGACTACAAATCTGCCCATTTGCTTTCATTTTGAATTCTTGATCCCTCCCCAAAGCACCATCCATTTCCTCTCATCAGTGGCCTCTTTTCTCTCTGAAAGGGTTTTCTTGTACACAGTCCCTCAGATGGGAGAAGCAAAATGAAATAACCCGCCAGCCATCTCTCGGTAATTTTGAGCACATGAGTCTCCAGGCTCAGCTCCCAAGGACAGACCCACGCTGCTCTTCTCTCCCAGCCCACCTGTCCATCTCCAGGTTACATAACATGTCCAAAAACATAATATCCCACATCCTGTGAATAATGGGACCTGAAGGCCAGAGTTCAAGAGGCTGTGTCCTAAGCCTCTAAGTGGCTCCTGCACGCCAGCTTAACCTCCCCCAATTCAAACCCCTGTGGCTCCCACCCAGTACAGAATGAAAGCCCACTCCGCTAGGACAGCCAGCGCCTCCCAACCTGGCCCCGAGAGGACCTTCCATGCTCATCACCTATCATCCCGTGTATCCTAGACACTCAAGGTCAAAAGAGAGGACACTGGAATCCAGACGGTCTGAAAAAACATTATCCTGCAATGCCTTTTCCAAAACACACATACACACCCTCATGCCACACACGCTCACAGACCTACACTTCCTCATACACAGTCACACACAAACCCTTACACACACACACATATAATTATACACACACACACCCTCATGCACACACACACTCACAGACCTACACTTCCTCATACACATACAGTCATACACAAACCCTCACACACACACAGGCATAGTTATACACACACACCCTCATGCACACACACGCTCACAGACCTATACTTCCTCATACACATACAGTCATACACAAACCCTCACACACACACACACATAGTTATACACACACACACTCTCATGCACACACACGCTCACAGACCTACACTTCCTCATACACAGTCATACACAAACCCTCACACACACACAGGCATAGTTATACACACACACCCTCATGCACACACACGCTCACAGACCTATACTTCCTCATACACATACAGTCATACACAAACCCTCACACACACACACACATAGTTATACACACACACACTCTCATGCACACACACGCTCACAGACCTACACTTCCTCATACACAGTCACACACAAACCCTTACACACACACACATATAATTATACACACACACACCCTCATGCACACACACACTCACAGACCTACACTTCCTCATACACATACAGTCATACACAAACCCTCACACACACACAGGCATAGTTATACACACACACCCTCATGCACACACACACTCACAGACCTACACTTCCTCATACACATACAGTCACACACAAACCCTCACACACACACACGCATAGTTATATACACACACACCCTCATGCACACACACGCTCACAGACCTACACTTCCTCATACACAGTCACACACAAACCCTTACACACACACACATATAATTATACACACACACACCCTCATGCACACACATGCTCACAGACCTACACTTCCTCATACACATACAGTCATACACAAACCCTCACACACACACAGGCATAGTTATACACACACACCCTCATGCACACACACACTCACAGACCTACACTTCCTCATACACATACAGTCACAACAAACCCTCACACACACACACGCATAGTTATACACACACACACTCTCATGCACACACACGCTCACAGACCTACACTTCCTCATACACAGTCATACACAAACCCTCACACACACACACACGCATAGTTATACACACACACATACCTTCACACATACACACTCTCCCATACATTTATATCCTATGCACACAGTCATACACACTTATACACATGTACGGTCGTACACACACACATACCTTCATACATACACACCCTCACATACATTTATATCCTTTACACACATACAGAAACCCTGACACACACTCGTATAGTCACACACACACACATATCTTCATATATACACACCCTCAAGTACATATATATCGTATACATACACAGTCATACACAGACTCTCTCTCACACACACAATATCTGCCACCCTGAACACACAGAACAGTGTGTCCATCCCTAACAAAGGAACATGTAGGTAAATGGTTTGCACAAAGAAAGACGGAGGGTAGAAAGTGGTCTCAGCAAAAGGTAAAGAGCCCCGAGGTGTGGTTTATGCAGCCAGAGGTGCTTCTCACGGCCTCCTGCTGACCTGCTGACAGACAGAGGTCGCTGCACCCAGGGCTCACATTCGACAGACAGAGGTCGCTGCACCCAGGGCTCACATTCGACAGACAGAGGTCGCTGCACCCAGGGCTCACATTCGACAGCCATGCAGATTAAGACGTGGTGACGTCACCAGTGGCTCAGCTGAAAGGGGTGAATCAAAACGATAAGGCAACCAAGTGTATAGCAAAAGGAACTATATTCAGTATCCTGTGATGAACCATAACAGAAAGTAGTACAGAAAGAAGAATATATATGTATGTATGTAGCTATATATAACTGACTCACTTTGCTGTACAGCACAAATTAACATTGTAAATCAACTATACTTCAACTAAAAAATACTATAATTTTTTAAAAGGGCTGAGTTGCCCCTTTTTACACAACAGGTGGTTGGTCTTGCTCTTCTTGCCCTCAGTAAACCCCCTGAAGGAAAAGTCAGCAACGAGACACAGGGGGACCAAGGAGGGGACACAGGGGGGACCATGTCAGGCAGCAAGCATAGGAGGCCAGGCACCTGGCAGCAGGGCCAGCTCGAGGGGCGCCTGGAGTTTGAGGGAGACCCCTACACAAGCCCCTCTGCTCCTTGCCAAGTCCAGGTCTGGCTGTGGGCTCTTCCTGTCAGTTGCTGACTGGCACCAAGAACATGGTCACCCTGACGCTCTCTCCAGATTCTAGATTAGGAAGCCTGGGATGAACACTGTAGCCAGACTCTGGGCCAAACTCTGCATTTTACGGAGACAACTGCTATTCCAGGAAAAGGAAAGGACATACCCCGAGTCAAAAGGCCATAGTCCAGAATGAGTCTGTACAGAATATAGCCTGGAACCACACTGCGGGGCACTCTAGTCCCGCCTCGCCCACCCACACACTGCCTGCAAACTCCACATCCTTCAAGCCTCAGCTCAGTGGTGCCTCTTCCAGGAAGGCTTCCCAGCCTCCCTCCTCTTTCAGGTCAGAGCTCGAGGCTCTCTCCTCAGACCCTGTGTGCCAGATAACTTCGTTAGATAACTGGAGTCAGGCTGGATGGCTCTGGTTCATCCTTATCCATACCACAGACACACGCTTCTCAAATGAAAGAAGGGCGTCTAGGCTTCGGCCTCAGGTCCCGTGCTCGGCAGGGTGCAGCGGATGTAGAGTGTAATTCAGGGCCCATCTTGGGAAGCATGGAGGTCTCTCTGCTCGACCACTCAACCGCCTCACAATGCTCTCTCTCTCACCTGCATCTAAACAACTAAGCCACCTACTCTCCAGACAGTTCAACACTCAACTGCTTTCTAAGCGTGCTCCCCACTGTTACCCGTGGCAGGCCTCCCCGGAGAAGGCCCGGGCTGGTGGTTCTGGGCTTCAGCTGCACACTGATGCCATCTGGGGACCTCTACCCACTCCCCGATGTCACACCCATCCCTGAGGGGTCCCAGGTGGCATATTTTTAACCTCCCCATTTGATTCAGCACATAGCCAAGGTGAAGAAACACGCTCCTAAGGAAAAAAAAAATGTGATTCCGGAAACTGTGCTGGTTCAGCCAGGACTGGGCATGGGCGGAGGTGATTGTGAGTGACAGTGTGAGAGACACACACAGTGAAAGAGGAAGAGGTTGTTCAGCGCTGTAGACAGGCTTCCTCTCCCCCGGCTCTATTACAGTTCCGGCCAGATGAGTTTTGCTGTGGGAGCTTCTCACTGAAGGATGTTTAGCAGCGGTCTTGGCCTTAACCTGTTAGATGCCAATAGTAAACCCTTCCCACAGCAGCTGTGACAACCCAAGAAGTCTCCAGACATCAGCAAATGTCCCCGAGGGAGGGGAACAAAATCACCCCTGCGTGAGAACTACAGGCACAAACTAAGTACTAAATGCTTTGTTGCATATTCACAGGTCACAACAGGCACTTTTCTAAATTTGACTGGGTGGCTAAGGATTCCAGGCACAGGTCAGTGTCTTGGTGAGGGACACGCAGGACTGCACCGCACACAGGATGTGCAGGAAGTGGTGGGTGAGTCGAGACAGAAGGCTCAAGGAGGTAAGATGAGTCAGTGGCGCGTGCGTGCATGCTGTCACTGCTGTCGCCTCCAGCTCTTTGCAATCCTATTGACTATAGCCCGCTAGGCTCCTCTGCTCAAGGAATTCTCCGGGCAAGGATACTGAAGTGGGTCGCCATGCCCTGCTCCAGGCGATCTTCCCGACTCAGGGATCGACACAAGTCGTTTATATTTCCTGCATTGAAAGGCAAGCTTTTACTCACTAGCGACCCCTGGGAAGCCCGAGTCGGTGGTCAAACCTAAGAAAGACGACCAAATCAACAAAACCCCAAAGCCAGATATTCCAGAAAATAGCCAAGCCGGAGGCAAGCGGGGGGTTGTCCCAGATGAAGGCTGATGATGACCAGGAGCTGGGAAGAGGGAAACAGTGAGAGAAGGAGCTCTGGGGCATTCTGGGCAGGGAAGGACCACAACAAGCCGTGCCTGAGCACAGAGCGAGCATGGTGCGTAGCTGGCACCGGCGGAGGAAGGACCCTGGAGGCGGGCAGCGGAGCCTGACACCCCGCCCACCCGCCGCCGAACCCGCCTCCAAACCCGCAAGGCCGCCCTCCCGCAATCAGAGCTCAGGGCAGACGCCGGCGGAGAGACCACTCGGCCCACCCTGGAGCCGAGCACAGCCTATCTCCCGGGCACCTGTGGGGGCCTTGAGCCAGCCCCGTGACCAGCTTCCGGGGCCCGCGAGGAAGAGCCTCTGGAACGGCCCCTCCAGACAACACCCCCAAAGCACAAAGAACCACTTGGGGCCCTCCAGGGACCCTGGAGCCAGGCACCCCGCTCCCCATCGGCTCCGTCACCCTCCACCCTTCCCCTTCCCAGCCCCTGTCCCCTGCGCTCACGTGGCCCCCTGCCTGGTTGCGCCCTGTCCTCTCACATTCCTCCTGAGCCCCTAGGGGTCTTCTGCTTATGCCCACCTCTGAGCAGACTCGGACTTCAATCCCGGACCTCATCTAAACACTGTGCCTAAAGCCCGAGTCTGCACTCCCCCACTCAGATCATCCTCTGACTGTCCTCCGCTGAACCGAGAAGTCCAGCATCCCCGCACCCTCCCTGCTCCCGCGTCTGCCCCCGCCAGCCCGGTCCCCCTGCACTCAGAGACTCCAGCCGCCTCTGGCTTCTCCCACCAAAAAGAACAAAGCCACATCCACCCTTCACAGTCTGAAGCCCTCGCTTGGTTTCTAAGCGACTCCGGGAAACAGCGCTTTGCTGGCTTCCCTGTGTCTCCCACTGGCGGGGAGCAGAAACCCGGAGGACCGTCTGCAGCCTTGCTGCACCTCGTCCCTGGTACTTAGTACTCAGAGGAGTCTTACTGCTTGCTGAGTACTCTTTTAAGTGCCTTAGTATGAATTACCTTCTGTTCTCACAAAGGCGCTGCTTTACGCTATTGTTTATAACAATGATATCATAGTAATATAAGTAGTACTATTTGTTACCCTCTTTTTACAGTCGAGAATACTTAATCAAGAGTACTGAGAAACGTGAAGGAACGTCTGCAAAGTTCCAGACTTGGAAAATGGAGAGATTCACACTCAAAAGGTTTCCCCACAGCCACCACTGCTCGGCAGGGCACGGTAATGAGAGCCTTTTAAAGGGACTAATCCAGCTGCCCCCTCAATTCCGGAGGGAGCGAAGCCAGCGCTGCTGCAGATCCTCGGGGCTTTGTTGCAGAGACACAGTGAACAGAGGTGAGTGTGGGGCTTGGCTGGCATGGACACAGGGTGGGGACCAGCCGGGACCGCAGACACAGCTTCACAGACATGCTGACTGCCGGGGTCGCTGCTGCTTACCTTCACCTGTTGTTTAGTTGCTAAGTCGGGTCCAATTCTTTGTGACCCTATGGACTGTAGCCCACCAGGCTCCTCCGTTCATGGAGTTCTCCAGGCAAGAATACTGGAGTGGGTTGCCATTTCCTTCTCCAGGGGATCTTCCCAACCCAGGGATGGAACCAACGTCTCCTGCCTTGACAGGTGGATTCTTTACCTCTGAGCCACCTGGGAAGCCCTTACCTTCACCTGAGTGGGAATGTCAGCACTTCTGTCATGGGAAGGCGAGACAAGCCAGGGTGGGAGGGTCTTGTAGCACCCAGCACAAGTCACAAAATGAAGGCAGGAGAGGGGCTTCTGGTTCAGAAAAACTAGGTGGACACCAGGATCCTACAGGGCTGAGCCGAGGCCCCAGCCTGAAATCAGAGGCATGAGGTGAGCACAGAAGCTGGTGGCAGCAGAGCAGAGATCCTGCCTTGCCCAGACAGAGCATCGTCACTGGTCAGGGATGCTGGGCCAGCCTGCCTGGGGCCCAAAGCAAGAGGGAGAAGACAGGATTGACACCAACCTCGGGGCACAGCTCCCGAGCATCCTGTTCAGAGGAGCCGCCCGACAGCCCACTCGGGATCCTGGACCCCCAGCGGGGGCTGCACTGTTTCCACTTAAAGCCTGTGTGGACAGCAGGGGAGTGGGGCTGGCACCTCTGGGAGAGAACGATGGAGAAGAAGGCGATCACCCTGCACCTGAGGCTCTGTAGAGTCTCCATCTAACGCCCTCCCTGGGCTGGGAGGAGCAACTCGTTTGGTTTCATAATGAACAAGCTCTCCAGCCACCTCCCTCTCCCTTCAAACAGCCCAGAGCCTGCCTGGAACTCACCCTCATGGGCTCATCGGGGAATCCGGGTTTGCTCGGCCTGTCCTGGCGCCGGGATCTCAGGAGCTGCTTGGCCTCCTTCTCCATCAGAATAGGAGAGGCCCCTGAAAAAGTCAGGAAGGACCTCGTGGACTCTCAGGCACCCCCATCCACCCGCCATCTCACCGTCCAAGGCCAAGCATTTGCAAGTCCAATTTGGGTCAGCACACAAAAGTTCTTTCACAGAGACCTGTCTCAGAGGGCTTGGCTTTCCCAAAGGCTCAGAGAGGAATTTTTAATTGTTCCTAAGATGGCTAAGGCTACATAACTAAAACTTAATTGCCTACTGCGATGACCCATTCCTCTAAAAGTGGCCATTACTTTAATGGATATGTTTCTTTAAACACATTTTCTTCAGGGTCCTGGTCAGTGTGTTTCTTATCCCTCAGGGTTGCTTTGGTGAGATTCTTTCAAAGCCTCAACACACTAAATCAAGTTTAAATTGTTACTAGAAGGTTCCCCCATGACAAGAAGATTATGTTAAACTTGGTAAGCACCCACGATCCCTCAAAACAGATATTATAATTAAAGTAAATCAAATTTTGATAATCACACACAAACTCTAAAAGATATTGTCATAATAAAAGTATATCAAGGGAATTCCCTGGTGGTTCAGTGGTTAGGACTCCCACTTTTATTGCAGGAAACTCCAGGTTCAATCCCTGGTCAGGGAACTAAGATCCCACAAGCCAGGCAGCACAGCAACCCCCACCCCCAAAAAAGGTGAAAAAAATATATGTCAAATTTTAAGATTGATCAGCATTTTTGAGAATTAGTATTATAATACATTTAAAGATTTTTAAAAAATTTATCCCTTATGATAGCAATTTGGGAGCCCACTCTTAAGGAAAAAAGAGCATTGAATTATTATGTGTTAGATATTATTTGAAATTCTGAAAAAATACTTTAAAAATATAAAATAGATTTATTCCAGTTTATCTTCTCAGCATAGAAATAGGTTTCGGGAGTTAATGCTCACCTGAGAAGAAAATCAGCAAGGTGAGAGACAGCACAAGCACACAGAACCCCTTCATCCTGCCGGGCCCTCTCTGCCTGTTGCAGAATGAATCCCCCCACAGAGAGCCAGCCTAACTTGAAGGAAGCCACATCCGGCTCAAACGCTGTGTGTGCTTTGACTCACAGTGCTCACGGCATGATGCAAAACTCATCTGACTCGCAGTTTTTATTATGATCACCAAAATATTTTCCTCTGAATTCCTATAAATTTTCGTCCTGAGGAAGGAAATTATCCCTCTGTCAAATGACCTTCAGAGCTTGAATTTCACAGAGCAACACGCGACAACCATTTCATTTAAACAGACACACAGACATCTTAGAGGAGCTTGGGTTTATCTGTAGCTTCTGTTTATGTTCCTATTGTTTCATCGAGGTTGAATCATCTCTCACATTTGCATATTCTATGACATTTTTCCAAAGCCCATTCACCAATCTAATTTGACCTCCCCAATAATTTCAGAGGTCGGCATGGACATTAGCCAGGAGCCTGATGAGTGGAAAATTTTTTTCAGCTGCCCTTGGAGCTGCCCTTGCCCCAGGGTTCATGCCTGGGGTTTATGTCTTTCTAGCAACGTAACCTTCCATCAGTCACTTATCCTGTCTCCTTTTTTAAAAGCAAGTTTTGTTATTTGTAGCTGTGCTGGGCTTTCCTTTCTCCGTGCGGGCTTGCTTTAGTTGCAGCACGCGGGCTTCTCATTGCAGTGACTGCAGTGGCGTCTCTTGGTGCAGAGCATGCGCTCTAGGTGAGAGAGCTTCAGTAGCTGCCATTCACGGGCTGGGCTCGGTAGTTACATGTGTCTCGGGGGAAGGAGAGGGTCTCGTTGCTCTTCAGCAGTGGGATCTTCCAGGACCCAGATTCGAACCGTGTCCCCTGCATTGGCAGGCAGATTGTTAACCAATGGACCACCAGGGAAGTCCCCACTTACCCTTTCTGAACTTCAGTTTCTTCTCTTGAACAAAAGAAATAAGAATACCTACCATGTAGGGTGTAGGCTACGGAATGAGCTGCATAGCTCATCTTCTTTTTATAAACAAGGAAGTGAGATTCAGAGAGGTGAAATAATGTCCAAGTTCACACGTTATGCAGAAGTCCAGCCAAACTCTTCTGTCTTTAAAGCCCAGCACTTTTCCCATTATGCCCCCAGAAGAGCTCCGACAATATGCTATCAATCCTACTATAAGCAGCCTCGCTCCATACTGAAGTGTACTTTTTTAAAGATAATAAAATCTCAGTAAGCTAGTCTTTTTAAATCCAAATCACCAAATATATATTACATAAAATTTTAAATATATTATAAAATACGTGTGTGGATGGTACTTGGCATTGATTGGGATAAAATTCTCAGTTCAGAGAAGGGATCTTCTGTTTGAGCGGTTATTTTGCTCACTCAAAAGAAAACAGCCTCCTATCGGTAGTGGTCCAAGTTTATGCTAATGTTGTGTAACTGATATTAAACCAAAGTGTTCTGCCCATTCTATTGGTACAAAAATAGTCTGAACAGAGTATAAACAAAGGGGAATAAATCATGCATTGTTAGCAAAATCGCCTCATATGTTAATTTGCTCAATATTTTATGTTTGGTTTTATGTACTCTGTTGCTATTAACATCCTTCTGTTTTCATACAGTTTTCAATAACTGTAATTATTGAGAAATTTTAGGAGCACTATATTTGTCACACTAAACACCTTGGTTTTTTATGTGCATTGTCAAGCCTTTTATTCTTTTTATTCTTTGTGGTTAGAACAAACATTAGCTGCATTGTTACACCACATAACGGAGAAGGCAATGGCACCCCACTCCAGTACTCTTGCCTGGAAAATCCCATGGATGGAGGAGCCTGGTGGGCTGCAGTCCTGGGGTTGCTAAGAGTCAGATACAACTGAGCAACTTCAGTTTCACTTTTCACTTTCATGCATTGGAGAAGGAAATGGCAACCCACTCCAGTGTTCTTGCCTGGAGAATCCCAGAGATGGGGGAGCCTGGTGGGCTGCCGTCTATGGGGTCACACAGAGTCGGACATGACTGAAGTGACTTAGCTTAGCTTATACCAAATAAACATCGTCAGTGGGCCAAAAAGTTTATACTTAGCTAGAAATTTCTATGTATCCAATGTAAATTTACTATAAAAGTATTTCTTAATTTGGCAACTGTTGTCTTTATCAGCACTGTCCAATAAAATCATAATGTGAGTCATAGATGCAAGCTACTAATACATAATTTACATTTTTCTAGTAGCCACATTTTTATAGTAAAAAAATAATAATTTTAAATTATACTCATTAACATGAAATATCCAAAATATTATTATTTCAACAAGTAGTTGAGATAAAGTAATAGTGAGATATTTCACATTCTTTTTTTTTTTTGTACCACATCTTTAACACCTGAACATTTTAAGTGCTCATTAGCCACATGGGCCTGCTTTCTTCCATCTCTCTTGCCACCACCAGCATGGGCCTAGATTCTTCCATCTCTCTTGCCACCACCAGCATGGGCCTGCTTTCTTCCATCTCTCTTGCCACCACCAGAATCTAAGCTACAATTACCTCTCACCCAGCTGCCTGTACCCGTCTCCCAAGAGGTCTCCCAGCTTCCCTCCTGTTTGCTTCGATCCATTCTCCATGTAGCAATAATGATAGTCTTCTTAAAACAGAAACACAAAATAAAAATCAGGCCTCATCACTTCCCTGCTTAATAATCCTTATCTTCCCACTGTGCTCAGAACAGAAAGAGAATCCCTATGACGCACTACAGGATGCTGTGTTGTCAGGGACTGAGGTCCTTTCCAAACCCAGTCCAAGCACACCCCTCCAGCTCATGCCAATCTAGCTACACTTCATTACTTTCAACTTCACAAACTCTCTCCCACCCAGGGCTTTGCACACGCTCTTCTTCCCTGTTCTTGGATTTTCCTCAATCTCCAGGTATCTGTTTGTAATTTCCCTTGCACAAGCAAGCACCAGCCTACATAATGAAGCTTCCCTGCCACGACCACAACTGTCCACGTCATAGCACTCCCTGTAAACAGGTAAATGTTGTCTTTGTTTACTTTTTAAAATCCGTCTCCTCCATTGGATTGTAAACTCTACGTAAGCCTGTATTACTTTTATAATTAAAAAAAAAAAAAACCAGAAGAGGGACCCTTGAGTGGACAGAAGTGCTACTGGAGACAGGCTGTATCCTGCCCTGGGATACTGCCTCAAGGTCTCAGGTGAAAAGCCACCCAGGTGTGATACTGGCAGGTCATTCAAATGCCTTTCAGGTGGGGCTCTGGGGATATCATCTCACAAAAGGGAGCAATGGCAAAACTGAAAGAGCAAGATAATCTTGTGAGTGTCGTTCTGGTGGTGAGAATTTCCTTCTATTTGCCTGTGATCATTTCCAGGGAAACTGGGAGCATCAGTTAGAGGACTCACCAGGGCTCACAGAAGAAGGCACAGTTCCCCAAAAATCCACAAGGTGGCAGAGTAGAGAGAAGAACCTGGGACAACCAAGGTCAGGGGAGGACCCTCAAGGCCACCAAGGTTCACTGTTCCATAAGTTGCCAACCACACCAGAGAATCCGTGGGAACTGGAGAGAGAGGGTGCTGCAGTGCCACAGACTGTTCTACCTTCTTAACTGATCTGAAGGCCCTCATCAGTACTGAGGCATGACAACATTTAAGAATGGTTTCTCCAGCAGTCATCTATGGATGTGAGAGGTAGACTGTGAAGAAAGCTGAGCATCGAAGAACGGATGCTTTTAAACTGTGGTGTTGGAAAAGATTCTTGAGAGTCCCTTGGACTGCAGGAGATCAAACCAGTCAATCCTAAATCCTAAAGGAAATCACTCCAGAATATTCATTGGAAGGACTGATGCTGAAGCTGAAGCTCCAATACTTTGGCCACCTGATGCGAAAACTGACTCATTGGAAAGACCCTGATGCTGGGAAATATTGAAGGAAGGAGGAGAAGGGGACAGCAGAGGATGAGATGGTTGGATGGCATCACCAACTCAACGGACATGAGTTTGAGCAAGCTCCGGGAGCTGGTGATAGACAGGGAAGCCTGGCGTGCTGCAGTCCATGGGGTCGCAAAGAGTCGGACACGACTGAGCGACTGAACTGACTGAAGAATATATAAAGGAAGACTAGGAAAAGGAAAGAGTTAGTCACTCAGTCATGTCTGACTCTGCGACCCCATTAACTGTAGCCCTCCAGGCTCCTCTGTCCATGGGATTTTCCAGGCAAGAATACTGGAGTGGGTTGCCATCTCCTCCTCCAGGAGATCTTCCCAACCGAGGGATTGAACCTGGGTCTCCCACATTGCAGGCAGATTCCTTACCAACTGAACCACCAGGGAAGCCCCAAAGGAAGAATACTACCACCCATATTCACAGCTGCTGCTGCTGCTGTGTCGCTTCAGTCACGTCCAACTCTGTGCGACCCCATAGACAGCAGCCCACCAGGCTCCCCCGTCCCTGGGATTCTCCAGGCAAGAACACTGGAGTGGGTTGCCGTTGACCCCTGACATAGTTGACATTTTCATTTGTATCAGTTTCCTGTCTCTCTGTTTAATAATTTTTTATTTACTTATTTTTGGCCGTGCTGGGTCTTTGTTGCTATGTGGGCTTTCTCTAGCTGTGATGCGAGGGCTTCTCATTGTGGTGGCTTCTCTTGTTGCAGAGCGTACAGGCTGCAGGGTGCGTGGGCTTCAGGAGCAGCGGCTCCTGGGCTCTAGAGCACAGGCTAAATAGTTGTGGTGCACGGGCTTAGTTGCTCTGTGGCATGTGGGATCTTCCTGGGTCAGGGATCAAGCGAACCTATGTCTCCTGCTATGGCAGGCTGATTCCCCCACTGAGTCATCAGGGAAGCCCTCCCATCTCTTTTAAAAAGAAATTCTTCAAAGTTTAAGGATCGGTGATAAGGCCAGCATCATCAACTCTCAACATAATCACACTGCATAGTGTTTCAATAGGATAAGACAGTGATGTCAAATTCTGTGAGTTAAAGAAACTTCAGAAACAAGAGAACATCTTTCCTTTCTGACTATAGAAAGCTGCTGAACCGGTCCCAAGAGAATAATAATGTGTCCACATTCTTTAGGCCCAGAGCCAATTAAATAAATACTAACATTTCCTTTCATAGTTGTTTTCTTTTTAATTTCTCTTTTCTGTTTTTCTTATTTTTGCTCTTTCTTTTCCACTAGACTACAAACTCTATATATTCACCATGTACCTATGATTCTTGTACACTATTCATAAAGTACCTCCATAAACTGCATGTGTACCCACCCGCATGTTAATTTACAGGCACACTACGTGAGATGTTAGGCGTGGGCTAGGTAGACTGAATTATTAGCATCCGTTCTTCACCATCGCCACTGCACATCTGTGCTCTTTACCATATGGCTCTGCAGTCCTGTCCCTTAACTTTGAGCCGAGTGACGGGCTCTGGACAGTGGGAGGGTGGCAGACATGGCACAGAGGCAGGAAATGTGTTTGTGTAGTTCCGTGTGCCCTCTTGCATTTTGCGGTCATTGCTGCAAAAAGAGCTTTCCCCAGACAGCTGCCATCCTTCAAGCTTGGTCTCAGAATTAATTCACATGGAAAGTGTCTACATCGATGTGCAGCCGGCAGCAGACCCACCCAGCCCAGCCAGCCTTGCTCAACTGCCCTCCAGCTACCACAGCCTGTAGCAGAGCCTCCCAATAATCTGCAGGCTCTTGAGACTGTGTGTGCTGTGCTTAGTTGCTCAGTTGTGTCCAACTCTTTGTGATCCATGGACTGTAGCCCACCAGGCTCCTCCATCCATGGGATTCTCCAGACAAGAATACTGGAGTGGGTTGCCATGCCCTCCTCCAGGGGATCTTTCCAACCCAGGGATTGAACCCAGGTCTCCCTCATCGCAGGCAGATTCTTTACCGTCTGAGCCACCAGGAAATGATTGTTATTTCAAGTCATGAATTAGGGAGCAGGCTTCCCAGGTGGTGCTACTGGTAAAGAATTCACCTGCCAAAGCAGGAGACATAAGAGACAAGGGTTTGATCCCTGAGTCAGGAAGTTTGCACAAACGAGCTAGGAGCAGTTCGTTATGCAGCAGTACTCTGACAACAGATAACTGATGCCGTTGTTATTCAGTTGCTAAGTCATGTCCAACCCTTTTCAACGCCATGGACTGTAGCACACCAGGCTCCTCTGTCCTTCACTATCTTCTGAAGTTTGCTCAAATTCATGTGCATTGCCTGAGTGATGCTATCTAGCCTGTCTTATCCTCTGCTGCCCTCTTCTCCTCCTGCCCTCAATCTTTCCCGGCATCAGGGGCTTTTCCAGTAAGTCAGCTCTTCGTATCAGATGGCCAAAGTAATGGAGCTTCAGCTTCAACATCAGTCCTTCCAATGAATATTCAAGGTTGATTTCCTTTTGGATTGACTGGTTTGATCTTGCTGTCTAAGGGACTCTCATGAGTCTTCTGCAGCACCACAACTTGAAAGCATCAATTCTTTGGCACTCAGCCTTCTTTACGGTCCCACTCTCACATCCATACATGACTACTGGAAAAATCATAGGTTTGACTGTATGCACCTTTGTCAGAAAAGTAATGTCTCTGATTTTTAACTTGCTGTCTAGGTTTGTCCTGGCTTTCCTTCCAGGAAGCAATATCTTTTAATTTTGTGGCTGCAGTCACTGTCTGTAGAGATTTTGGAGCCCAGGGAAATAAAATTGGTCAGGGGTGTGATGGGATGGTCAGCATGTGCAAATCTGGGTGCTTTGGGGTCCAAGTTAATAATTGGGTGTTGCCAGAGCTTCATTCAAAAATGAATGAATACCTACTGTGTGGGCCGAGTGGTATAGTGGTCCAGACTGTGAGCTGTGGAGTCATCCATAGACCTGAGCTTGAATCCTGGCTCCAAAACACTGCCTGTGCTACACTTAAGCTGTGTGATGCTGCGCACATTCCTGACTGTCCAAGTCACTGTCTGCTCATATCTTAAAACAGGAATAGGGGATGGAGGTGGGAGGGGGGTTCAGGATGGGGAGCACATGTTCACCCATGGCTGATCCATGTCAATGTATGGCAAAAACCACTACAATATTGTAAAGTAATCATTCTGAAGGAGATCAACCCTGGGATTTCTTTGGAAGGAATGATGCTAAAGCTGAAGCTCCAGTACTTTGGCCACCTCATGCGAAGAGTTGACTCACTGGAAAAGACCCTGATGCTGGGAGGGATTGAGGGCAGGAGGAGAAGGGGACAACCGAGGATGAGATGGCTGGATGGCATCACTGACTCGATGGACGTGAGTCTGAGTGAACTCCGGGAGTTGGTGATGGACAGAGAGGCCTGGTGTGCAGCGATTCATGGGGTCGCAGAGAGTCAGACACGAGTGAGCGACTGAACTGAACTGAATTAGCCTCCAATTAAATTTAATTTTTTAAAAAACAGGAATAATTATAATAAAAACTTATCTCTTAATGTGTTTTAAGACTTTAAAGAGAAAGAATATGTCAAGAACTTGACAGATGTAACTAATACCTGGAAACTACTGTTATTACTGTTATTATTATTCTTCCTCCTCTGTGAAGTCACTCATTTATATTTGTATAACTTCCTCATTCTCGGACACATGACAGAAAGGCTGTAAAAAAAACTTAAATGACCAAATGATGTTGAGATTAACCAAATACATATTAAATTAATTTTATATATTGTTGAAATAAAGTACATCTTTACTTAGAAAAGAAGATCTGGTGCCTTTAAGCGTGAGCTACTTTCTCTATCTCCTACTTCTCCCCCGCTGTCTCTGCACCCCACGTCCTGGGTTTCTCTTCCCACAGCCTCGGGACTGCTGCACAAACACACGCCTTCCTCTTTGAAGCAGCAATACAATGGCCTTGGACAGGACCCTTTCCAAGCGGGCTGTAAAATCTGCTCTGGGCCAGGACACTGGCTTCAACTGACATCCGCACAGCAGGTAAGGACGGCCAAGGTCTCAGCAGGTCCCTGGTGCCGGAGCCAGCGCCTCTCCAGCCTAACTAAACAGGAACGGCCGCGGCGCTGGCAAAGGCAGAGGAATGCAAGACAATACAAATAAACACACGCGGGATGGCGCGTGGACTGACTAACTCGTGAAACCACCTCTGAGGCCTCTGTCATACTTCATTCAAGAAAAGGGCAAGGCCTGTAACCAGAACAGAAAAGCTCCAATTCTCCCGGAGAAAAAAAATGACTGAAATATGTGCTGTTTTTCTCTGTGGGATTTCAGTTGGGATGACAAGCTTGAGGGATAAAGGGACTCTCTAGCCGTGGTTCTCAAATCTTAAGATGCCAAAGACTCACCAGGAGGGTCATCAGACATCTGAGAAAGACTCTGATGTGGAAGATGAAGACAAAAGAAGCTACAGGAGAAAGCAACTTGGGGTAATCACAGACAATGCAAAGAGAAAAGGAAACACACACACAGAGTAGCCTTGGAGAGATGAGAGAGAAATTTCGCTCCCAGGAGGTGTGAATAGGATGCTGTAGGAAAGGAACGTTCGTTTTAAAAAATCAACAAAAAGGTTCTTAGAAATTAAAAACTCAATAAAAAGATTCAAGAATAAAGCTATGGAAATCTTTTAGAATATTTACAGAGAGGACTTTTATCCAAAGGAGCTGTCAATTTATGTCCAAACAAAACTGCATTCAGATATCTCTAGGAGCTTTATTCATAACTGTCAAAACCTAGAAGCTACCAAGATGTCCTTCAGTAGGTTAAAGGGTAAATAAACTATAGTATCACATCCAGACAATTACTTAGCCCTAAATTCAAAGTGCTATTACTTAGCACTAAAAAGGAATAAGCTATCAAGCCATGAAAAGACATGGAAGATGTATGGCAAAACCAATACAATATTGTAAAGTAATTAGCCTCCAATTAAAAAAAAGAAAGACGTGGAGGAAACTTAAATGCACATTACTACATGAAAGAAGCCAATCTGAAAAGGCTACATATCCTAGGATTCCAACTGTATTGCATTCTCGAAAAGGAAAACTATGGAAACAGGGGAAGGATCAGTGGTTACCAGGGGTGAGGAGCAGCAGAACCCAGAGGATCTGCAGGGCACTGAAACTCCTAGGTTGGCATGATAATGGTGGATACATGTCATCATACATGTCCAAACCCAGTGGATGCCCAGCACCAGTGGTGAACTCTACTGCAAACCGTGGACTTTGAGTGTTGATGCGGTGCCCAAGTAGGTTTACCAATTGTAACAAACGCACCACGCTGGTGGGGGACGTATATGATGAGGGAAGGTGTGCATGTGGAGTAACAGGGGATATAAGGCAATTTTCTGCACTTTCTGCTCCCTTTTGCTGTGCATGTAAAACCGACCTAAAAAATAAAGTCTATTTTAAAAAGAGAGAGAACAGTCTAGGAGGTCCAACATCCAGATAACAGAAGTTTCAAAAAGAACACAGACAGTAAAGAGGAGGAAATCAACAAAGTAATTCCAGCACTGAAGGACATGAGCTTCCAGACTGAAAGGGCCAGGCAAATCTGGCAAAACAGATGAAAACAGACGCATGCCAAGGCACATCTTTGTGAAATTTCAGAACACTGAAGAAAAAGAGAGGATTCTACAAGCTTCAGGAAAGCAAAAACAAGTCACATTCTAGGGATCAGGAATAACATCAGACATCTCCTAATGGTGTGGATTAGCTGTGCAGTCCTGTCCAGCCCTTTGCAACCCCATGGACTGTAGCCCACCAGGCTCCTCCATCCGTCCATGGAATTCTCCAGGCAAGAATACTAGAGTGAGTAGCCATTCCCATCTCCAGGGGATCTTCCCGACCCAGGTATTGAACTGGTGTCTTCTGCTCTGGCAGGCGGATTCTTTACCTCCTAAGATGCCAGGGCAGCCCATCAGCAACACTCAGACATCTCTACAAAAACACTGAAAGAGAGCAGAAATGGAGCATTGTCTTCAGTGATGTGAAGGAAAACTTCTCCAACTTTGAATTGTACACGCAGATAAACAATCAGATATAGAAGGCGGAATGAAGACATTGTAAACATACAAGGACTCAAAAATATGCTTCTCATGTACCTTTGCTCTCAAAGCTATTGAAGGATGTGCTCCACAAACCGTAGAGAATTCACCAAGAAAGGGGAAGTCACAGGACCCAGGAAACAGAAGAGGCAAACAGGAGGGCGGTGAAGAGGATTCCAAGACGACCTCTGTGTTCTGACATGGAGGACAGGCGGTCCAGGTTGGCACCATGAAACGGAGATACACTGAGGCCCGGCAGCAGTAAGCCTGGGACAGACTATCTGTATCGTGTTTATCTTAATGACCACGTGTATTGCCTGGATCAGCTAAAGATACTCATTCCTCCCTGAGCAGCATTCTACGGGACCTTTTTCTAAGACCTTGAAGGAAGTCTTACCGAGCTGAGAAGCAAAACTAGAAAGCATCCCCTTCCCCAGCCATATTTTTCCAGATATTCAAACTACAGCCTGGCCCAACTGACCACCATGGTGATGAACAATCTTCCCAAGCCCACCCCTACTGATTTCTCCAGGTGGGATCTTCTCAGGGAGGAAACTGAGCCCAGATTCTGTCCGAGACCCAGCTCAGTCTATCTTGTCATCCTGGGAGCCCTCACGTATTACTGGCTTCACTGCTACTTCCTGACAGGGCCAGGCTTGGGCTTAAACAAAACTATATTGTGTAGAGACACTTTCAGGAAGGGTAAAACTATAAAGAAAAGCAAGGAATGGAGAACACAAAAAATGGGATGACAGTTTCCTAATGGGGGAGGAGGCATAGCCATCAGGTGGGCACAGGAAAGGCTCTTAATATTCAATACAGTAACCTAGATGGCGGGTATACATGTGCTTATTATTTTTTTAACTGTGCATATGCTTTATAAAAATCTTTTGTATGTGTGATATATATATTTTACAATTTAAATCAAACAAAAGTTTGAATAAATAAATAAAAGAATTATCTGGGGAGCTTGTTAAGAGGGTAGACTCCTAACTTCAGTACAATTTTGATCCAGGGATCTGATGAAGACCTGGGAACCCCATTTTTAGATGATGCCAATGGAGGTGGTCAAAGATCACACCTTGGGTTTCCCTGGAGGTCCACTGGTTAAGAATCCACCTCACAATTCAAGGGACGTCGATTTGATCTTTGATCCAGGAAGATCCCACATGCCAGGGCAACTGAGTCCGTGTGCCACAAGTACTGAAGCCTACATGCCTCAGAGCTTGCCCTCCACAACAGGAAGCCACTGAGCCACCAGGGAAGCCCCTCTGATCATTTAAATTGATGCTAACTTCAATACCAGACCACCCGACTTGCCTCTTGAGAAACCTGTATGCAGGTCAGGAAGCAACAGTTAGAATTGGACATGGAACAACAGACTGGTTCCAAATAGGAAAAGAAGTACGTCAAGGCTGTATATTGTCACCCTGCTTATTTAATTTACATGCAGAGTACATCATGAGAAAGCCTGGGCTGGATGGAGCACAAACTGGAATCAAGATTGCCGGCAGAAATATCAATAACCTCAGATATGCAGATGACACCACCCTTATGGCAGAAAGTGAAGAACTAAAGAGCCTCTTGATGAAAGTGAAAGAGGAGAGTGAAGAAGTTGGCTTAAAGCACAACATTTAGAAAACTAAGATGATGGCATCTGTTCCCATCACTTCATGGCAAGTAGATGGGGAAACACAGTGGAAACAGTGTCAGACTTTATTTTTCTGGGCTCCAAAATCACTGCAGATGGTGATTGCAGCCATGAAATTAAAAGACGCTTACTCCTTGAAAGGAAAGTTATGACCAACCTAGACAGCAAGTTAAAAAGCAGAGACATTACTTTGCCGAAAAAGGTCCGTCTAGTCAAGGCTATGGTTTTTCCTGTGGTCATGTATGGATGTGAGAGTTGGACTGTGAAGAAAGCTGAGCGCCGAAGAATTGATGCTTTTGAACTGTGGTGTTGGAGAAGATCTCGAGAGTCCCTTGGACAGCAAGGAGATCCAACCAGTCCATCCTAAAGGAGATCAGTCCTGGGTGTTCATTGGAAGGACTGATGTTGAAGTGAAACTCCAGTACTTTGGCCGCCTTATGTGAAGAGCTGACTCATTTGAAAAGACCCTGATCCTGGCAAAGATTGAGGGCAGGAGGGGAAGGGGACAACAGAGAATGAGATGGTCGGATGGCATCACCGACTCAATGGACATGAGTTTGGGTGGCCTCCGGGAGTTGGTGATGGACAGGGAGGCCTGGCATGCTGCAGTTCATGGGGTCGCAAAGAGATGGACACGACTGAGTGACTGAACTGAACTTCAATGATGAAGTTAAGGTGAAATCAGTCCCAACACTGAGTTGGGACATCAAGCATATTTCTCAACCTCTCTTTACCTTGGCTTTCCTCATCTGTAAAATGGGCATGATAAGTTCAGCATGGCCCCTGCTAAGTGCAAAGATGGAAGCTAAGGTACTGCAAGTCATTAAAAAAGGCTTCCAAATTCTCCCTGTTAGGCAGATTTCAATAATTCCGGCACTCCAAGAGAGCTGGAGCTCCTCACACAGTGCTTGGCACATAGTGAGCCCACAGCCAGTGTGTGTCTAATAAGTAACTAGTAAGAGCGCAGGGTGCTAAAGCTGAAGCTCCAGTACTTTGGCCACCTCATGCGAAGAGCTGACTCATTAGAAAAGACCCTGATGCTGGGAGAGATTGGGGGCAGGAGGAAAAGGGGACGACAGAGGATGAGATGGCTGGATGGCATCACGGACTCAGTGGACGTGAGTCTGAGTGAACTCCAGGAGTTGATGATGGACAGGGAGGCCTGGCATGCTGCGATTCACAGGGTCGCAAAGAGTCGGACACGACTGAGCGACTGAACTGAACTGAACTGAAGAGCGCAGGCAACAGCCGCCAATTTTTGACTTGGATTGTTCCCTTCAATCAGTACATAGCACACTCAAAACTGCCAGTTTTCTCCCTTTCCGTGTTCAAAACTGTGCCAGGTTCCACCTTCTTCTGATAGTGAGGAGGGGTGAGGCTACAGGTCATAGAAAAATGTATATTGTGTAAATAAATCATTCATGCCAGAGCTCCTGTGATCACAGGCTGCTGCTGCTGCTGCTGCTGCTGCTGCTGCTGCTAAGTCGCTTCAGTCGTGTCCGACTCCATGAGATCCTATAGACAGTAGCCCACCAGGCTCTCCCGTCCCTGGGATTCTCCAGCAAGAACACTGGAGTGGGTTGCCATGTCCTTCTCCAATGCATGAAAATGAAAAGTGAAAGTGAAGTCGCTCATTTCGTGTCCGACACGTAGCGACCGCATGGACTGCAGCCCACCAGGCTCCTCGGTCCATGGGATTGGAAGCCTCTAAAGCCCCCCCTACTGTTCCTCCGGGATTTCTTTGGAAGGACTGATGCTGAAGCTCAAACTCCAGTACTTTGGCCACCTCACGCGAAGAGTTGATTCATTGGAAGACCCTGATGCTGGGAGGGATTGGGGGCAGGAGGAGAAGGGGACAACCGAAGATGGCTGGATGGCATCACTGACTCGATGGACGAGAGTCTGAGTGAACTCCGGGAGTTGGTGATGGAGAGAGGCCTGGTGTGCAGCGATTCATGGGGTTGCAAAGAGTCGGACACGACTGAGCGACTGAACTGAGCTGTTCCTCCGCCCACTGCCCTACCGAAGCCCCGCCCACAGGCCCGCCCGCAATCTAGCCCCGCCCTGCCCTGGAGGCCCCTCCCTGTTCGCGAGGCCCCGCCCCATCAGGCCCCGCGGCCTTGCCTCACACCTCCTCGCAGCCCAGGCACTGCCGCCGAGGCTCCGCCCCCGACCCAG
>SJXQ01006082.1:691710-707392 GCA_006408695.1 Aepyceros melampus
GCGGCCTCGCGCGCACCTCACACCTCCTCGCAGCCCAGGCATTCCGGCTGAGGCCCCGCCCCATAACCCGCGGCCGCGGCGGTGCCGGCCTCTCCCGCGGAGTCCGCACACCCGGCGGGACTCGCGGCGACGCGAGGGCGACAGCAAGGCCGGAGGCCTGGGCCCGGAGCCGAACCCCCAGCGCCACACGAGGTAGGCCGGGCGCGCGGGCGCGGAGGGCAGCCTGGTCGCTGAGGCCGCGCGGTGGGCGGGCCCGTGGGGCCCGGAGCCCCCGAGGCGCGCGTGTGCCGGGCCTGGGTTAACGGCTGCGGGCGAGGCCCGTGCGCCGTGGCGCCCCAAGGCCGGGCGCCGCGCCGCCTTCCTCTGGGGAGCGGCCTCCACGGTGGGGTCGCTCCCCTCCCCACGGCCTGGCGAGGACGGGGCGCGGGAGGGGAGCGTGACGGCCCGGGCGCCGACCCTTCGGCGACCCTGAGACTCCGGGGTCCGGCCGTGGGGAAGGCGGGGCGCGCGCCTCCTTGGGGCGAGCGGGGCCACCTGGACAGACAGGGAGGGGGCTGCAGGCGGACAGCGAGCCCGTGGGGGACCCGCCCGCGTCTCTCCCGGTCAGACGCCGTCCTTGGAGAAGATGGAAGGCCAGGAGCGGCCGGCGCCCCCCGCCAGCCTGTTTGCGGACGGGCAGCTGGTCCTGTGGACGCTGTGCTCGGTGCTGCTGCCCGTGTTCATCACCTTCTGGTGCAGCGTCCAGCGGTCGCGCCGGCAGCTGCACCGCAGGGACATCTTCCGCAAGAGCAAGCACGGCTGGCGCGACACCGACCTGTTCAGCCAGCCCACCTACTGCTGTGTGTGCGCGCAGCACATCCTGCAGGGCGCCTTCTGCGACTGCTGTGGGCTGCGCGTGGATGAGGGCTGCCTCAAGAAGGCCGACAAGCGCTTCCCCTGCAAGGAGATCATGCTCAAGAGTGACAGCAAGGCCGTGGACGCCATGCCCCACCACTGGATCCGGGGGAACGTCCCTCTGTGCAGTTACTGTGGGTTTGCAAGCAACAGTGCGGCAACCAGCCCACGCTCTGCGATTACAGGTACGGCTTCGGTGGGTCCTGATTGCCCCACAGTGCTTGGAGGGAGTCAAGCTTTCAAAGAGTGGGTGTCAGCAGCCTGCTTTGATCGCCACAAAAGACCTCACCTGCCCACTTAGAGGAAACAAGTTAATATATAGCCCTGGAATGGTAGAACGGAGCAGCTTTGCAGTAGTTATTTGTCGAGTGCTTCTGGCCCACACTCCTTAGCCAACCTGCCCTTTTTGGGTAATAAAACTTGGCTCTTAACTTTCATCCAGAGGTCTCTAAGTGCTGCAGATGTTACGGCCGATGTATGTTATATTTTAGCTTTTGTTAATTATTGATTAGCTCCATTTTGCATAAAGAAAAATGAAGTATGGACCAGTTAATTTTTCCCTAAAATTGCAAAACTGATTCATCCTGGGTTTTGTATTATGAATCTACAATGAAAACAAGTGTCCTTCCAGGGCAGCACTTTAGGTATCTTTTTTTAATACAGGTTTGGTGCTACAGTGCACACTCCGAAAGAACACTTAAAGGAGTACTGCTTTTGCCAGATGGTCTTTCAGGACCTTTGGAATCTTAGCCAAGCGACTTTGATTAAGCCAAGAATATTTTAATAGCTTTTAAATACACATTTGTATACTTAAATATTGTCTGAAAATAGGTGAAGCTGTTCTTTGCTCGTGTTAGACATTGGTAATAAAAGGGGATGCTTCTCTGCAGATTATCTGTGCTAATTCATTTTACATTTGAGAGAATTTGATAGAAAATTTTACTCAGTGGTAAAATAGAATTGGCCTCCAGAATTTCTAACCTCCAGTACAGTCTCGTCTCTGCCTTAATTTGGACATCTTCACTGTGTTGGATTTTGTTTCTGACAAATTGAAAAATCCCTAGCCATGTTTAAGAACAGAAATAGAAAACTGGCATGAGATAGCCAGTTTGTTTGTATTTTGTTTTTAAAAGTCCTTTTTTAAAATTAGCATGAGCACGTTATATCAACAATTATTTCTAACATCTTACACATCAGATTAAGACTTTAAAAATATACTTTCAACAACTACAGTTTTATAACCATTTTTACTTGATATCTTTCAAATTTAGGTGTCCTTTTGGCCTCAGTGAGAGTTCAGTTACCAGTATCTTTTTAAAATTTTTTCATAATTCTCTTGCTAGTTAAACTTAAGTCTTGGAGAATTGGGATTGGTTTAAAAGAAGACATGAATTAAGTATTATTTCCTTCCCTTCTTTTTGTCTGTGCAGAATTAGATTAAAATGATTTCTGTAAATATCTTAACTGCATTTCAGTTACTCCTTAGCAAATAATCACAGTGCTCTGATTCTCCAATTAAGTGATCTTTCTAGAAATACATATCTGATGGGGTCTCTGTTTAAAACCCTTCCATAACCCCCATCACTTACAGTGATGGTCTTTCAGTATAAACTCCAGGCGCTTAACCTGGTATATACAGTCCTTGTGCTCTCTGGACCGTGCCTGCCCTTTTAGTCTTATCTGCCACTGTCTGCATTAAGCTTTATGCACCAGCAACATCAGGCTGGTTGTGGTTTCCTTTAAATACCAACTTTTCATATTACCCTTCTTTTCCTCAAGGCTGAAGTATCCTCCTGGCTAGCTGCTTGGCATCCTTAATGACTATCTTGTGCCCTTTCCTCCAGGAATCCTTCCCTAATCTACTCATCCCTGTCCCTAATTTTTCCTTCTTGATGATGACATAATATCCTGTGTATCAGTGGTTCTTCAAATAAGGTCCCCAGACTAGCAGCATCAGTATCACTCAGAAACTTGTTAGAAATGCAAATTCTAACATAGATTTAGATTAGCACACAGAATAAAAACCAGATATTTGCATCTAACATAAAAGGAAATAAAAATATTTGCATTATTTGAGACATATTTAAACCAAAAAATTATTTGTTGTTTATCTATAATCCAGATTTAACTGAGCATCTTCTATTTTTCCTGGCAATGTTAGCCTCACCCCAGACCCACTGGTCAGAAACTTGGGCTGGGAACCAATAATCTTTGCTTTAACAGACCCTGCAGGTGATTCTAAAGTTTAAAAATTACTGCTATATTTATGTACTTCTTAAGCAGGAGCCTCTCTCCTTAAAGACTTCTTTTCCTCCATAGCTTGTTCTCCGGTTACTGAGCAGTCTCTCTCTAGCATGCTAGAACCCTTAACCCGTGGTAAAAATGGTTTCTTTACAATTTAGGAAATGTTTATTATTCCCAGAAGAAAGGGGCAATGACCTGCAGTATTAATAGTATGTATTCTGCAATGCTCTGATTTATTTTAGCTGATCATTTTATGTAGGATTACAGTCTGCTGTGACCTTCTGCAGGAATGAGATATTTCAGATAAAGAAACTAAATATTTATAACCTTTAAACATAGACCAGACTATCCTTCTTTGGATTTTATCCAGCCCTGGGGAGGGCTCCTTCTGTGACTGCCTCACGTTCTTAGGAAGTCCAAGATTTCAAGTAAACCATGAAGACTATTCCACTAGATAGAATTTCAAAGGGCCGTGTGATTACTGATTTTAAAACCTGCAACCCAGTTAAAAACTACAGAATAAGTGACAAAGGATTTTTAATTTAGTCCCATTGTCATTATTTAGGTTTCCCATGTTAAGCATCTGTTTGGTGCCAGGTGCTGTGTTGGTTTCCCTGTAGCCTTCTTTCTTTTTTGTGTTTGCTGCTTCCACCTCACCCATGGCAGAGTGTGTTTGCACTGGTATCCTCTCATCTCTCACCCCACTGCTTGTCTGTCTTCTCGCCTCTCATCTGACTAAAATAGGAAATTGGGTTCTCTTTTTTAAGTATTCATTACGTTATTGAATAAAACTGTGTTCTGTCTCTTGTTAAGAAAACTTTTTGGTTTATATTATATTTTTATTTATAAAACACTTTTATTTATATCCTTTTCTTCACTACACCCCACCCCACATACATACCCACTGTGATTAATAATACAAAACTTCTGACTCTTAGAAAGCGATGTTGGCAATGTTAGCTTTGATCTTAACTTTTTGATTTTATGTTCTATTGGTATGTGTTTATTCATTTCATTAATTATGTGAAACAATGAAAGATAACAAAGTTATCTTCTGGAGCAGAGGTGGGCAAACTTTTTCTATAAAGAGCCAAAGCTAAGTATTTCAGGCTTTGCAGAGTGTATGGTCTGTCATAATTAATTCACTCTACCATCCGTCATAGTGTAAAACCAGCAAGAGACACCACATAAATGAATGAGGATCTGTATTCCAATAAAACATATTCCCCAAATTAGGAGGCAGATATGTTTGTAGTTTGAACCCCATTCTAACATGAATTTCTTAGGTGACCATCTCAGTTTCACATATAATTCTGTTGCCTCTTCCAGCATAGTGAGAACTGATACCTTTTGGTAAAGTTACTAACAGGCAACTTTAGAGAAACTAGTAAGCAGTGTTGCCAGCAAGTGTTGGTTTTTTTGCCTTGTGAACTTTTTTTTTAATAAAGCAGTCATACTCCTGCACAAAAATACTCACAGGGTAATGTTCTATGTGTTCATAAGATGATGAACATGATTATGATTCATGATTATATTTACTTGTCAAAACTCAGAAAATGTACGTATTTGTAGATTTCATCATATGTAAAATCAAAAGAAAAAAATCTAAACAGTGATATGCCTGCTTGCTGAGGTATTTAGGAGATATTCTAATGTCTGCAATTTACTTTTGTGCACCAAAAAAAAAAGCCTTCCCAGGTAGCTCAGATGGTAAAGAATCCACCTGCAGTGCAGGAGACCTCGGGTTTGATCCCTCCCTGCTTTAGAAAGATCCCCTGGAGAATGGAATGGCAACCCACTCCAGTATTCTTGCCTGGAGAATCCCATGGGTAGAGGAGCCTCACGGGCTACAATCCATGGGTTCTCAGAGAGTCGGGCATGACTGAGTGGCTAAGCACACATGAAATGGATAGACAGAAATGAAGCAAAGTAATTACAGTAAGTTACTAATGCTGGAATATGGGTGCTGGTATCAAGCATTTGGACAGGCATCTCAAGAAACTTAGGAAAACTCATGCCCTTTGATTCAGTAATTTGACTTTTAAAGATTCCAGGGAAATCATCTCATTTATGTTTAAGGTTGTGCATCATGTTTATACTTAGACAAACTATCTAAATTTTTTAGAAAGGGGAGGATTAAATGAATTATGTCCGTGTGATGTGATATTATGCATCTTTATAAGCTATGTTTTAAAAAAAATACTTAATGGCATAGGACAGAATTCATGATACAATTTCCTAGGAAAAGTACCTCCAGACATATATACATTGTTATACCTAACATGAAAAATAAATATATGAGGACTATAAATCTGAGATTAAATATATCAAAAAGTTAAGAGTAACTATCTCAAGATGACTTTTATGTCTTTCTATATTTTCTAAATTCTCAAGCATAAGAGGCTTCCCTGGTGGCTCGGGAAAGAATCTGCCTGCAATGCAGGAGACCTGGGTTTAATTGGCTGGATCGGGAAGATCTAGATTCTAGAATACCCACTTGCATGCAGTGCCTCCCATACCAGCAGATTTTATCCTATCTTGAAAATTGATAGCTTGGTGGGCTACAGTCCACGGGGTCACAAAGAGTCAGACACAACTGAGCAACTTCATTTTCACTTTCACTTAAAATCAAAACTGCTCCAGTGATATGATGAATTACTGCTTAATTTGATTTGTGCTTTGTTGCAGATTACTAGTTTAATTTGGGCTTCCAGTGGCTCAGTGGTATAGAATCCACCTGCAATGCAGGAGATGTGGGTTCAGTCCCTGGGACAGGAAGATCCCCTAGAGAAGGGGAATGGCTACCAACTAGGGTATTCTTACCTGGAGAATTCCATGGACAGAGGAATCTGGCAAGCTACAGACCATGGGGTTGCAAAGTGTCAGACACGACTGAGAGACTAACACTTGTACTTTCAAGCCAATATCACCTAAAATACACTTTTAAAAATTTATTCAAGTAGTTTATGAATATATACTGATGTTTAGAAACTCAAACAATACAAAGAACGTCGAGTAAAAAGTGAGTGTTCTCATTCCTCAGTCCCACTTTCCTTCCCAGAGGAAACTGTTGTGAAATAATTCAGTGGGGTTTCCTTTCAGATTATTTTCAATAACAATACACTAGTTTAAAGTGTATAGTAGAGCAGTAGGTGGAGGTAAAATACTTTGGCTACATAAGCAGTCGATTGTAATTTCTATGATGCAAGTTATTTCACATTTTCCAACAGATCAGCAGTAATTAGGATTCTTGAGTTAATAGCAGTAATTACTTGACAAAACTGAACATCCAACCGGAAAAAAACAACCTTAAAATAGAAGTCCAAGAGAGTTGACCTTGGGGTGAAAGAGTTTGTATCCTCTTTTTTTTAATTTGTTTAGTTACAGCCATTGTTTTCTGTTGGCCTGCTCTTATCTGTAAGTCAGATCTGCCTTATCCGTGAGTGGATTAAATACTTAGTAGATTAATAATAGAAACCTAAGACCTTTGCCAGCACTATTCTCGTTTCATATATGATTTAAACACAGAGACAAATTTGAACATAAATGTCTCTGCCTGTAATTTAGATGTAAATGTGTAGATTTGTTTCATATTAACTGCCAATAAGAAATTGACTGTTCTGCTGTCTTTGCTGAAGTGGTCACAGATGGTTATAAATCAGGAGGTTTTCAGACTGAACCTTGAGGAACTCTTCAAGTACTGGGGCGAGTTGGGTGTTTAAGCTGCAGGCCTCTAGGCCTAATGACCCTGTTCCAGCCAAAGCCCAAATACATAGTACACAGAACCATTATTCTAGACCAGCTTTGCTTACGTGGATTACATCTACTGATATTTACCACATTAAACATTAAAACTGAGAAACGGTTAAAATATCCACTTTAAAAACAATACTGGTAACAAAATATTTTGTGAAAATAGAGGAAAGTGACATCGTTTTATATTTTTGGTGTGGAAGTCAGCTAGAGGCTTTTATCTGTTTCTGCATTTAGACCTTTGATTTGGCATATATCATAAAGCTTCCAGAAATTCTGCTGTATGCTTTTGATAGAAATGAAGGTGAAATAACATCTTATATTACTATTAAAATGGTTTCAACCTCAGAGACACCCTGAAATGATCTTCCCTAGACTGCACTTTAAGAACTACTGTTAAACAAGTTTATTCAAAGTTTATTGCTCTATTTTGACTGTGTAGAAAGCAATTATAAATTTTTATTTGCCAGATTTTTTCTTTGGTGATGAGATTACAATTTGTTTTTTTGACAAAAATGATTGGTTTACAGATTAGTATGATTATGGTTTCCAGTTAATTATTATCTGTTTTTTTCCTTCCCTCAGGTGCATTTGGTGTCAGAAAACAGTACATGATGAGTGTATGAAAAATAGCTTAAGGAATGAAAAGTGTGATTTTGGAGAATTCAAAAACCTAATCATTCCACCAAGTTATTTAACCTCCATTAATCATATGCGTAAAGACAAAAAAACAGATTATGAAATGGTAATCAGAGTTTATTTTTCTTTACATAATTGATTTCCACAAAGTTATTTAAGTCAATGTGAAACACTGAGAACTGTGTGTGTGCGTGAAGAATCATTATGGTAAGCCATGATACCCTACCCACTTCCTAAAGATGTGCCATGAACTTTGGCACTTGAGTTCCTTCAAGTCTAAGGAGAAATTGGGATGTGTTATATTTTGGGCTTCCCTCGTAGCTCAGTTAGTAGAGAATCTGCCTATAGTGCAGGAGACCCGGGTTCAATTCCCGGGTCGGGAAGATCCCCTGGAGAAGGAAATGGCAACCCACTCTAGTATTCGTGCCTGGAAAATCCCATGGACAGAGGAGCCTGGACAACTTAGTGACTAAACCACCACCACCGTATTGTGAAAGTGAAAGTGTTAGCCACATGGACTGTACCCTCCTGCCCTCCAGGAGCCCTCCAGGCTCCTCTGTCCGTGGGATTTTCCAGGGAAGAATACTGGAGCAGGTAGCCATAAGTCTCAGGAATCTGTATTTGTTTTAAGTTTTCAGATGACTGATGAACAGCCGGTTTGGGACTCATTATTGTCAGTAAAAAAAACCAGATTTTTCCTCACATGTTGTTCTGAAGAATGTTTTCCTTCGGAACCTCATATAGGGTACCTGGAGACAAGAATTTATGTTGCACATTAGATCCTGCCACAAATAATAGTAAACATTCCCACAAGGGAAGTCCAAAATAGACATTTTAAAATTTAAAAACATTATGTTTAATGTTGTTGTGATACTTTTTAAAAAAAATACACAACCCCTTGCGTCTCTGAATTCATTCTGACATCACAGGAGACTGAGGATCACCAAGTAAAACCAGGGAACATCCTCATTAGCATTCATACCCACGAGGAGAAGGGGAGAGGAAGGAAGTGGTTCGGCTAGAGGAACAGGAATGTAACTTGACTTAGGGCTTTGTACAAATCTGGATTCTTGAGTATATTTCTGAAGACACCATTCAAAAAAATTAAAAAGCTTGAAAATTAGATTATAGCCAGAAAAGCACAGTCAGGGTTTAGAGAGAAGAGAAGATCAGTGTCCCTTCTATGAAGGGCTGAAATGTGTTGCCTGGGAGGCAAGACTAATAAATGATACTTCAAGTGATTGAACACAACAGTTATATGGAAGAACAAATGAGATTATTCCCTACTTCAGGAATCAAAAGTAGAAAGTTACTGAAAGACAGATTTTTAACCCAATTTAAGTCAAAACTTTCTAGTAATTTGATTTAGCAGTGGAATTCCTTGTTAAGTGAGTTCCTTCTTACATGAGTACCCACGTGTGTACTGGATAACTTACCTAGAATAATGTAGAAGAGGTTTATATTAATATATTAAGCAGAAATTAAATTAATTCATCTCTTTCCATTCTTAGAATTCTTTGATTTTTATATTGTACTGACTGGGATAGTTAATTTTTCTCTCAGCAGATTTACAGCACTGTTGTTAATAAGAAATGAAAAACTACTCACTGTCTTTGAGATATTAAGGTCTTTTAACACACATTAATTTTTTTAGCTCGCCTCTAAACTTGGAAAGCATGGACTCCATTAATAATTCTGGCCAACTCTCGTAGTGGAACTAACATGGGAGAAGGATTGCTGGGAGAATTCAGGATCCTCCTAAATCCTGTCCAGGTAACCAAAGAGGAGACCTTTCTTTCTGTAGTCATCTTTTCACTTTTAGTTGTCCGTTTTCCCTAAATTGTAATGGTTGTCAATGCTTTAAGCCAGTAATCACTCGGTTATAGGGAAGAATAATAATTATGAAAATAGTTTGAGTCATCTGAATTTGTGGAGAAAGGGGATTCTCATGGTGGGGATGTAAATGGTGTAGCAACTTTAGCAACTACTCGGACAATTTCTTAAAAATTCAAACTTAAATTTCCTGTACCACATAGCACTTCTAGGAATCTGCCCAACAGAAACAAAAACAAGTATCCCACAAATACTTTTATGCAGATTTTTATAGCAGCATTTTTCATGATAGCCCAAAAGTGAATAGCCCATCAGTCACGGGCTAGATAAAACAAAATGTGGCGTACCCATACAAATGGAATATTCAGTGATAAAAAGGAATGCTAGTACATACATACTACAAATAAAATGAACCTCAAAAACATGCTGACTGAAAGAAGCACAATGCAAGGGATCAATACTGTATGATTCCTTTTATATGATCTGTTCAGAAAGGGTACATCTGTAGAGCCAGAGAGTAAATCAGTGATTGCCTAAGACTAGGGCTGGAAATTAGGAGTGACTAATGGACACTTACTAATGGGAAATCTTACTGGAGCAGTGAAAATGTTCTAAACTGAATAATGCATAGCTCACTAAGCTTCCTAAAACTCATTTAATTGACTTGAAATCAGTGAACTTCATTATATGTAAGTTATACCTCAATTTTAAAAGTAAGAATAAAACGTTCACGCCATTGAGACTGAGATGACATGCTAGCAGCTTCTACTCTGAAAAACTAAACAACCCATTGTGCAGCAGTCATTCTTTCCAATTTGTAATTTTCTCTTTCGACATTACACAACTTAAGAAAATATAAAAATAATTTAAAAGGAAAGAGAAAGGGAAGTTCCCTGGGAGTTCAGTGGTTAGGACTTGGCATTTTCACTGCCATGGCCTGGGGTTCAGTCCATGGTTGGGGACCTAAGATCACACAAGCCTCGCAGCAAGGCCAAAATAAATAAAATTTTTAAATAAAAAGAGAAAATCACCTGCAGTACCTCTACACAAATACATCAGTTGTTTTCATTTGTGTTCTTTCCATGAATTGTGCATGCGTTTATATATTGGCATTTCTTTAATCTAAGTTTGCATTTACCTAAAAGTACATTCTCCCATGTTGCAACTTGCTGCTGCTACTGCTGCTGCTAAGTCGCTTCAGTCGTGTCTGACTCTGTGCGACCCGAGATGACAGCCCACCAGGATCCCCCGTCCCTGGGATTCTCCAGGCAAGAACACTGGAGTGGGTTGCCATTTCCTTCTTCAATGCATGAAAGTGAAAAGTGAAAGTGAAGTCACTCAGTCGTGTCCGACTCCTAGCGACCCCATGGACTGCAGCCTACCAGGCTCCTCCATGGGATTTGAAAAACTAAACAACCAGGGATTGAACCCCAGGCTGATGGCAGTCGAGTTCGTCTCTACAGTGGTATGATTATAAATAATGCTGCACTGAATATCATTATACACAGTTTTTTCATCTTTTGAAATACTTTCCCAGATCATTTATAGAATTACAGGTATTATGGATCCTCTCATCGTGTTGTCATTTTACTCATATTGCAAAATTGTTTTCCAGAAATGTGCATTACTTGCACTGTTAATGGATTTTTAAAGCCCATACAGAATAGGAAGCACTAGTTAGAGGTGAACTTAGCACAGCCTGGCTTTATGTGAACATAAAGGTGGCAGTATTGTATAGTGGATAGAATACAGGATTCGATTTCTCTGTCAGCACTTAATTATCAGAGGAAGCGTGGGCAAGTTATTTAACCTTCCTAAGTCTCCATTTCCAGTAGAACGCTGTTTGCTCGGGCTTCTTAGGGGCAACATTAGGGCTTCCCTGGTGGCTAGCTGGTAAAGAATCCGCCTGCCATATGGGAGACCTGGGTTCAATCCCTGGGTGGGGAAGATACCCTGGAGAAGGGAAAGGCTACCCACTCCAGTATTCTGGTCTGGAGAATTCCATAGATTGTATAGTCCATGGGATCGCACAGAGTTGGACACGACTGAGCGACTTTCTCTCACTTCACTCAGGATGAGCCACAGTGTGACTATAGTCTGGTATACTGCCCAGCATAAAGATAAATGCCAGCATTGTTATTTAAGTACATCTAGGTCCTCATCTAGAGGGAAATTATCCTCACAGGTGGGTGATAGTGTTGGGTAAAATAATTTTTTCCTTTTCTTTCACATTATAGGTTTTTGATGTTACTAAAACTCCCCCCATCAAAGCCCTACAACTTTGTACTCTTCTTCCCTATGACTCAGCTCGAGTGCTTGTCTGTGGAGGGGATGGGACTGTTGGCTGGGTCCTGGACGCCCTTGACGAAATGAAGATTAAGGTATCCATCCTTAAGATCTCCTTGCCTCTCACAGAAGCACTTCCAAGAAAGTTACACAGTATTGTGGTTGTATTTTTTATTATGCAGGTGAATATTAGAAGACCTTGCCAACCTTCAATATTGTGATTGAGCAGTTATTATTTGTATCTTTATTGCTTTGGGCTTTAAATTTTACCAAATATTATTACCCTCCAAATAGTCTGAAGAGAAAAATCTAAAATAATCTTCTGTATTGTAGGGACAAGAGAAATACATTCCACAAGTTGCAGTCTTGCCTCTGGGAACAGGCAATGATCTATCCAATACCTTGGGGTGGGGTACAGGTTATGCAGGAGAAATCCCAGTTGCACAAGTCTTAAGAAACGTGATGGAAGCAGATGGCGTTAAACTAGATAGGTAAGTTATACTTACCCTTAAAAGTGATTTCTTGAGCTTTGGGAATATTCCTTGAATTATAAATGAAGACTTGTGTAGTTATAAAGTTAAATGTAGTTTAAATGTAAAAAGACTATGTCAGTTGTCCTTAGGTTGGACACTGGTGTTTTATTTTGTTGCTGTATATTGGGTTGTTATGTAAATCATAACTTAGGTAACAAGTTAGGCTGAATACTCCTCTCAAGATTTACATAGTCATTTAAATGTATTCATTTCCCAAAAGCTATTTTAATAGAAGAACCTTATCTACCAGACATCCAGAGTTGATTGGTAATAATTATAATTAACTGACAATTAATATTTGTTAGTAATTACTGATTTTTTTAAACTTCTGTTTTATAGATGGAAAGTTCAAGTAACAAATAAAGGATACTACAACTTAAGAAAACCCAAGGTATGTTTTTAGGGCTGCCGCTGCTGGTGGCTTCAGCAGACATGATGGAGTGCTTCCACTGTGGCACTGCAGGGGGGCACGGCAACAGGTGCTTATCTCTGGGCAGCTGGTTGTGAAACGGGCTGCAGGTGTGCTGGCTCCCCCTGGTAGATCAGGCGGGAAATATTTCAGGGGAAGTGACGTGGGAGTTGGTCCTTAAAATGTAAATACAATTTAGATCAACAGAGAAAGAAACAAAAGTCTCCCCAGGTAGAGGAAATAGACTGGAGGGTGCACATCTTGGTAAGTAAATAGCAAATAATACAGAGGTAGCATAGAGATAGTAGATCTATATTTTTAAAAAGATACATTGGATTATGGTTTTCTCAGAGTATATACCCAGTAGTGGGATTGCTGGACCATATGGTAGTTCTGTTTTTAGTTTTTTAAGGAACCGCCATACTGGTCTCCATAGTGGCTGTATCAGTTTACATTCCTACCAACAGTGCAAGAGGGTTCCCTTTACTCTACACCCTCTCCAGCATTTATTGTTTGTAGATTTTATGATGATGGTCATTCTTACCAGTGGGAGATGATACCTCGTTGTAGTTTTGGTCTGCATTTCTCTAATAATTAGTGATGTTAATCATCTTTTCATGTGCCTCTTTGCCATCTGTATTGTCTTCCTTGCAGAAAATCATAATTAGAAAAGATACATGCCAGTGTTCATTACAGCACTATTTCATGAAAGCAACCTAGATGTCCAGTGACAGATGCATCGATAAAGACATGGTGAATGTGTACAGTGGAACATTATTTCAGTTCAGGCCCTCAGTCTGTCTGACTCTGAGACCCCACGGACTGCAGTACACCATGTTTCCCTGTCCATCACCAACTTCCAGAGCTTACTCAAACTCATGTCCGTAGAGTCGGTGATGCCATCCAACCATCTCATCCTCTGTCATCCCCTTCTCCTCCTGCCTTCAATCTTTCCCAGCATCAGGATCTTTTCCAATGAGTCAGTTTTTCGCATGAGGTGGCCAAAGTATTGGAGTTTCAGCTTCAGCATCAGTCCTTCCAATGAATATTCAGGACTGGTTTCCTTTAGGATAGACTGATTTGATCTCCTTGCAGTCCAAGGGACTCTCAAGATTGTTCTCCAACACCATAGTTCAAAAGCATCAATTCTTTGGTGCTCAGCTTTCTTTATGGTCCAACTCTCACATCCATACATGACTACTGAAAAAAACATAGCTTTGACTATACTAACCTTTGTCGACAAAATAATATCTCTGCTTTTTAATATGCTGTCTAAGTTAGTCATCACTTTTCTTACAAGGAGCAAGCATCTTTGAACTTCATGGCTGCAGTCACCATCTGCAGTGATTTGGGAGACCACAGAAATAAAGTCTGTCACTGTTTTGTTTCCATGTTCCCCCATCTATTTGCCATGAAGTGATGGGACTGAATGCCATGATCGTAGTTTTCTGAATGTTGAGTTTTAAGCCAACTTTTTCACTCTTCTTTCACCTTCATCAAGAGGCTCTGTAGTTCCTCTTTGCTTTCTGCCATTAGAATGTTGTCATCTGCATATCTGAGATTATTGATGTTTCTCCCTGCAGTCTTGATTCCAGCTTGTGCTTCATCCAGTTCAGCATTTTGCATGATGTACTTTGCATATAAGTTAAATAAACAGAGTGACAATATACATCCTTGATGTACACCTTTCCAAATTTTGAACCGGTCTGTTGTTCCATGTTCAGTTTAACTGTTGCTTCTTGACCTGCATTGAGATTTCTCAGGAGGCAGATAAGATGGTCTGGTATTCCGATCTTTTGAAGAATTTTCCACAGTGTGTTGTGATCCACACAGTTAAAGGCTTTAGTATAGTCAGTGAAGCAGAAGTAGATGTTTTTCTGGAATTCTCTTGCTTTTTCTATAATCCAATAGATGTTGGCAATTTGATCTCTGCTGCTTCTGCCTTTTCTAAATCCAGCCTGAACATCTGGAAGTTCACGGTTCACATACTGTTGAACCCTGGCTTGGAGAATTTCAAGCATTACTTTGCTAGTGTGTGATATGAGTGCAATTGTGTGGTACTTTGAGCATTCTTTGGGATTGGAATGAAAACTGACCTTTTCTAGTCCTGTGGCCACTGCTGAGTTTTCCACATTTGCTGCCATATTGAATGCAGCATTTTCACAGCATCCTCTTTTAGGATTGGAAATAGTGTAGCTGGAATTCTATCACCTCCACTAGCTTTGTTCATAGTGATGCTTCCTAAGGCCCAGTTGACTTCACATTCCAGGATGTCTGGCTCTAGGTGAGTGATCACACCATCGTGGTTATCTTGGTCGTGAAGATCTTTTTTGTACAGTTCTTCTGTGTATTCTTGGCACCTCCTCTTAATATCTTCTGCTTCTATTAGGTCCATACCTCTTCTGTCCTTTATTGTGCCCATCTTTGCATGAAATGTTCCTTTGGTATCTCTAATTTTCTTGAAGAGATCTCTAGTCTTTTTCATTCTATTGTTTTCCCCTATTTCTTTGCATTGATTACTGAGGAAGGCTTTCTTATCTCTCCTTGCTATTCTTTGGAAATCTGCATTCAGATGGGTATGTTTTTCCCTTTCTCCTTTGCCTTCCACTTCTCCTATTTTTTTCAGCTATTTGCAAGGTCTCCTCAGAGGAGATAAAAATGCCATTTTACCTTTTTGCATTTCTTCTAGGGATGGTTTTGATCACCACCTCCTGTACAATGTTACGAACCTCCATTAATAGTTCTTCAGCACTCTTTCTATACTCAGCCATAAAAAGGAATTATATTGGGTCATTTATAAAGATGTGAATGGCCCTAGAGTCTGTCATACATAGTGAAGTAAGAGAAAGAAAAACAAATATTGTATATTAATGCATATATGTAGAATCTAGAAAAATGGTACTGATGAACCTTGCAAATCCTGATTTGCAAGTCAGGAGTAGAGATATAGACATAGAGAATGGACTCGGGGACACAACAAGGGAAGGAGAGGGTGGGATGGACCAAGAGATTAGTACTGACATATATACACGCTACCGTGTGTAAAGTCGCTGGCTGGTGGGAAGCTGCTGGGTGGCGCAGGGAGCGCAGT
>SJXQ01006082.1:707578-734752 GCA_006408695.1 Aepyceros melampus
TTATACACATCTGGTGGGGGCGGGGCCGTGGGGAGAGATGTCCAGGAGCGAGGGGATGTGTGTCCACATACAGCTGAATCACTTGGATTGACGGCGGAAACTAACATGACATTGCAAAGCAGCTAAACCCCAGTTTAAAATTAATAATATACAAAAACAAGAAAGACAATAATAAAAAGAAAAAATACTGGAGATAATGTGAAAATAGGTAAGAAACCTGCACTGTGACAACAAAGGGAATCCTAGAAGGAGGACTGCATACTTCCTCACCATAAGGCAGCACCTTCCTCACTATGACTCAGCATTTCCAGACCATGACTCAGCACTTTCCCTGTTCAGAGACTTTTCAGAAGTAGTATTGATTGAGACTTGGCAACTGATTGCTATTAGGGGAAGCGGGAAAAAAAACTTTTCTATAAGATTTCTAGTTGTTATGATAGGATGTGTGAAAATGACATTAACCAAAATAAGAAAAATAGAGTTTCAGGTTTGAATAGGAAAAAAATGCGTTAACATTCAGGGCATGTCAACCTTTAGTCTGTGACCCACTGAACAAAAGTCAGAAGTGCAAACTATTGCTCAGGGAGAAGACCAAGTGCAGCTCGGTTGAGGAACCCAGGCTGGATTGGGAAGTAAGATAAACTGAGCAGGCACCAATAGCCTAATGGAGACTGAAAAAGCTGAGAACCTGAGAAGTGCTGGAAGTAACAAGCAAATATAATGAGAACACAGGATTGGAAAGCCTGGGTATAGGGTAGAGCTGTTTAGATGTAGCATTATTAACCAGAAATGGAAAGTGAAATTTTGTTTTAAAGAATCCGCCTTTAAACTGAAGCTTTATCTCTGGAAATGTCACTGGATAGCATAAAATAGCTTCTGTAAAAAGTAAATGACTCAGTTTTCATAAAGAACATAAAGACTAAGATTTATACGTTTATTAAATGACACAGGCATGGATGGAAGCATACTCTGTTGTTTACTCTTCTCCACAGGAATTCACAATGAACAACTATTTTTCTATTGACCTGATGCTCTCATGGCCCTCAATTTTCACGCTCATCGTGAGAAGGCCCCATCTCTGTTTTCTAGCAGAATTCTTAATAAGGTGTGTTGGATAAAATAACATTTCCTGCTTATCACCTAAGGTACAGTAAAAATCAATAGTTCAATTATACCTAGCACTCTTTCAACTAGATTGAGATAGAACTAACAGAAACATTTGCCTGCTCCATTTTGTGTAAGACTGTCAAATTAGATCCTTAAATGTATTTTATTAAAGTATTTTATAACCATGACAAAATTTTTTAACTCAGAGTTGCAGTGTTTTAGAGCATATTTTGTTTAGATGCCTACTAAATGGAATATATGACAGCTTATCTTACTTAAATGGCAACTAGAATTGGAAGTAAATTTAGGCAAGATAAATTTCTGATGAAGTCGTTAGTGGAAAAATAGATTGCATAGGCCTGAAAAGACTCTAAAAGGCAAATGAGGTAAGAAAAGGAGCAGTTTGTTTACCACAGTTTTAACTGAAATCATCTCTTGGTTTCTAGTACAATTGATTCCTGTGGTGGAACATTTGTCTTGGAATTTTTTTTAATTACTTTTGGTGATTGAGCAACCGGATGTGACAAATAGATGCTGGTTCTATTTTACATTTATCTGTTGTTCTTGGTTCTGTTTTACAAATATTTGAAATTTACAAATAGCTCCCTTTTATTCATATAGTCACCAACACAATAGTATTGCTGTTCATACAGTATGGTAATTAGCAACGTTGCTGTATTCAAAAGTGACTATAAAATGTTTGCTGGATTTGCCTGTATTATGTTAAGTACTTAGGAAAAGGTGAAATTTTCTTCATAAGGTGTAGCTTTTTGGATAAACTGGGAGAAAACACCATTTAAGCACAAACCACCTAATCCTACATTCCCCTAGAAAAATGGGCTGAACTCTGTAGTAATAATGGTGCCTTCTCCCTTCAGTCTCTGGTCCACTCTGTGGATACACGACTCAGTCGTCACAGCAGGGAGCTTTGGTTTAGGTCTTTGTTTAGCTCACAGGGCTTGTGAGATTGCTTTAATATCATATTTTCTGTCCATTTCTCATAGGCTGTTTACTTATTTTATGGAACCAAAGATTGTTTAGTGCAAGAATGTAAAGATTTGAATAAAAAAGTTGAGGTAAGCTTTTAAACTTTTAGGTGGTCTCTGGACTATGAACTTTTTTTAAACAAAAATGCTGAATTTTCTATTAACATATTTCGATAACACATATGGAGTATTTATTGTGTACCAGACACTTCTAAGTGCTTCATACACATTTTCCCACTAAATTTTCACCGCAGCCTGTAAGGCAGATACTACTATATTCCCATCACTCCTGCAGCTGTTAGAAGTTAAATAACTTGCCCGGGTTCACAGAGTGCCCAAGGACACAGGTAACCAGCATTTGAGCCCAGGGTTATGTGACTCCAGGGTCTGTTTAACTCTTACACTGAATAGCGTCTGTTCACGCGTGATGACCAGTGTGAAGCTCTGTGACAACAGTGCCTGAGTCACGGACTCTCAGAGGAAGAGGAAGCCCAGAGTTTAATTCCTGTTACGGTTGTGATGTACCTCTGTTATGTGCCGTGCAGCATGGCCAAAAAAAGTAAGGAAAGAGCCAAACAATGAACAGTGGAAAATGAGCGGAGAGGGAGGAGCCTGACTGCACACTCAGCTCGGAAAGCTGCTGCGGTTAGACAGACTCTGAGCTCACAGCACAGGTGGAATGGTGAGGGTGGCCATGAAGAATGTTCCCTTCTGCTTTATCCTATTTGCTTTTTCCTGGACTTTGATTACTTGGGTAGAGTGAACGTGTGAGGTAGCACATTTTTTTGTCTAATCGTCTGTTTATACAAAACTCATCTGTGATACCACCCATTAAATGCCAGGCACAGTTTTAGGTACTAGACATACAGTGACAAATCTCTCACTGTCACTAAGTTTGCAGTCTGGAGAGAAAAAAGACTGTAATATGGCATAAGAAATAATATGAGGAAAATATGGAGTCTCACAGGAATTAATACACAGAAGAACTGTACAAAAAAGATCTTAAAGACCCAAATAACCACAATGGTGTGATCACTCATCTAGAGCCAGACATCCTAGAATATGAAGTCAAGTGGGCCTTACAATGTGAACAAAATTAGTGGAGGTGATGGAATTCCAGTTGAACTTTTTCAAATCCTAAAAGATGATGCTGTGAAAATGCTGCACTCAATATGCCAGCAAATTTGGAAAACTCAGCAGTGACCACAGGACTGGAAAAATGTCAGTTTTCATTCCAATCCCAAAGAAGGGCAATGCCAAAGAATGTTCAGACTACCACACAATTGCATTCATCTCACATCCTAGCAAAGTAACGCTCAACATTCTCCAAGCCAGACTTCAACAGTATGTGAACCGTGAGCTTCCAGATGTTCAGGCTGGATTTAGAAAAGGCAGAAGAAGCAGAGATCAAATTGCCAACATCCATTGGATCATAGAAAAAGCAAGAGAGTTCCAGGAAAACATCTACTTCTGCTTTATTGACTATGCCAAAGCCTTTAACTGTGTGGATCAAACGAATTGTGGAAAATTCTTCAAGAGATGGGAACACCGGACCACCTTACCTGCCTCCTGAGAAATATGTATGCAGGTCAAGAAGCAACAATTAGAACTGGACATGGAACAACAGACTGATTCCAAATCGGGAAAGGAGTACATCAAGGCTGTATATTGTCACCCTGTTTATTTACCTCATATGCAGAATACATCATGCAAAATGCTGAACTGGATGAAGCACAAGCTAGAATCAAGATTCCTGGGAGAAATATCAATAACCTCAGATATGCAGATGACACCCCACTTATGGCAGAAAGCGAAGAACTAAAGAGCCTCTTGATAAAAGTGAAGGAGGAGAGTGAAAAAGTTGGCTTAAAACTCAACATTCAGAAAACTAAGATTATGGCATCCTGTTCCATCACTTCATGGCAAATAGATGGATAAATAGTGGAAACAGAGACTTTATTTTGGGGAGCTTGAAAATCACTGCAGATGGTGACTCAGCCATGAAATTAAAAGATGCTTGCTCCTTGGAAGAAAAGCGATGACCAACCTAGACCGCATGCTAAAAGGGAGAGACATTAACTTTGCCAACAAAGGTCTGTCTAGTCAAGGCTATGGTTTTTCCAGTAGTCATGTATGGATGTTGGACTATAAACAAAGCTGAGCACTGAAGAATTGATGCTATTGAACTGTGGTGTTGGAGAAGACTCTTGAGAGTCCCTTGGACAGCAAGGAGATCCAACCAGTCCATCCTAAAGGAAATCAATTCTGAATATTTATTGGAAGGACTGATGCTGAAGCTGAAACTCCAATACTTTGGCCACTTGATGCGAAGAACCGACTCATTGGAAAAGACCCTGATGCTGGGAAAGATTGAGGGCAGGAGGAGAAGGGGACAACAGAGGATGAGATGGCTGGATGGCATCACCAACGCATTAGACTTGCGTTTGATCAAGCTCTGGGAGTTGTTGATGGACAGGGAAGCCTGGAGTGGTGCATTCCATGGGCTTGCAAAGAGTTGGACATGACTGGGTGACTGGACTGAACTGAACTGAACTGTACATAACCCACAGACTGGAAATTGTCTAGGGAAAGTGACTGACGAGGAAGTCTTTCTGGAAGAAGTTACAAACTGTAATCTGCAAATTAAAACTTAGCTAAATGAAGGAGATAAACATTATTCTGGGCTAAGGACAACATGGGCAAAGGCCCAGAGGCAGGAGAGAACTAGCATATTTGAGTGTGTTCAGGCTGGAGTGCAGCCTGCAGGAGAGACAGTGGTGAGAGCTGCTGCTGGAGAACAGGCAGACGCCGAGGTCACAGAGGAACTGCTGACTTGGTAAGGCACTTGGAGTTCATCGTGAACGCTGAGTCCAGCCATTGAAGGGACGTAATCGCGATAAGTGTCAGTCTAACCAGCCTTTGAGAGGTGAGTAAGAGGAGAGCAGAGCTAGAGAAACGGGCTGCTGGACTAGGGTGCGGTCAGGAGTGACGGTGAGGGACAGAGGCAGAAGTGGCATAGTGGCTGGTAGTGCTTGATTGGTATGGAAGGTGAAGAGACAGAGGTCAAAGATAATTTCCAGGTTTCTAGTTAGGGGACAGCTGGTGCTAACCTTTCCTGGGAAAGTAGATGGCAGAGAAGATGTTTAACTCAGCTTTGTGCATGAGTTTTAGGAGCCAGAGTCAGTGGGGAAATGTTTTGTGGGCAGTTGGATATACAGATCTAGCCCAGTTCACTCTCCTACACCAACAAAAAATAGAGCCGTCCGCACAGAGATGGCAATTAGCAAGACACAAGTGGCTCAGATTTCAATCCAGAGTGTAGAGAAGAGAAGGGAGCCCAGTACATGGCTGTGTGAAATGCCTTCCGTGTGAGGCTGGGAGTGGAGCTCTCAGCAGTGGCAGAGGGATGCCCAGAGAAGTAGTCTGGTTCCCAGAAAGCAAAGGAAGAGAATATTTCAGGGAAAGAGGAAGGGGTTGGCAGTGTGACATGCTATTAAAACAGCAAGTTAGATAAAGCCTGAAAAAATAATGGGATGTAAGAAAAAGGATGTCTTTGATTTTTAAAAATTCACTGTTATGATTCATTTATTGCAATAAACATTAAACAAATGAGAAAGGCTAGATTACCTGGGTAGGAAGCAGTCTTCCTACCAGCTCTCACATGTATGTGAAAGTGGGTAGGACTCTGAGTGGCTGTGTCTGAAAGTAGTGTGCCCTAAAGTAACTTACTCCTTGTATTTCTTTAAAGCTAGAGCTGGATGGTGAGCGAGTAGAACTGCCGAATTTGGAAGGCATTATCGTTCTGAATATCGGCTACTGGGGTGGTGGCTGCAGACTGTGGGAAGGGATGGGAGACGAGACTTACCCTCTAGCCAGGTATGTACATTTGCAAGTGGTTTTTTATGTCACTGGTTTCTTTAAAGCAGTCTGTTCTTTGTAGACTTTTAACATTTTTACCACAGATTTTCTTTTTTGTATACCTCATTAATATCAATAGTTAATAAGCTGATGGTCCACCTATGCTGAAAAGTAATTGTCCATTGTGGCTGGTTTTATTTTACTGCATCACATAATCCATGTTTCCTTTGTCCAATTTTAGGCATGATGATGGTTTATTGGAAGTCGTCGGAGTATATGGGTCTTTCCACTGTGCTCAGATTCAAGTGAAACTGGCGAATCCTTTTCGAATAGGACAAGCACATACAGTGCGAGTAGGTGACATATTGCTACCATGGACTAATCTGTCCCATTTCTAAGCCATTGAGGTTTAGAAGATAATATACTATAGCCTTCCCTAAACCAACATGTGGTTTACAACCCGTGCTATCAGTCATCCTCTACCCAGGCTGAATAGGATGGGGGAAGACAGGAAATACGGCCCTCAGTCCAGTTGAAGAAGTGAAGTGTTCAATGAAAAAGAAACTCTTAAAACAATTGAAGAGTAAAATATATTCAGGTTAATTTTCTAAGAGTACAGTGCTAAGAAATGTTCCTAAGAAGGGTTAAAGGACTTGAGATGTTATTAAGGAAGATTTTTCTGAGCTTTCTGGGGACTAACTGTTTTCTCATTTGTACCCGTCATTCTAGCTGATCTTGAAGTGCTCGATGATGCCAATGCAGGTAGATGGGGAGCCGTGGGCCCAGGGGCCCTGCACCGTCACCATAACCCACAAGACACACGCGCTGATGTTGTGTTTCTCTGGAGAGCAGACGGATGACGACGTCTCTAGCACTTCAGATCAAGAGGATACAAAGGAAACTGAGTAGATGAGGGAGGACGTGAGGACTTGGTGTAGAATCGTCAAAGACAACTCGATGCCCATTCATCCAAAAAAGACGTGTCCACTAGCGTAGTCTTCATTTCATCAATAGTAGAGTGGGTACACATTCATGTAAATAACATTCCAAAAACAGCCAGACCTCCAGGTGTTTACAGATGCCTGGTCTTTTTGCAGCAAACACTTTGACCGTAGAGCACGAGCAGAAAGTCACAGAATGCTCCACGAAGGCTCCGTGTCTGCGGGTAGGCTCGCTGACATGTGCGCTCCCTCCCGGTCCTTATCTTGAACCACACAGTGGATTGGACACGTATATCCAGCAAGGTGTGGGTGGAAAATCGTTGCCATTTTAATGTGGAATGTGATGACACTGTAACATTTAAAATGACTTGCTTTTTTGAAAGGCGATGGTTGGTGTCACACCAGCATGGTTCATGCTGGGCATCCTCCTGCAGCACGCCTCTTAAGGCTTCTTGCAGCCCAGCACCAAGTGGACACGTCAACATCTATTTCCAGGAAACCTTAAAAGGAGAAGTGTAAAAGGAAGGCAACACTCGGATTTTTTGTTTTAAATTTTATTTTAAGGACACTTTCAGTATTGACTGTTGTTTGGTTAACTCTGTTAATGACTGAGTTGAGGTGAAATCGAGGATTTTGTTACACTCCAGTATAGCCGAAGGGGGACCACCTAGGCGAGCTGTAAAAATCAACATTCAGAGCACTTTGCATTGAAAGTTACAAGTTTCAGGACTTCCCTGGCATTCTAGTGGTTTTAAGACTCCATGCTTCCACCACAGAGGGTATGGGGTTCAATCCCAGGTCAGGGAACTAAGCTCTTGCAGAGTGGCAGTCAAAAAAATAAAAGTTACAAGTTTCAAATCAGACTGTTCACCAACTTCTCTTTTGAGTAAAAGACAGTGTCAACAATTCAAAAAAAAATGTACTAAGGAAAATTTTTCAGTCAGGTTAATTGCTCAAAACAAGTTCAGTATTGATTGAGACATTTAAAAAATTTGGTGGTCTTACAGTAACAGGAGTATATCCAAAGTACTTAACAGAATTTCTCTTGGGGAAATGGATAGAATCCTCTGCTAAAATGTTTATATCATATTTATTTTAAAATGAGAGATATATTTTTTTTACTTATTTATTTTCTTCACTGTGGTATACCTGTGTTTAGTGTTTACAATATGTTGCTTTATTTAATAAGTTAAATTGATCATAAATTCTGCTACTCACAGATAGAAATGTAGCCTAAGTAATTATTAAAACCCATAATTCTTCTGATAGATATATTATCTGGATTTCTCATTCTTCAGAAATATTCCAAGGGTGCTCCTCTGCTGCTCCCCAACTTGCTCCCTCAGGTTCCACAGTGAGGCTGCCCCAGGGGGCCCCCAGCCTGGTATTTTTAGGACAGGTGGCCCATTTGTGGATTTGGTGGTCTTTTATGCCATTAATCTCTGAAGAACTAGAATGTATCTTCCACCAAACACCATTAGCTCCCTTAAAGATCTGTGAATGAATCTGTCGTCTATTATGAGTTGCCAGAAACTTAAATTTCAGTCACCTTCAGGCCCAGGCCGTGTTTTGAAGGAACAACTAAGAAATGTATACAGTAGTGGTCAGTTACATTAGAATGCTTTTATTTTGCTTAAATTAATCTCTTCCCGATCTCAATGTGAGCAACTAAATTCTAGTATTGTAAGATTTTGTGAGAAGATCTGTTTTCACCTTAACTCACACACCATTCACACAAGTTACCTGTGGTGGTAGTTGGGAGAGTCTGCAGATTTTCTTTCATGGGCTGATCATGTTTTGAGTATAATGAGCTTCATTCATAATTTGTGATCAAAATTGTTACCAATACCACATTTTACAAATATACTGTTAGATTCACTTTGCTTTAGGCTATATTTTATCTATAGTTCACAGTGTTGATTATAGAATAATCAAAGTTAATAGGGGTATCAGAATTAAAATAATCAAAATAACTATACAGTTTTTTTTTTATTTTTAAAACTGTATTCTAGCTATAATGTTACATTGGATTTAGAACAGTCTTATAAAACACCCTCATTTACTTAAAAACAAACTGGTCTTTCATTTTCATAATCCACTGAAGTTTGACCTTCATGAAGTTTATCTGTTAACCTTATTCACTCATTCAGACTTCATTATTTTAGGAAAGTTACTTCAGAATATCATATCATAAAACATATTTTAGAAAAATTCTCTAACTTTTTAGGCACATTTACCTAGCATTTCAAATAAATGTAGAGGCATATACCTTGTTTTAAATAAATACAATTTATAAGACTCATGTTGCAAGTTAAGATTCACTTTGCTTTAGGCTATATTTTATCTATAGTTCACAGTGTTGATTATAGAATAATCAAAGTTAATAGGGGTATCAGAATTAAAATAATCAAAATAACTATACAGTTTTTTTTTTATTTTTAAAACTGTATTCTAGCTATAATGTTACATTGGATTTAGAACAGTCTTATAAAACACCCTCATTTACTTAAAAACAAACTGGTCTTTCATTTTCATAATCCACTGAAGTTTGACCTTCATGAAGTTTATCTGTTAACCTTATTCACTCATTCAGACTTCATTATTTTAGGAAAGTTACTTCAGAATATCATATCATAAAACATATTTTAGAAAAATTCTCTAACTTTTTAGGCACATTTACCTAGCATTTCAAATAAATGTAGAGGCATATACCTTGTTTTAAATAAATACAATTTATAAGACTCATGTTTGCAAGTTATATATTAGGGTAGCAAATGTTGACATTACCAGAGAGTCCACACTTTACAAAAAATGATTTGCCATAGAATTTTTCTGTTCCATTTTAAACTATTCTGATTCTAAAATAGTAACTTCTTCTAAATTCTCAGGAAGAAATATGTGAAGCAAAGCTTGTATTCATGTCTGTTTTCAGATTTCTCATTTTATTCTAATACAATTCCTAGCCCCTTGCAATCTTAGTAGGTTAAACACTGAATCCCTGGCAGCTTCTTAGGGATCCCATAAGTAGATGATGAGAATTTTCAGTGCTTTTTTTAGTTTAATGGAAATCAAACTGACTTGTGTTGTAATGTACAAGTTGTCTAATGGTAAGATTACATGATCGTAAAGGTGTTTAGGTGTTCTGCAACTATTAGCTGTGAACCCTTATTGTAGCTGATGTTTATAAAATTTTATAGTCAAAATTAATTTTTTTTTTTAGGATGTGTCAAAAATGTGTAGTATTTGCTTTTTGAAATATGTTTGCCTACTTAGAGCTGGAGAATATACTGTGACTCAGAAACTGTAAACAGTCCTTTTTGCTGTAAAAATGACTACTACCAGCATGTCAAAAGAAAAATGGTGTGCATTTGTAATATAAAGTAAAATTGTACTTAATGTATATTATGGAATTTTAAATTTGCACTGACAAAAAAATTTAAAGATGATATTAATTTACAGATACATGTGGATCCGAATACGTAATTTGTACTTGTTCAGCCAAAAAGGTCAACAGAACGGGTGATAATTTTATGTGATTTTCCCTCAAGCTAATAATACTGAAACAAGAACCAGCACTTTATATTCAGACTTAAAAAAATTCTACCTAATTTGGGACAGGAATGTAGACAGAGGTAGATTTATTTAAAATTTCTAGAAATTTAAAAAGAAAAAATAGTGTTGTTACTCTATCTCAGTCTGAATGAAGGTCTGTCATCAGCAACAAGACAGAAGAGGTTGTTGAGTTTTGCCTTTTAAAAGTATATCCCGCCTTTCTCAGATTTTCCATTGGAGGCTCATCTCCTGTTTCTCAGAATACGCTCTGCAGGCTCTCTGTAGTATCAGAATCACCGTGGGAGCTGGTTGACAGTGTGGCTGCCTCAGCTCAGGAAGCAGGGGATCTGGAGATATGGGACGTCTGCACCTCTGGTGTTTCCGAGGCAACTGAAACGTTAAAGTTACTCATCTGTACCTCCTGTGTTCACCCGGGGCTTTTGCCCGATAGATACCATGCCAAAATTTTGAATTAATTAGGTACTCTTAAATTGTTTTTCCTTTAAAGGAACTCTGAGAAACTCGTCATATCCTATCCAAATTGATAAGCTGTATTACATAAAAGTCGGTAGCCCCAGGTTTTCCTGTGGAGCTGGGTGGGTTTGGGGCTGTGATCCGTGGAGTCTTGGAGGACAGGCGGTGCTGCAGGGCTGGTGGAATGGACCCCTGGAGAGCCCCTGCTTTCTCCCCATGCTGGGGTGCTTCTTCAGTTCAGATTTCAGTAGACAAAGCACTTCCTTTTTTCAAAAACAAAAATTCCACTATTTTCTTTCAAAGACTTTGGAAGCCATTATAATGACTCTGTCAGCTGGTTAATTTCTACTGATTTTTACATTAAAAAGAGTATTTTGGATGTCTCGGTTGCTGCTTGGAATATGGCCACTTGGCTACTCCTCACATTTTGAAGGCATTTTGTTGAATAGTAAAGCACTGATTTAGCCTCTGTTCCTCATACTCCTGCTTTTAGTAAAGTATAGAAATGGTCGTGTATTTAATTCATTTTAGTTTTGTAAATACACGTTTACCCTCGTGGCCCTGACAGTGCAGTCAGTGCATGAGGTTCACAGGTTTCAAAAAGGTATATTCTAAGGTTCTGGAGAAAGAATAAAAAAATGTCACCCTCTAATACGGACGTTCACAAAACTTAATGATTGAGGTTAGTCATCTACAGAAATGTCTACAGAAAATGTCACCTAAAGGCTATAAATTTACATGTACTGCTGATGGTAGACCTAGACACTTCCTCAGTCTCTGCAAACATCCCCCAGGCCACTTCACCGCGAAAGGGAAATGTCAAGGCAGAATGCACTTTACAAAGTAAACTACACGAAGTTGCCATCTCGTGGTGCTTTTTGATGACTGACCCAAAACGTGGAAGACAGCTGGCAAGTTAGGTTGCTTTCCTTGTTGCTCTAACGTTGTCCAGGCAAGGGGACTCCCTGATCAGATGAGCCTGGGCTATTGAGCAAATTCCTACAGTAAGGAAGGGCGCTTTGTGTATACTTGGGCGATGACGGCTCATGAGAACACTTGTTCTTAGTGCTCCTGTTCTGGGCTCTGCCAGCACTCTGTCTCCAATCTGATCAACTTGAATGAGCCCAAAAGAGAAACTCTGCTTTTAATTCTGTTTCATGCAAGTTTAGAGCAGCCAGATCCGTGGCCCTGATTGCTTGCAGGTGAACTCACTGAACTGGCTCTCGTGAACCCACAGTGGCCAGGATGAGCAGCTCAAGCAGCCAGCTGGTCCTGTGCACTTTACCCCCTTGGCCTCCGTACTATGTCCCTATCACAAATGACCCTGTGTTAACTGCTTCCGTTGTGTTGAGTCTATAATGTGGTCAACGCTTGACAGAGAAACATGAACTAAAGCATTTGATGTTGAAGATGTTTGCTTGGTTTTTAATAAAATGTAAAGCACAGCATTTGAAAAGTATCATTCTGTGTTGTTTTTTTGATACAACAATGAGAAAAAAACAAGTTTGAGTTGTTTCACAGAAGATGGCACTTGTACAGCAGGGCAGAGGTTACAGTGTGTGACAAGTTCAGGGTCAGATTCGCCTGAATGGATAAAAAGACACATACTTAAGGACTGACTCAGGGCAGAGAAGAGCATTCACTGTCAGTTTAGTCACTCAGTCGTGTCTGACTCTGCGACCCCATGAATCACAGCACGCCAGGCCTCCCTGTCCATCACCAACTCCCAGAGTTCACTCAAACTCACATCCATCGAGTCGGTGATGCCATCCAGCCATCTCATCCTCGGTCGTCCCCTTCTCCTCGTTCCCCGAATCTCCCCAGCATCAGAGTCTTTTCCAATGAGTCAACTCTTCACATGAAGTGGCCAAAGTACTGGAGTTTCAGCTTTAGCATCATTCCTTCCAAAGAACACCCAGGACTGATGTCCTTTAGAATGGACTGGTTGGATCTTGCAGTCCAAGTTACTCTCAAGAGTCTTTTCCAACACCACAGTTCAAAAGCATCAATTCTTCAGCGCTCAGCTTTCTTCACAGTCCAAGTCTCACATCCATACATGACCACAGGAAAAACCATAGCCTTGACTAGACAGACCTTTGTTGATCAATTCTTCATACTCTGTGGACTGCAGTCCACCAGGCTCCTCTGTCCACAATATGTTTTCAGGCAAGAATACTGGAGTGGGTTGCCATTTCCTCCTCCAGGGGATCTTCCCAACCCAGGGATCAAACTCGCATCTCTTGTGTCTCCTTTGCTGGCAGGTTCTTTACCACTAGCACCACCTGGGAAGCCCTTACATCCACCCCCCTTTAGTTGCCTAAATTTAGGTTGGAAAGGAGCCTGTACCAAACAGAGAGCTATTACCAGATATACTTTATTACCTAAGAAACTTATCAGCATAACAGGACATTTGTTTTTCAAGCATCTCCTCTGCCTTCCTACAAATGGCCTTCCTCCCCTTTGTACCCCTGCCTCTTTCCTTAGCACAGGATGTTACAGAAGCTCAAATTACCTGACTGTCCTTTGGGACTTCGTATCTTTACTAGGCCCCATATGTACATAAATTTGTGTGTTTTTCTGTTAATCTTTTATCAATTTAGTTATTAGACCAGCTGAAGAGTCAAGAGGGAAAAATGTTCCTACTGCTGCAGCCATGCTTCGACATGTGACAATTCCTCCCTTGCAGTTGATTGGACCGAGGAAGCCCACCCACCAACCAGCAAGCAATCAGATTTTCCACTGGGCTTCATTTTCACAAAATGCTCTTGTAACCTTTATTTTTAAAATAATTGTATTTTATTTACTTATCTTGGGCTGCACTGGGTCTTCGTTGCTTCGCTTGGGCTTTCTCTAGTTGCAGCAAGCAGCAGCTACTCTCGGTGGTGGTGCTCAGGCCTCTCATCGTGGCGGCTTCTCCCCATGCAGAGCACAGGCTCTAGGGGTGTGGATACACTCCGTGGGCTCTGTAGTCGTGGCGCTTGAGTTTAATGTGAAACCTTCCTGGACCAGGGATCAAACCCGTGTCCCCTGCATTGACAGGAGGATTCATCCCCACTGCACCACCAGGAAAGTCCCTTTTGTAACCTTTAAAATCTGTCCTCCTCAAAATTTGACCCAGAGACTATTTTAGACTATTTCTTTCAATCCACCAGGAAATAAGTGCAGAAATGGAGAGTTAAGAGTTTGAATTTGTATAGCTATCTTGATAGCTGGCTATTGGATCTAATCCTTAAAAAAATGTGTTTTTTATTGTTTATGTCTCTTTATGCCATTTTTCTCCTTATTATATTTTATAAAAATATTGATAGATGATGTTGTTGATATAAAACTGGACTACCAGCTAGTTCTCCAGCAAAGATACATTTATACACAATCAGTAGAGAATCGCAACTCAAGGTCTACAACCATGAGGAAGGCAAGGAACACATTTATTGGAGGCGGGGGAGGAAGTTGCGAGGGTTGTAGTCAACACAGACTCCGTGGCTTTTCAAAGGCTGAGTCCTCGCCAGTAAAGAAGAGGGATGTTTCTTCTTCCTCTTGGGCTCTGCTATCATCACAGGGTCTCAGAGCTCTCCCCTCTTGTCTCTTAACTCTACTTAATTGGGGTTTCTCTTTATTAATATTTTACAGTGTACTGGAAATTTTTAAAAAGAAACAAAACATCTGCTATTTCACTACAAGTGGTTTAAGAAGCACTGTTTTAAATAACTTGCTTTCTTCCATTGGGAAAGGAGGGGCCAAGCTGCAGTCAGTTCCTGTTTCTTAGAAAAAAAAATAAGCTCTAACATAATGCAAGAGGCTTGCTTTAATTTGGTAAGAGCAGCAGTGACCTTTAGAATCTGACACCAAAGCTTGTGAACATGATTCAGGTAATGGCAATATCTGGACCCATGAAACACCCAGACAACAGGGGCAAGAGATGAGGCTAGTAAGAACCTGTTATTTGAAGAGTGGTAAGAAAGTAAGTAAACTGGAATATATTAACTAAGAACCATATGGTCTGGAATTAAGTAGCATAATAATTTGTAGAGCATTTGATCATTTATAATGCAATTTTATATGAAGCATTTTCTTTATTCCTCACAAAACCCAACTGAAAAGGCAGAGCAGATAATAATTTCAATTTTCTAAGTGAGTAAGCTGCTCAAAATCCTTCAAGTAGGCTTTAGCGGTATGTGAACCGGGGAACTTCCAGATGTACAAGCTGGATTTAGAAGAGGCAGAGGAACCAGAGATCAAATTGCCAATACCCACTGGATCACAGTAAAAGCTAGAGAATTCCATAAGAACATCTACTTCTGCTTCACTGACTATGCTAAAACCTTTGACTGTGAGGATCACAACAAACTGGGAAATTCTTAAAGAGATGGGAATACCAGACCACCCTACCTGCCTCCTGAGAAGCCTGTATGCAGGTCAGGAAGCAACAGTTAGAACCAAAGATAGAACAATGGACTGGTTCAAAACCGAGAAAGGAGTACATCAAGGCTGTATATTGTCACCCTATTCATTTAACATATATGCAGAGTACATCATGCGAAATGCCAGGCTGGATGAAGCACAAGCTGGAATCAAGATTGCAGGGAGAAATATCAACAACCTCAGATAGGGAGACGATATCACTCTAACAACAGAAAGTGAAGAGGATCTAAAGAGACTCTGGATGAGGGTGAAGAGGAGTGAAAAAGCTGGCCTAAAACTCAACATTTAAAAAACTAAGATCACGGCATCTGGCCCCATCACGTCATGGCAAACAGATGCGGAAAAAGTAGAAGCAGTGACTGATTTTATTTTCTTGGGCTCCAAAATCACTGTGAACAGAGATAGCAGCCATGAAATTAAAACGCTAGCTCCTTGGGAGAAAAGCTATGACAAACTTAGACAGTGTATTAAAAACCAGAGATATCACTTTGCTGACAAAGGTCCGTCTAGTCAAAGCTATGGTTTTTCGAAAGCTGAGTGCCAAAGAATTGATGCCTTTGAAATGTGATGCTGGAGAAGACTCTTGAGAGTCCCCTGGACTCTCAAGGAAATCAACTTGAGAGTTGAATAAAGGAAATCAACCCTGAATACTCATTGAAAGGACTAATGCTGAAACTGAAGCTCCAATATTTTGGCACCTAATGCAAAGAGCTGACTCATTGGAAAAGACTCGGAGGCTGGGAAAGATTGAAGGAAAAAAAGAGGGTGGCAGAGGATGAGATAGTTAGATAACATCACTGACTCAATGGACATGAATCTGGGACAGCAAAGGACAGGGAAGCCTGGCGTGCTGCAATCAATGGAGTCGAAAAGAGTCAGACACTACTTAGTAATTGAACAACAAAGTGTACTCACAAACGTTATGCAACTACCAGTGCTCATCTCCAGAACCTTTTCATCATTCCAAACCCATGAAACAACAGCTCCCTAGTTCTCACCTCTTCCAGTATCTGGTCAACTCTGTTCTGCTTTTTGTCTCTATGAACGTGCCTATTCTAAGTACTTCGTTGAAGCGGAATCCATACACTATTTGTCCTTTTGTGCTGGCTTGTTTTCACTTGGCATAATGTTTTCAAGGTTCTAAGATGAACTTGAATCCTCATCCATCAAAAAGATAGAGAATGGAACCTACTTCACAGGGCTGCTTGAAGGGTTTAATCAGATAATACAGATTATGATGTACAAACTCCTTGCTTCTCCTCCCATCTAAAAATGAAATCGAGTTCCACTTACATGGTCTGACCTTAGTGACCTGCTTCCACTGAAGAGAAAGCAGCCAAAATGGGGCATAAGAGGTGATATGACTTTTGCCTGGTTGTTGAGACATTTGCCCTTGGAACTCAGCCCTTTTTTCAGTCCTACACAGAGAAAATCCACCTGCTGCCAGGAAAGGCCCCCTAGCATTAACTGTCGGATGTTGTGAGTGAGTCAGCCTGAAGACAATTATAGCCCAGCCTTCAAGCCACCACCGCAGATGCCAAGTGAAGCAGAAATGAGCTGTTTCAACCAAACCTTATGCAAGTCGCAGAGTCAAGAGCAAAACTGGTATTGTTTTCATCTCTAAGTTTTTGTGCTTTTACATAGCAGTAGATAACCAGGACACATGTACAGCTGACAGCTGTTGATCTCATTTCCCCCTTTCATCTTTGTGCCCCAAAGAATAACCAAGTACTCAGAGAAGGTGATCTCACCCCAACTCAGGGATAACCAACATGGAATCTACTCTCTTGGCAGCTGTAGGTGGACATATGACCCAGTTCTGGCCAATCAATCTTAAGGGGGAGATCTGCTTCTAGAAAAGACTCCCTGGCTCTTAAAAAGAGATACAGAGAGAAAGAGATGGTGGGATGCCTGCAACCACTGCAGTCATTTTCTAACCAGGAAGTTAGCAAAACTAAGGACAAAGCTAACAGGGTAAGAATGGCAAGACCACTGAGAAGGTGGAAAGACTCAGTGACTACAATGTTAAGCCACTGAGTCAGCCAATCCTGGAATTTCCCTTCCTTAGGATAACTTGGTATGTGAGATTAAAATGTTTCTTTTTTTTTCCTTTATTTTTTTGAAGGATAATTGCTTTACAGAATTTTGTTGTTTCCTGTCAAACCTCAACATGAATCAGCCATAGGTATATATATATCCCCTCCCTTTAGAACCTCCCTCCCATCTCCCTCCCCATCCCAGCCCTCTAGGTTGATACAGAGCCTTGTTTGTTTCCTGAGCCTTACAGCAAATTCCCGTTGGCTATCTATCTACATACAGTAATGTAAGTTTCCATGTTACTCTCTCCATACATCTCACCCTCTCCTCCTCTCTCTCCATGTCCATAAGTCTATTCTCTATGTCTGTTTCTCCACTGCTGCCCTGTAAATTCTTCAGTACCATTTTTCTAGATTCCGTATATGTGTGTTAGAATACAATATTTATCTTTCTCTGACTCACTTCACTCTGTATAATAGATTCTAGGTTCATCCACCTCATCAGAACTGACTCAAATGTGTTCCTTTTTATAGCTGAGTAATAGTCCATTGAAAACTGACCTTTTCCAGTCCTGTGGCCACTGCTGAGTTTTCCACATTTGCTGCCATATTGAATGCAGCATTTTCACAGCATCATCTTTCAGGATTTGAAAGAGCTCAACTGGAATGCCATCACCTCCACTAGCTCTGTTCATAGTGATGCTTTCTAAGACCCACTTGACTTCACATTCCAGGATGTCTGGCTCTAGGTGAGTGATCACACCATCGTGGTTATCTTGGTCGTGAAGATCTTTTTTGTACAGTTCCTCTGTGTATTCTTGCCACCTCTTCTTAGTATCTTCTGCTTCTGTTAGGTCCATCCCATTTCTGTCCTTTATCGAGCCCATCTTTGCATGAAATATTCCCTTGGTATCTCTAATTTTCTTGAAGAGATCTCTAGTCTTTCCTATTCTGTTGTTTTCTGCTATTTCTTTGCATTGATCACTGAGGAAGTCTTTCTTATCTCTTCTTGCTATTCTTTGGAACTCTGCATTCAGATGCTTATATCTTTCCTTTTCTCCTTTGCTTTTCACCTCTCTTCTTTTCAAAGCTATTTGTAAGGCCTCCCCAGAGAGCCATTTTGCTTTTTTTGCATTTCTTTTCCATGGGGATGGTCTTGATCCCTGTCTCCTGTACAATGTCACGAACCTCATTTCATAGTTCATTAGGCACTCTATCAGATCTAGGCCCTTAAATCTATTTCTCACTTCCACTGTATAATCATAAGGGATTTGATTTAGGTCATACCTGAATGGTCTAGTGGTTTTCCCTACTTTCTTCAATTTAAGTCTGAATTTGGCAATAAGGAGTTCATGATCTGAGCCACAGTCAGCTCCTGGTCTTGTTTTTGTTGACTGTATAGAGCTTCTCCATCTTTGGCTGCAAAGAATATAATCAATCTTGGACTGCAAGGAAATCCAATCAGTCCATTCTAAAGGAGATCAGCCCTGGCTGTTCTTTGGAGGGAATGATGCTGAAGCTGAAACTCCAGTACTTTGGCCACCTCATTCGAAGAGTTGACTCACTGGAAAAGACCCTGATGCTGGGAGGGATTGGGGGCAGGAGGAGAAGGGGACGACCGAGGATGAGATGGCTGGATGGCATCACTGACTCGATGGATGTGAGTTTGAGTGAACTCTGGGAGTTGGTGATGGACAGGGAGGCCTGGCGTGCTGCGATTCATGGGGTCGCAAAGAGATGGACACGACTGAGCGACTGAACTGAACTGAATATTCCATTGCGTATATATACCACCAGATCTTTATCCATTCATCTGTCAGTGGACATCTAGGTTGCTTCCATCTTCTAGCTACTGTAAATAGTGCTGCAATGAACAATGGGATACATGTGTCTTCTTCAATTTTGGTTTCCTCAGGGTATATGCCAGGAGTGAGATTGCTGGGTCATATGGTGGTTTTATTCCTAGTTTTTTAAGAAATCTCCATACCGTCTTTCATATGGTTGTATCAATTTACATTCTCATAAACAGTGCAAGAGTGTTCCCTTTTCTCCACACCCTCCAGCATTTATTGTTTGTAGACTTTTTGATGATGGCCATTCTGACTGGTGTGAGGTGATACCTCATTGAGGTTTTGATTTGCATTTCTCTAATAATGAGTGATGTTGAGCATCTTTTCATGTGTTTGTTAGCCATCTGTATGTCTTCTTTAGAGAAATGTCCATTTAGGTCTTTTGCCCACTTTTTGATTGGGTTGTTTTTCTGGTATTGAGTTGCATGAGCTGCTTGTATATTTTGGAAATTAATCCTTTGTCAGTTGTTTCATTTGCTATTATTTTCTCCCATTCTGAGGGTTGTCTTTTCACCTTGCTTACAGTTTCCTTTGCTGTGCAAAAAGCTTTTAAGTTTAATCAGGTCCCACTTATTTACTTTTGTTTTTATTTCCGTTACTGTAGGAGGTGGGTCATAGAGGATCTTGCTTTGATTTACATCATCAAGTGTTCTGCCGATGTTTTCCTCTAAGAGTTTTACAGTTTCTGGTCTTACAATTAGGTCTTTAATCCATTTTGAATTTATCTTTGTGAATGGTGTTAAGAAGTGCTCTAATTTCATTCTTTTACATGTAGCTGTCCAGTTTTCCCAGCACCATTTATTGAAGAGGCTGTCTTTGCCCCATTGTATATTCTTCCCTCCGACATCAAAAAGAAGGTACCCATAGGCACATGGGTTTATTTCTGGGCTTTCTATCTTGTTCCATTGGTCTATATTTCTGTTTCTGTGCCAGTGCCATACTGTCTTGATGCCTGCCAGTCTGTAGTAGAATCTGAAATCAGGAAGGTTGATTCCTCCAGCTCCATTCTTCTTTCTCAAGACTGCTTTGGCTATTTGGGGTCTTTTGTGTTTCCATATGAATTGTGAAATTTTTTGTTCTAGTTCTGTGAAAAATGCCGTTGGTAATTTCATAGGGATCACATTGAATCTGTAAACTGCATTTGGTAGTATAGTCATTTTCACAATATTGATTCTTCCTACCCAGTAACATGGTATATCTCTCCAAATGATCTTTGATTTCTTTCATCAGTGTCTTATAATTTTTTGTCTTAGGTAAGTTTATTCCTAGATATTTAATTATTTTTGTTGCAATGGTGAATGGGACTGATTCTTTAATTTCTCTTTCTGATTTTTCATTGTTAGTATATAGAAATGCAAGTGACTTCTGTGCATTGATTTTGTATCCTGCAATTTTGCTAAATTCACTGATTAGTTCTAGCAATTTTTTGGTACTACCTTTATGGTTTTCTATGTACAGTATCATGTCATCTTCAAACAGTGAGAGCTTTACTTCTTTTCTGATTTGGATTCCTTTTATTTCTTTTTCTTCTCTGATTGCTGGAGCTAGGACTTCCAGACATTCTTGCCTTGTTCCTGATCTTAGGGGGAATGCTTTTAGTTTTTCATCATTGAGAATAATCTTTGCTGTAGGCTTATCATATATGGCCTTTACTATCTTGAGGTAGGTTCCTTCTATGCCCATTTTTTGAAGAATTTTAATCATAAATGGGTGCTGAATTTTGCCAAAGGCTTTTTCTGCATCTATTGAGATGATCGTATGTTTTTATCTTTCAATTTGTTAATAAGATGTATCACATTAACTAATTTGCATATATTGAGAATCCTTGCATCCCTGGAATAAACCCAACTTGATCACGGTGTATGAGCTTTTTGATGTGTTGCTGAATTCAGTTTGCTAATATTTTGTTGAGGATTTTTTGCATCTATGTTCATCAGTGATATTGGCCTGCAGTTTTCATTTTTTGTGTTGTCTTTGGTTTTAGTAACAGGATGATGGTGGCCTTGTATAATGAGTTTGGAAGTGTTCCTTCCTCTGCAATTTTCTGAAAGAGTTTTAGAAGGATAGGCATTAGTTCTCTAAATGTTTGACAGAATTCTCCTGTGAAGCCATCTGGTCCTGGGGTTTTGTTTTTAGGGAGATTTTTGATCATAGCTTCAATTTCAGTGCTTGTAATTGCATTGTTCATAATTTCTATTTCTTCCTGGTTCAGTCTCAGAAGATTGAACTTTTCTAAGAATCTGTCCATTTCTTCCAGGTTATCCATTTTATCGCCATATATTTGTTCATAATAGTCTCTTATAATTCTTCATATTTCTGCATTGTCTGTTGTAACCTCTCCTTTTTCATTTCTAATTTTGTTGTTTGATTCTTCTTTTTTCCTTGATGAGTCTAGAGAAAAGTTTGTCAATTTGTTTATCTTCTCAAAGAACCAGTTTTTAGCTTTATTAATCTTTACTACTGCTTCTTTCATTTCTTTTTCATAATATTTCTGCTCGGATCTTTATGATTTCTTTCCTTCTGCTAATTTTGGGGGCTTTTTTGTTCTTTTTTTCCAGTTGTTTCAGGTGTAAAGTTAGGTCATCTATTTGATGTTTTTCTTGTTTCATGAGGTAGGATTGTATTGCTATAAACGTCCCTCTTAGAACTGCTTTTGCTGGATCCCACAGGTTTTGAGTTGTCATGTTTTCATGGTCATTTCTTTCTAGAAAAATTTTTATTTCCCTTTTTATTTCTTCAGTAGCCTGTTGGTTATTTAGAAACATGTTGAATCTAGATGTGTTTGTGTTTCTTACAGCTTTCTACTTGTAATTGATATCTAGTCTCATAGCGTTGTGGTTGAGAAGATGCTTGATATCATTTCAATTTTCTTAAATTTACTGAGGTTTGATTTGTGACCCAAGATGTGGTCTATCCTGGAGAATGTTCCATGTGTCCTTGAGAAGAAGGTGTACTCTTCTGCATTTGGATGGAATGTCATGAAGATATCAGTGAGATCCACCTCATTTAATGTATCATTTAAGACTTGTGTTTCCTTATTAATTTTGTTTTGATGATCTGTCCATTGGTGTGAGTGGGGTCTCCTACTATTATTGTGTTATTGTCAATTTCTCCTTTTATGTCTGTTGGTGTTTGTCTTATGTATCGAGGTGCTCCTATGTTGGGTGTGTAGATATTTATGATGTTATGTCTTCCTCTTGGATTGATCCCTTGATCATTATGTAGTGTCCTTCCTTATCTCTTGTAGTCTTCTTTATCTTAAGGTCTATTTTGTCTGATATGAGGACTGCTACTCAAGCTTTCTTTTGCTTCCCATTTGCATGGAATATATTTTTCAATCCTCTCAGTCTATAGGTGTCTTTAGGTCCGAAGTAGTTTTCTTGTAGACAGAACATATCTGTGTCTTGTTTTTGTATCCATTGGATGAGTCTGTCTTTTGGTTGGAGCATATAATCCATTTACATTTAAAGTAATTATTGATATATATGTTCCTGTTGCCATTTTCTTAATTGTTTGGGGTTGATTTTAGTTCTTTTTTCTTCTCTTCTATTTCTTGACTATATAAGTCCATTTAACATTTGTTGTAAAAGCTGGTTTGGCGGTGCTGAATCTCTTAACTTTTGCATGTCTGAAAAGCTTTTTATTTCTCCATCAATTTTGAATGAGATCCTTGCTAGGTACAGTAATCTTGGTTGTAGATTTTTCTCTTTCAGTACTTTAAATATATCTTGCCATTCCCTTCTGGTCTGCAGAGTTTCTACTGAAAGATCAGGGGTTAAGCGTATTTCTTAATTGTTTGGGGTTGATTTTAGTTCTTTTTTCTTCTCTTCTATTTCTTGACTATATAAGTCCATTTAACATTTGTTGTAAAAGCTGGTTTGGCGGTGCTGAATCTCTTAACTTTTGCATGTCTGAAAAGCTTTTTATTTCTCCATCAATTTTGAATGAGATCCTTGCTAGGTACAGTAATCTTGGTTGTAGATTTTTCTCTTTCAGTACTTTAAATATATCTTGCCATTCCCTTCTGGTCTGCAGAGTTTCTACTGAAAGATCAGCGGTTAAGCGTTCACGGTTTCCCTTGTATGTTACTCGTTGCTTCTCCCTTGCTGCTGTTAATATTCTTTCTTTCTGCTTTAGTCTTTGTTACTTTGATTAGTATGTGTCTTGGCATGTTTCTCCTTGGGTTTATCCTGTGTGGGACTGTTTGTGCCTCTTGGACCTGACTATTTCCATGTTGGGGAAATTTCAACTACAATCTCTTCAAAAATTTTCTCATACTCTTTTTTTTTTCTGTTCTTCTGGGACCCCTATAATTTGAATGTTGATGTGTTTGATATCGTACCAGAGGTCTCTGAGACTATCCTCAGCTCTGTTCTTTTCATTCTTTTTTACTTTATTCTGCTCTTCAGAGGTTATTCTCAGCATTTTACCCTCCACCTCACTGATTGGTTCTTCTGCTTCAAATACTGTTACTGATTCCTTCTAGAGTATTTTTAACTTCAGTAATCATGCTGGTTGTCTCTGTATGTTTACTGTTTAATTTTCCAGGTCTATGTTAATTGATCCTTGCCTTTTCTCCATTCTGTTTTCAAGGTTTTTGATCATCTTTACTATCATTATTCTGAATTTTTTCAGGTAATTTGCTTATTTCCTCTTCATTTATTTGGACTTCTGTGTTTCTAGTTTGATCCTTCATTTGCATAGTATTTCTCTACCTTTTCATTATTTTTTTAAACTTATTGTGTTTGAGGTCTCCTTTTCCCAGTTTTCAAGGTTGAATTTTTTCTTCCTTTGGGTTTCTGCCCTCCTAAGGTTGGTCCAGTGGTTTGTGTAAGCTTTGTATAGGATGAGATTTGTGCTGAGTTTTTGTTTTTCCTCTGATGGGCAAGTCTGAGTGAGATAGTAGTCCTGCCCGCTAATGATTTGGTTTGTATTTTTGTTTGTTGTTTAGATGAAGCGTCCTGCACAGGGTGCTACTGGTGGTTGGGTGATGTTGGGTCTTGTATTCAAGTGGTTTCCTTTGTGTGAGTTCTTACTATTTGATACTCCCTAATTAAAAGACACTTATTCCTTGGAAGAAAAGTTATGACCAACCTAGAAAGCATATTCAAAAGCAGAGACATTACTTTGCTGACTAAGGTCTGTCTAGTCAAGGCTATGGTTTTTCCAGCAGTCATGTATGGACGTGAGAGTTGGACTGTAAAGAAGGCTGAGTGCCGAAGAATTGATGCTTTTGAACTGTGGTGTTGGAGAAGAGTCTTGAGAGTCCCTTGGACTGCAAGGAGATCCAACCAGTCCATTCTGAAGGAGATCAACCCTGGGATTTCTTTGGAAGGAATGATGCTAAAGCTGAAGCTCTAGTACTTTGGCCACCTCATGCGAAGAGTTGACTCATTGGAAGACTCTGATGCTGGGAGGGATTGGGGGCAGGAGGAGAAGAGGACGACCGAGGATGAGATGGCTGGATGGCATCATGGACTCGATGGACATGAGTCTGAGTGAACTCCGGGAGTTGGTGATGGACAGGGAGGCCTGGCGTACTGCGATTCATGGGGTCACAAAGAGTCGGACACGACTGACTGAACTGAACTGAACTGAGGGTTAGTTCTCTGCTAGTCTAGGGTCTTGGAGTCAGCGCTCCCACTCCAAAGGCTCAGGGCTGGATCTCTGGTCAGAAACGAAGATTCCACAGTGGTTTGTTATGGCATTAAGTGAAGTTAAAACAAATATCCAAAAATGAGAAACTAAGGATGAACCCCAGAAAAATGGCAGTTATAAAATCAGGCAAATAATAATTAAAATAATGGAATATACACATATACATATACACCCATGAGCAAAGTTTAAAAAGTCCAACAAAAATAAAGTACAATCCATTTACCTGCTGAACAAAGAAATAAAAAATCATATTTACCAGTTAAGAACAAAACTAACTAAAGCACAAAGTGGAAAACAAAACTAAAGCAAGGTGCCACATGGGGAACAGAGCAATGAAAACAAACTTAACAAATATGTTGAGAGGAAAGGAAAGAAAGAATACATATGCAAAGTTAGATAGAGGCAGATGAAGATTTATAAACATTAAAGATTAACTGCAAGAGGAAAAGATCAGTAGGAAAGGCAAGCAAAGGAACAAATTAGAAAACATATGACAGGTTTAAAAAATTAAAAGTTAAAATTATAAAAAAGAGGAAAGAAAAAATAGAAGAAAAAAGGGGAAAATAGGAAAACTCCATAGAACTGCAAAAGCCCAACGCAGATGCAGCGGTTTATAACAATAAAAAGTGTGATTGAATATACACATATACATATAGACCCATAAGAAAAAACACCCCAACAAAAATAAAGTACAATAGACTGACCCAGCAAAAAAAGGAAACCAAAAATTATGTCTACCAGAACAAAACTAACTTAAGCACAAACTGGAAAACAGAACTAAAGCAAGGTGCCACGTGGGGAATAAAGCAACGAAAACAAAACTAACAAATATGTTGAGAGGAAAGGAGAGAAAGAAAAGAAAGAAAGAGTAGATATGCAAAGTTAAATAGAGGTAGAGGAAAAAGATTTGTCTACATTAAAGATTAACTGCAAGGGGAAAAGATCAGTAGGAAAAGCAAGCAAAGGAATAAATGTAGAAAAATATAGGTTTAAAAAATTAAACGTATAAAAAAGAGAAAAAAATGGAAGAAAGAAAAAAGGCAGAAAAAGGAAAACTCCCCAGAAATGCAAAAGCCCAATATAGAGGCAGACATTTATAACAAAAAGTGTGACTGAACATACACATATACACCCACAAGAAAAACCAAAACACCCCAACAAAAATAAAGTACAATAGATTCATCCAGCAAAAAAAAGGAAACCAAAAATTATGTCTACCAGAACAAAACTAACTAAACCACAAACTGGAAAATAAAATAAAGCAAAGTGTCAAGTGGGGAGCAATGAAAATAAAACTAACAAATATGTTGAGAGGAAAGGGGAGAAAGGATATGCAAAGTTAAATAGAGATAGATGAAGAAGATTTATATACATTAACTGCAAAGGGAAAAGATCAGTAGGAAAAGCAAAGGAATAAATGTAGAAAAAGTAATAATTGGTTTTAAAAATTAAAAATTTAAAAAAAGAGAAAAGAAAAAAAGAAAAAGAAAAAGGAAAACTCCCCAGAACTGCAAAAGCCCAACATAGAGGCAGACATTTATAACAACAATAAAAAGTGTGACTGAGGGGGGGTAAAAAACCTCAGAAGCTGAATTAGATTTCATAGTGCCAATAAAATCAACAGCTACAACAGAGGGAGAAAGGGGAGGGTGGATGGAGAGAGAAAAGAATCCTAAAGAATCTACAGAACAAGCCAAAACATAAAAATGAATGTTTTAAGAGACCTTTCCGTCGCTGGGTGTCACAGTCCACCTCACCTCCCTAGGATGCCCTCCAACACTGTGCTGATCTCTGGACTCGCTGTGGGGGCAGCTCAGATCCTAATCTGGTCCCCCTCCGGTGTGTTCTTGCCTCCAATGTCCACAGTGTCAGAACTAGTACATTTTCTTTTGTGGTTGCTCTCAATGACCTTTTATATATTCCATAGACACAGTCTGCCTAGTTGATCATGTGGATTTAATCTGCAGCTTGTACAGCTGGTGGGAAGGTTTTGGGTCTTCTTCCTTAGCCACACTGCCTCTGGGTTTCAATTGCAGTTTTATTTCCACCTCTGCTCAGGGGTCGTCCACTGGGGTTTGCTCCTGAGGCTGCCCTGGAGGACTTGGGTCTGCCCCTGTGAGGGCCAGGTGTGGAGGTGGTGCAGCTGCTTGGGCGGCAGGGGTTCCAGCAGCACCAGGTACTCAGGGGGGTTGGTGGCTAGGGCAGAAGGGAATATAGCGGTCTAGAAGGGTATGGCGACCAGTGATTGGCCCATACGCTCCAGTATTCTTGCCTGGAGAACCCCCCTGAC
>SJXQ01006082.1:759081-772639 GCA_006408695.1 Aepyceros melampus
CAGGGGCTTAACAGCCAGAGTCAAGAGTGTGGCCTGCAATCTAAACAAAGGAAATTCTCCAAAGAGGAGGCAGGGGAGAGGGTGCCAGGAGAGCAGACTGTCATCCTGAGGCACTCTCTATAGCTGCAACAGGAGCAGCTGCAAAGGCGCTCACTAGAAGGCTGCCCCAGGTGATTCAGCGGAGAGCAGGCACGTGGTGGTTGCAGTGAAACGAGCTGAGTCTGGAGATATTTAAGAAGCAAAATCTGACAACGGGCTGGATATACGCAGAAAGGCACGGGGCGGTGGCTGTTTAGTTGCTAAGTCGTGTCCAACTCTTCTGCAACCCCATGGACTGTACCCTGCCGGGCTCCTCTATCCATCGGATTCTCCAGGCAAGGGTACTGAAGCGTTGCCATTTCTTCTCAGGGGATCTTCCCAACCCAGGTATCAAACCCACGTCTCCTGCTTGGCAGGTGGATTCTTTACCACTGAGCCACCCAGGAGGCCCCAAGGTAGGGGGTATCAAGAAAGAATTTCATGTTTCTCTGACCTCCCAACTAGCCACTTCCTTACCAAACTATGGTGACAACCCAGAATCCATTCAGCCCACCTGAGCCAGCCTCAGACTCAGACCAACTAAAAGCCTATCCAGAAAGGACCTTTGTAATATCTGGCCACAGAAGACATTTTAGGAAGGATGGCTACAGTCTCAGGATGAGGTGAAGACTGCCCACCGCCTCCTAGATGAGGGCAGTGGTCTGGTAACACCTGAAGCTCAAGCCCCAGTGCTCCAGAGCAGGACTTCCCTTCCCCAACAGCAGAGGGGACCCATCCCGTTTTCAGAAACCCCAGCGGAAAGCCGGGGAGGCTGCCGATGGTTACCTGGGACAGTGAGCTCCTCGGGCTTCTTGTCCTGGGACTGTCTGAGGGACCGCTTCAGCTCATTCTTCAGGTCAGAGGTGCCCTGGTAGACCTCCTTAATCAGCTCGTGGTTCAGCTCCACCTTGGGGACGAAGACTGGCTTCGTGGTGATTCCCTGCAGCTTTGTCGCTTTCTGCAATGAGCCAGGGGGTTAGTTCAGGCAGGTCTGGCAAAGCTAGGGCCCAGGCTCAGGCCTCATGAACCCTGGAAGGAGCTTCCCCGTGCCCATGGGCACTAAGTCTAATCAGCCTCTCAAAAGTGGCTGGGGGTTGAAGTGCCACTTTAAGACACAGCCATCTGGAGACGGAAGAGCCCTCACCTTACAAAGGGAAAAACTGCAGTCAAGAAATGACAGGTGTCCTGCCAGGACCTCTGCCGATTAGTAGCAAGGACACAGCTGGGACCCAGGCCTCCTAACCCATGGATAATGCTCCTTCCACCACCATCGCCCCTCAAAGACCAGCTCTGAATGCATGTTCTAAAAACAGAACAGGAAGGCCTGGAGGGCTGCAGAGTTCACCACACATCCAATGCAGGTGAAGAATCTTACAGAAGGTCTCCCAAGCTTGGAGACCACATCAGATCATATGGTATCAAGAGGCCCAGAGGTGGACTCAGAATCCTTCTGGGAGAGCTCAAGGCAGCTAGACCAACAAACAGGAGTGAACACGTGAGAAGAAAATGCCACCACACCCAGGCGTGGCTAGAAGCCCCTGCACACAGGAGACAAGGTTCCTGGGCACTCCTGTGCCTCCCCAGGACCTGAACGTGGAATCTGGGCCTTTGAGGTGTCAAAGCAGCATGCCACCCAGTCAGCAAGGCTCCCGGAGGCACCCGTCACGTGCCAGGGACTCTCCTGTGCACCAGACACACTGGGAGGATGAAGGACCCCTCTTGAAAGGCGCGGACAGCCTTTGAAACAGACAAGGAAACAAGCAGGTCTAGACTGAGGTCGTCAAGGGAGAGAGCAGGGGCAGGTCATACGCTCCGGATCACCAGCAGTGGGAAAACAATGGGATCCCAGGAAGATGGGGGAACTGGGGCTGCCGTGGAGAAATGACAGGGTATACGAGGCAGAGGCCAGTCTCAGAGTTTCCTGCCCATGCTCAGGGCCTCTGAGGAGCACCCTGCTGTGGTCAGAGCCCCAGACATATGCTGGAGGTGACTCACAGGAGATAAGACTGCTGGCAAAGGCAGGCAGGTCACTGAGGGCCCCCATGCCAAGGAACACAAAGTCAGAGACGGTGTCCATGCTGTAGAAAGATACTTCTGGGACCATGCAGAGGCAGGACAGGGGGAAGAAGGTGGAGGCCTAATGCAGGCAGCATCCCAAGATGGACCCCAAGGCCCCTGACTGCCCTGGGCACACACGTTACACATCCTCTCCCCCAGGTTAAGGGCAGGACAGTGAGTATGAAAGGGTGTCACTCCTCTCACTGGGTTACATTACATGAAAACACTGAAGGAGGACTGCGGATGTAAGGAAGATCCCAAATCTGTTGATTCTGAGTTCTTCGGAAAGATGATTCTTCTGGGTGGGCTCACCAAATCAGGTAAAAGTCCTTAAAACAGAAAGTGGGCCTTCCCGGAAGGAGAAATTCCCTGCTGGTTCTGAGGAAACCAGCTGCCCAGTTGAAAGAGGACCACATGCTGAGGAATCGTGGCAGCCTCTAGGAACCTCGAGGACACAGGGCCCTCAAGCCTGCACCGCCAGGGACTGAACTCTGCCAACAAGCATCTGAGCTTCCCCAGAAGGAAGCGGCAACCCCCTCCAGCATTCTTCTCTGGGAAATCCCATGGAGGGAAGGGCCTGGCGGGCTACTGTCCGTAGGGTTGCCAGAGGGTCAGACACAATTTAGCGACTAGGAACAACAACGACAGAATACCCTCCTTTCTTAAACAGGAGAGTTGACTTCCTATTTATGAGTTATTAGAACCCATGGGTACCAAACACACTGGACCCCAACAAAGGAGAATCAGGCTCTTTTCTAAGGGGGAGAGAAATACATGGGGGAGATGTCCACGGGACACAGGTATTCTGTCTCTGTTTGTCAGACAGGCAAAGGAGAGACATCAAAGAGCAGAAAACACTGAAAAATGGGTCTTGAGCTAAAACTTCCCTGAAGTTTGTGGTTTTCTGGGAGTATGAAGCCCTCTGAATGAAGAGTTTAAGTTGTACACAAAGATGGAGTTCAATTAGGACCAGATATCAACAATGATCTTGCTTATTCCAAGGGACCGGTGACCAGACTCCGGCTGAAGAGAGCTTAAGCTGAAAAGGAATTCGTAACGTTGTCACCGGAGAAGGCAATGGCACCTCACTCCAGCACTCTTGCCTGGAAAATCCCACGGGCAGAGGAGCCTGGTGGGCTGCAGTCCACGGGGTCGCTAAGAGTTGGACACGACTGAGCGACTTGACTTTCACTTTTCACTTTCATGCATTGGAGAAGGAAATGGCAACCCACTCCCGTGTTCTTGCCTGGAGAATCCCAGGGACAGGGAAGCCTGGTGGGCTGCCATCGATGGGGTCACACAGAGTCGGACAAGACTGAAGCGCCTTAGCGCAGCAGCAGCAGCAACGTTGTCACTAAGATTCTGACAGATGTAACAGAATAACAGGAAGAAGAACTCTGGAGCAATCCAGAAGAATAAAAGTGGGAAAGAGGCTGAATGGATACAAACTGCTGACTGTTTTGACTGAATCTCATCCCAGCTATGAATTCAAATAGTAGATCTATCATTTTAGAGAAACAAATCTTTTAATAGAGAAAAATTACACAGTGAAAAAAAAAAAAAAGCATGTCAGCTTAGAAGACAATCCTGAGCTCCAAAAGGAACATACAGCCTGGTGAGACCACAGCCTAAGCCACACAGAGTGTGAGGTAACAGCTTTTCTTCTAAGCCATGTAGTTTGCAGGAAGTGGCCACAAAACACAGAAAACTAATACAGCCTGTGTGTCTCAGGGATGCTTCCCAAAACCCCTTACCGCCCCAACCCCTTGAGAGTCCCGCTCCACGAAAGAGGATTCAACAACATGCTCATCATGACTCACCTCCAGAAACTCAAACTCGTCCCCCTTAGTCAGGGCCAGTTCAACCTCCTCCTTTAGGGTCTGGATCTCACTCCTCTTCTTGAGGATGATCTGGTAAATGCTGTCGAACTTGCTGGTGACCCTCTTCTCCTCCTCCTTTATCTTCCTTGTGGCGCTGGCCTCGGAGGCGTCAATGAGAGACTTCATCTCCAGGTATTCCTGTCGCAGCTGGTCCATCTTCCTATGTGCAGCCTCCTTGAGAGGCCAGGACAAGAGGGCGTCCGTTAGACGGGCCAAAGGGCTGGGCCTGACACGTGGAGCACCGCAAGCTCTCACCTGGGCTTCACGGAAACTCAGACGGGTGCAACCACTTTGGAGAGCAATCTGGCAAGATCAGTGAACTTCAAGGTGTTCACACCTTATGACTTACATCCTAGAGGAAATCAACCCTAAATATTCATTGGAAGGGCTGTTGCAGAAGCTCAAATACTTTGGCCTCCTGATGCGAAGAGCTGACTCACTTGAAAAAACCCTGATGCTGGGGAAGATTGAGGCAGGAGGAGAAGGGGACGACAGATGCTTGGATGGCATCATCAACTCAGCGGACATGAGTCTGAGCAGACTCTGGGAGATAGTGAAGGACAGGGAGACCTGGCGTGCTGCAGTCCATGGAGTCGTAAAGAGCTGGACATGAGTGAGCAACTGAACACCACCATCACCACCACCACCGTAGGACCCAGCAATTGAGTCCAGAAAATGTACTCTAGAAAAAGACTCTGCTCCAGAGACACCCAAGAATGCTCTAAGCAGCACTGCTTGAAGAGCAAAATCAAGGAAACAACCTGAATGTCAGTCAGTAGAAGACTGAAAATTGTTCCCTGGGGTGGAATATTAAACCAGGATAAGGGAAAAACAACTTATAGAAGACACGCAGTAAGATGCACCGCACACAAGACTGAGAAACAAAGAGAATGGTGCGTGCGTGCCTGCTCAGTCACATCAGTTGTGGCCAACTCTCTGCAACCCCATGGACTCTCTGCGACTTCCGGAAGCGAGGACGAGGGCTACAGAAAGGGGAAAACAAAGCCAAGGCTATATTCTCCTTGGCAATGTTTTATTTCTTAAGCTAGAAGGCGGTTCATGAGTGACTTTCTTCAAGGGTATGACGCTGCCCTGGGACTACGGCCAGTCCCAGCTGAGGGGTGAGACAGAGTAACGCAAGACGAGCATGAACGTCTCATTAACACCCTGTATTGACTAAAATAACACTTTGGATATACTGAGTTAAATAAAATGCATTAACAGAACTAGTCTCATGCACTATTCAGATTACAGTTACATATAAGGTTCACTTTATATTTCTACTGGATGCGACTGCTCTAGAAGCTGCAGTTTCCCTTTAGAGGTTGGGTCACCTTATCAGCTCAGGATCAAACGTGACAAAGAGAAACACACACACAAGAGGGCCAGGGAGATTGGAATTTTTTTTTTTTTTTGGCCACAATCAGTTGTGGCCAACTCTCTGCAACCCCATGGACTCTCTGCGACTTCCGGAAGCGAGGACGAGGGCTACAGAAAGGGGAAAACAAAGCCAAGGCTATATTCTCCTTGGCAATGTTTTATTTCTTAAGCTAGAAGGCGGTTCATGAGTGACTTTCTTCAAGGGTATGACGCTGCCCTGGGACTACGGCCAGTCCCAGCTGAGGGGTGAGACAGAGTAACGCAAGACGAGCATGAACGTCTCATTAACACCCTGTATTGACTAAAATAACACTTTGGATATACTGAGTTAAATAAAATGCATTAACAGAACTAGTCTCATGCACTATTCAGATTACAGTTACATATAAGGTTCACTTTATATTTCTACTGGATGCGACTGCTCTAGAAGCTGCAGTTTCCCTTTAGAGGTTGGGTCACCTTATCAGCTCAGGATCAAACGTGACAAAGAGAAACACACACACAAGAGGGCAAGGGAGATTGGAATTTTTTTTTTTTTTTGGCCACACCAGGCGATATTCAGGATCTTAGTTTTCCTACCAGGGATTTGAACCCAAGCCTCCTACAGTGGAAGCTCAGAGTCTTAATCATTGGACTGACCACCAGGAATTCCTGAGAATTCAGTTTCTTTCTTAAACCAGTACCTGACCCTGCCACTTTCAATGTGACTATCAGTGTCCCCGAGTAGTCATCCTCCTTCTCCCCCGTCAGTAAGAAGACACCCCTGGGTTCAGATGGGCATACGGCTGCCCAGCCACAGGCGACATCTCCCAGCGTCCCCTGCAGCTGGTCATGTGACCATGCCGCTGCCTACACAACGCGAACAGGAGTGACGAGGACAACACTCTCCCCCTGTGACCCCTCCTCACAGGCTACAGCAAAGATCTAAAGGTGACCCAGTGGCAGCCAGAGACGAGGATGGGCAGGAGGAAGACAAGGCCCTGGAGCCTGATGGGTTACAGGCCGCAGCCACCCCACAGCCTGCCTGGGATACTCAGGGCCAGCCCTGAGCCGTCACAGTGGGGAACACACGCAGCTATCTTACTGAAGCCCCTGATTCCGAGGGGCGTCTCTGCTACAAGAACTTAGCCCGCCCGCCAATCAATACAGCCATTCTCACGTGCATTTTTCACTTAAGCCTCAAACTCACCCTCGGAAAGAGGCTCTGGACGTCGATGGAAAAACTAAGGCTCAGAGATTTGCCAACATGACCACAGTATCACAGGCTAGAATTCTAATCTAGATCTCATCTAATCTAACCACAGCTGTGGCAGTGAAACCAGACGCTGCCCCTCCAGAAAGGATGCTTAAAAATCAAACCTCCTCTCAACATAAAAGCACTGTAACCTTATAAAAATTACCAACCTGGAGGGGAAAAACCTCTATAATTCTACCACTCCAACACTTGCACTACTACTCCTTGACTATATGTCCTTCCAGTCTTTTTTCCTACACTTTCTGTGATGGGTTTAATGGTGGCTCCCCAAAAGTTACATCCATGTTCCAGAACCTGGAAATGTGACCTTACTGAGAAAAGGAATCTCTGCAGATGTAACTAAGGTAGAAATCTGGAGCCAAGATGATTCCGGCTTACCCAAGTTGTTCTAAATCCACTAGCAAGTGTCCTTATTAGCGACAAAGAGCAGACACAGAGGGCAGAGGCAATGGGAAGACGGGGGCAGAGACTGGAGTGATGCAGGCACAAGTCAAGGAATGCCTGAAGCCACCGGAAGCTGGAGAGGCGGGGACAGACTCTTCCTCGGAACCTTCGGAAGGAGTGTGGCCCTGTCGACACTTTGGATTTGGACTGCTGGCCTCCGGGTGGCCATTTTACAGATGATAAAACTGAGGCAGAGGGGACAGCATGGGGGTCAAGTTCACAAAGACAGAACAAGCTGAGATGGCGGCTTCAGCAAGTGGCAGATGCGGTCATTCAAACCAAGCCTCTGCCTGCAAACAGCCCGAGAACTGAACTGTGAGAGACTACATTTTCAGAACCCAAGTGTGTGGTGATCTGTTGCAGCAGTCCTAGGAGACAAATACACTTTTTACAAACAAACAGATGCAGGAACTTCCCTGGTGGTCTGGTGGTTAAGACTGCTTCAAACGCAGGGGACGTGGCTTCGATCCCTGGCTGGGGAACAAAAGTTCCTCAATGCTGCATGCAGCGCAGCCAAAAACTAACTCAACAGATAGATGCAGCTTTTGCTTCCTGTTTCTCTCCCACTTAAACCGGAACTACTTTTCATGTTGCTGTGTTCTAACCTTAATTTTCAGTGATCCCGCCCACCCAAGTTGGACTCGTAGTCTATTAAGAACCTCTCTGGGCATGCAGATTTTTGCATGTTTTGTTGAATTCTGACTCTGTGAGTGGACCCAACAGGAGCCGTTCTGACGCCAGAGCTGTGCCCACCTGCCCGGAGGGGCGGGGCGCCCCGTCACTCACCTGCACCTCCTGCTGCCTGGCTCTCACATCCTCCAGCGCTCTTGACGCCCCATTGATCTGGCCGTACATGACAGTCAGTTTTTGCCTCAACTTGTTCTGCAGAGAAAACGAACCGGGTAAGAACACAACTTGACCTAGGCCCCCAGAAGTACCCAACACCAGGGACCCACAGCTGTTTCCACCACCCCAAGTCTCGCCTGCTTGCAGCTTTCGGACGCATGCTCGTATTTACTGCTTCCATCCTTTCAGGGGGACAGCACAGTGAAGAAGTTACAAGGATAGGACTTGGAGCTAGACAGAGCAGACTCAATTCTCAGCTGTCCAACTGTCTCTCACCTATTTCTCTGGTCAGGAAACAGATACAGCTGCTCCTACCCTGCAGGGCTAGGACAATTAACTGAAGCAGTGTTGGTCCTCAGCCTAGTGCCTGGATCTTAGCAAGGACAAACGTTCTTAGTAAACGTCAGCTTGGATTATTACGAGCTTCTTCACTAAACCCATTTTACAGATGATGAAACTGAGGCATAGAGGAAAGCAAGGGGGCCAAGCTCACCCAGACAGGATCAGTGAGACAGCCGCTTCAGTAAGTGGCAAATGGAGTTGTTCACACCAAGCCTCCCACTACAAACAACCAGCAAGCAGACAAAATACTGGGGAGGAGGGACCTACTGAAAACCAGTGGTGGGCTAACAGAGAAAGGGAGGACCACACAGTTAAGATCCAGGAGAAGGAAACCCAAAAAGATAAGCCTGACATCTGGGGTTCTCCCAGGGCCATCTGCCAGTTCCAGAACATAGCTGGGAGAGCCTCTGTGCGCCTCAGAGAGGCAGGGGGACAAAAACCAAAGTCCAAGGCTCACCTGATAAGCCCCACAGACAGAGCCCTCCAAGGGCTACACCCTGGAATAAGGATGAACCGGCGGCAAACCAGCTCAGTCCCTGAAACCAAACTAGGGTGATTCAGAATCGCTAGGCCCCAGGTCACGTTCCGATGCAAAAGTAAATTAGGCACCAAGGCAGCTAATGCCACCCGAAGCCTCCGAGTATTTTCGTAAATTTTCATAATCGCCAGCCGACTTGCACCCAACTCAGGCAAAATGCTGTGGCGTAGAAATGGGTAGGAAAATCACCACCACCTCCACCGTAATAACAGCAGCTATAGTGTTGGTCATGAACTTACTCCAAGTCAGACACTGTTCTAGTGCTTTCCACATATTAATTTTGTAAAGCTAAAAACAATACTAGGAGGTAGGGGATTATCCGCCCTTTACAGATGACGTCACTGAAGCAGAATAATTAAGGGGCTTACCTAGGCCACATCATTATTAACTAGTGTTACAAGATGCTGGTATTACAATAACAGACTTATATCCAAACTGAGCAAACAGGAAATTTCTAGGGGAAAAAATGCACGTCCCTTAACTAGCTGGCTCAACAATACTCTGGCCTTCCCTTCCTCTCCTCTGGCTCTCCCAGGTCACTGACCTTCACTCTGGATTTGAATAACCCAGTGACAGTCACATGGAAAGGCTGGAAGCACAAACCAAGGCCACACTAACTCAACCCCGAAAGCCCAAGTCACTGATGGTGTTCAGATGTGACTTCTGTGGCAATAACCTCTGACCCAGCCTCTAGCAGTGGCCAAGATAAACTGCGGCCAAAGGCAGAAGGCCAGCCCTGGGCACATCCAGCCTCACAGGTCTCAGACCTGGACGAGACCTCAGGACTCCTGGGGGCTGCCAACTGTTTCCAAGACCCACTCTCAGTGGTCGTTCTTGTAGCTGTTCAGTCTCCCAGCGGTGTCTGACTCTTTACAACCCCATGGACTGCAACACACCAGGCCTCCCTGTCCTTCACCATATCTTGAAAGATTTAACACATATTGATCAAATGCATACAACAGTCCCTGTTGGTACACAGGGGCCCACATGGCTACAGACCAAAGGAAAGCCACCCAAGGCCTTTGAGAGCAGCTAATCAAGGACAGGGAACTTTTCAAAGTTCTGAGCATCCCTTTACAGACTGGGGACTTCGGTCCTCCAAGTAGGCACCAGAGTCCTGAGTCCATCCTACACCAGTGATCAAACCCAGCTGGGCTGGCTCTGCCGCCAGTACTGACCAGCAGCAGGGCTGGAAAAGGAGACGGGTTAAAGCAGGAGTTCCCAACCCTGGGCTGTAGGCCGGTACTGGTCCAAGGCCTGCCACGAACCGGGCCGCAGAACAGGAAGTGAGCAGTAGGCGAGCAAGCAAGGCTTCATCTGCCACTCCCCACACTGCCTGAACCACCTCCCCCCATCTTTCATGAAACCAGTCCCTGCTGCCTGCCAAAAAGGTGGGGGGCCGCCGGGTTAAAGGACGCAGCAGGCCAGGAGGGCAGGCAAGGCTTGTTAAAAGGATTAAAAAGCCGAGTGTGTATGGCATACAGATAATCTGGGCGCAGATTTCAGCTCCAGGCCCTGGAGGCCGAGTGGAAGCTGTGGCTCCAGACCAGACTACAACAGTCCTTTTGCCCCTCCCTGCCTTCTGCTAGCAGGCCTTCTGAGCAGATCTAGGCCGCCTAAGTCCTCAGGCCTACATGTCCTGAGAAGAAAATCTAGGCAGTCGAACACCCTCCTGCAGCAAACTCTCCTCGGGGAATTTCTGAGTAACAGAAATGTTAGCAGCAGCTCTATGGAGCACTAGTGAGCTATAAAAATGCCATGCATGGGGAATTCCCTGCTGGTCCAGTGGCTAAGAATCCACCTTCCCATGCAAGAGACACAGGTTCAATCCCTGCTCAGGGAACTAAGATCCCATATGCCAAGGAGCAACTAATCCCATGCACCACAACTAGAGAGGCTGTGCGCCGCAACTAAGACCGTCAGAGCCAAAACTTAAAATATCTATTTTTTTAAAAAAGCAACTCTGATCTCTGTCAACTGAAAAGAAAAAAAAATACACAACCTAAAAGCTAAGAAGTGAAGTGTTAGTTGCTCAGTCGTGTCTGATTCTTTGCAACCCCATGGACTGTAGCTTGCCAGGCTCCTCTGTCCTTGGAATTCTCCAGGCCAGAATACTGGAGTGGGTAGCCATTCCCTTCTGCAGGGGATCTGCCTGACCCTGGGATTGAACCTGAGTCTCTCACACTGCAGGCGGATTGACAGCTGTGTTTAAAACAAATAAACAAAACCCGCCATTTATGGATCACCTCATTAACCCTCCCAACAACCTCCTCAGATAGGCATCATTATTGGGCCCTGTGATGGGTTCCCAGCCAGGAAGCAGAGACAGAATTCAAACCCAGGTCTCAACATTCAGCTCTGGTCAGAGTCCGAGTCAACCAGCTGGGCCCTGGGGCCTGCCTAAGAAGCACTTCCCAAACAGCTCAGCCCCCTGGAGCCTCCTGGCCACTCTTGGATGTGCAGAGGGAATGTTATTAATCCCATTTTAGGGATGAAGAAGCTGACCCTCAAGAGAGATGCAATGACTCGCCCTGAACCACAGCTGATGTACGCAGAGCAGGCCTCCAGGCTCTGAAGGCCAGGCAGCTTCTTTCCTGTAACAGGTAGAGACCCAAGTGGGCTGGGCCTGAGACAGTTGTACCTCCCAGGTCAACGTCAGGCAAGGCCTGAGGGCCTCAGGGAAGCAGGCCGCAGAACCCAGCTCAGCCTGGACAAGCAGATGAGGCAGGGAGGGTTCTGCCCAAGCCAGAGCAGCACCTGCCCCTAAGCCGTGGAGCCACTGCAAAGCTCCCCAAGCTTCACATCTCCTTAGACAGCACAAGGACAGCCTTTCCCTGAGAGCCTGGGAGAGAGAAAAGAACCCAGGCCTCACCCTGAAGTTTGACTGAAGCAAGGAAAGAGAGTGGGACTACGCCTGTTCAGCCTCTGCCTCCATTCCAGACGGAAAATCAGGGTCCGCGAACCACTGAAAACATCTCAGACCAAGAAGGGCCCTGAGGAATCCACCTGATCCCCCTCCTCACATTGCTGATGAGGACCAACCCCAGGCAACCACTGAAACCATCTCAGACCAAGAAGGGCCCTGACCCCCCTCCTCACATTGCTGATGAAGACCAGCCTCATGCTTTAAAGTGGCTGAGGCAGGAGAAAGGGCACAGCAAGCATGCGGCTGGGCCTCCTGTCCAGGGCTTCCTGGGACCCTGCCCACCCTCCCCCTCACAGTGGTCGGTCCTCCCTGGTCACCAGACATCTCTGGCTCCCAAAGACTTTATCTCACATGACCTCAGGAATGTCCTCTGCTCTGAATTCCAGGACTTGCCGTTGAGGCTGGTCCACCAGGAGAAACAGCAACCATGGTGTCAGACCAGATGGCCAAGGCTCAATGACCACTTGGCCACTTGGGTTAATTCAAGAGAAATGAACTTCTCTGAACGTCCCTTTCCTATTTCCTCAGCTGTAAACAACTCATTATACCCACCACCTGGGAGCTAGGGGAACTTAAGAGAACAGAGGTAACCTCTAGCCCTCATACTTGATGTTCAAAACCCTCTACTAAACATGTCAGCCCACTGCTAAAGTGAAAGTGTAGTCACTCAGTCGTGTCCCACTCTTTGAGACGTCAGGGACTGTGGCCCGCCAGGCTCCTCTGTCCATGGAATTCTCCAGGCAAGAACACTGGAGTGGGTTGCCATTCCCTTCTCCAGGGGATCTTCGCACCCAGGGATAGAAGCGGAGTCTCCAGCATGGCAGGCAGATTCTATACCATCTGAGCCACAAGGGGAGCCCCAGACAACTGCTGGGCTTAATGCAAACAACGTATCACTTGTGTCTTAAGCAGTTCCCTCTGTACCATGGGTGAGTGGGGTGAGCCACGAATACGAGGGCTGTATGTTCTCACGACTCCTTCTACCAGGACACTGGCTGTGCCCCTGCCCCCATCTCAGGCACAGCAAGCCTGAAGGTGCCCCTCCACCGCCCCCACGGGATCCGCCTGGTCGACCACACCGCCCACAGCCGGCGCAGGCTGCCTCTCGGCGCCCCCGCCCGCCGCCCCCTACCTCCAGGTCGGTGCTGGCCTCGTTGAGCGGCGCGGGCGAGCAGGTCTTGTGGTCCACCACGCAGACGTGGCAGATACACTCGCTGTGCTGGGGGCAGAAGTAGTCCCGCAGGCGGTTGTGGCGGGCGCACTTGCGGCGCATCAGGTCGCGGACGGGCGGCTGCAGCGGGTGGTCCTGGAAGGCGGGGCTGTCCAGGTGCGGCCGCAGGTGCTCCTGGCAGAAGGAGGCCATGCACACCAGGCATGTCTTGACGGCGGTGGCCTGCAGGCAGTGGTCGCAGGCCACCTGGCCGGCCGCGCTGGGGGCAGCGGCGCGGGTGGGCGGCGCCCAGCCGTCGGCGGGGAGCGCGGGCCGGGCCTGCTCGGCCTGCAGGAACTGCTCCACCACCGCGCACAGCACCGTGTTCTTGCGCAGCTGCGGCCGCGCGGAGAAGCCGGTGCGGCACTGCGGGCAGAGGTACGGCGCGCCCTGGACGGCCCACGTCTCGTCCAGGCACGCGCCGCAGAAGTTGTGGCCGCACGGCGTGGTGACCGGGCCCTTGAAGGGCTCCAGGCAGATGGAGCACGACAGCTCCTCGGCCAGCGGGCACAGCTCCGCCATGGTGCGTCGGGGCGCTCGACGGGGCGTGCGGGGACGCGGCGGTGCAGGGGCCGCGCGGCCGCCGAGGAAACGAAACCGA